>CM031241.1:138959788-139521511 GCA_018340775.1 Taxus wallichiana var. yunnanensis
AAAACAAGATGATGAAAATGAAAGGCCTATGGCCTTCACTTTTTCTATCTGGTTCTCTTAATGTGCACGTACAACTTACAAAGACCCTTTCAGATTTCAATAATAATTTTGAAATAAAAGTATAGTTTCATAATGGATTTCAGAATAGTACAACTATTAATTTTCAAATCTGAAGTACAAACTTCAGAGGTTACAGTGTTGAAAGGTTTAAGTTCTTCAGTAATAATCAAATAAGATGCTAGGAATTCATTAAATTTTCAATGCTAAAATGGAATGAAGCATCAAGTACAAAATTTAAAATTCAAACATATTACATTAATAGAATGCAACTTCCAACATAAAATTGTTTCATCAAAGGAATGTAAGCTACAAAGTTTGGATCAAAAGGATACAATTTTCAAAATACAACTTCTTTCATGCAATTAAGCAACAAGATTTTTCATTCTTACAAAGTACTGGGTAAATAATGGATGTTAGAGAGTCCAACTATTTTCATGATAGTCTAATAAAAATAAATACTCAAAGTTACAACTTACATACATGATCTAAGCAAATGGAGTGTCAAGTATACTCATGTAATGGAAGAACCTTGCTACATTCTTTTTTAGAATATTTAGCATTTTATAGCACAATATGAATTCCTTTTACACTAAGGATAATGAAAACTTCAATCGTCTAAAGAATCTCTTATAGATGTACACAAAATTGTCAGTTTGGGTCGATTCATACACAACTTACACACTTAAACAGGTAAACCAGCAGAGGGTACAATCTTGAAGATAGGAATAAAAACCACATTTTGAAAAGATCTGACATAAGAATGATACTTTTGCTATATCAATGATTGAGCACAATATTTTTAGAATAAAATTTCAAAGTTATTAAATTGTAAATTCCTAAGGTTTCATAGGGAGATTGGGATGGAGAATAAATGCGAGCATGTAAAGAAGTTTGACACAACATTTTGTTGCAGCAAAGAGAAGCAAAGGGATCATGGGGAGACAATGAGGCTTGGTGGTGGAGCTGTTGTTGGGTCGAGGGCTATTGTAGATGGCATGGAGGCTTACACGGCTGGGTGGTTGTGCCCTAACCCTTAACCTGACAATGAAAAGTTTAAAATAGAGGTCGGGAAAGGTTTGGGAGGGTTCAGTGCTAAAGGAAATAAAAGGGGAGGCACTCAGGGTAGTGGGAAGGTCTCATTCAATGATGCCATGGGAAAATCCGAAGGCAATAATACATGAAATTAAAAGCATTTGGTTGATCTTGCAGAAGAAACCACATCGTTGGTCATTGAAAACCAAGAAGTGGAGGAATATTACCAAAATTTATCTTGGGATACCAACATAGGCCACTTCAATGGCCTATGGCCTTCTTCTACAGAATTGTATCAATGTATATTTCAAAATTGGACTGATAAATGTGAAATCTTCCTCTGTTCTAGAGGTTTTTTGTGGTTCATTTTAGAGAAGCAAAGGAATTTCAGTGATTCCTAGCTGATGGGCCATGGTTCAAGGGTACCTGCTGGTTTATTTTTGACTCCTTGGTTCCCCAAATTTGATCCAAACACTCTATCGATCTCCAAAATCTGGTTTGGGTGAGACTTCCCAATCTTCCTCTACACCTTTGGTATGCATTGGAAGACATTGACAATGTATTGGGTAGATTATTAAAAGAATACATTTATAGATCTCATGCGGGCATGTGTTCCTTCACCCGTATGTGTGTGGAAGTTGATTTGAGTAAAGGCTACTTGGATCAAATTAATTTAAAATTTGGAAACTTCCAACATTCTCAACCCTTAGACTACGAAAATATGGCTTTTAGTGTAGAAATTGTAGAAACCTTGGTCATCTGCAAGCATCATGTCCAATGATTAAAAAACTAGTTAAGAAGAGTGATTCGACCTCGACCAAAGGTTGGGGACCATTGGATCCGGAGTTGGTGGAAGTGGAAAAATTCAAGGAGGCCCTGCAAGGTCAATGCGGAGAATAAGGTAGAGTAGAGTGTGGAATGTGGAAAAATGGAAAATGTTCAGGATTCGCAGGTGATTATAGTAGTTAGAGGAATGAAAAGGGGATTTGTCCCACCAATTCAGATTCAGATCAGGAATCTTTGTTTGATAATAAAATGGTGTCAATGAATCCTCTTTAATTAGCTATTATAGAAGGGAATGGAAAGTGGCAAGAAGTAAAGAATAGCAAAAATAAAAAAGGTTGAATAGGTAATATCGAGGACTATTTTTCGACCCAAGTTGGGCAATGGAATCTTTTTAGTTGTTTGGATTATTAATGTTTCGTAGGTTTATATCCTTCGGGTATAGGCCCAACTTTTCTTTTTTATCAATCAGGGTATTTGGGCCTTATTTTTACTGGGAATGGGTCCCATCAACCCACCTTATCAATATAAAAATGCCTAAGGTTTCAAAATAGGCATATCCATTTAAGTCATCTAAAATTGTAGATTTTAGAGAAATAAATGACAAATTTGTTAGAAATTGCATCAAATTATCAAACAAAAGGGTGTGAATCAAAATAATGTCACATGCTTACGAAATAATAGCTCAACTCAAAATGCCAAAATACAAAGTTTTAGGGAAAACGTTTTTAGCTTCATATATAATAAGACAACTCACCAATGCAAGAACATCAAGGCTTAATGAGAAATCAAATGTATACACTTACAAAATTGTTCTTCTTTCGGAGCTTACACTATAGATTGTTTAAGCATTTTAAAATTTGTTGTCTGAATCACGAGCAATCAAAGGTGGATGAAATTGTCTTTGACATTGGTATGTGAATACAAATTCTATCATAAGAAAACCCCATAAGCACCATTTAGAAACAAATCAACAGTCAGAACAAACCATTCACCTAGAAAATGGTGCCCAAAGCAGAAGCAGAACACTAAAAGAGTAACTATTCAATGAAGGCAATGAGCAAACATCAAAATCATATGTGAGGAAGTTTGTCAGACTCAAATTTAAAAGTAAGCAAAATCCATATAGAGTTGTTTCACAATACAACCAAGCCATAAAAGGAGGCATCTCAAACAAATGAAGAGAAAGCATGAAAAAACCCCAAAAATATAGCTCGACATGCAAAGCCACAAGGAAAATTGAACTCCAAAAATGGTTAAAAAAACCCCTAACTCGGTAAGAGAAAGGCATGATAGCCATGGTAGATCGATTAATAAAAGAAACACCGAGCTCAACTCAAGAAATAGAGCTCTCTAGTAAAAATCCGCAAATGTGAACCCAAGATGATTAAAAGCAGGGAATACCCATACATCTCATGGAAAAAGAAGTAATTAAAAATGACAAAATTTTAGGAGAAATAAAAGTTGCAGCGCAAATGAAAGGCAGAGAAGAATAGTAATGGTGGAAGATCTCACCTATGGAGGCAACACAAATGGAAAATAATGCATTGAGTCAGAACTATGTAAAGCTAAATATTATCCAAGAAATTTGAATACCCGAGTAATGAATGCAAGCTATGGTAAATACAAAATAGAGGCTCGAAATACTCAAAATGGATCAATGCAGAGCTTTAATGGGATAGTTATGGCTCACCTAACAAATCAAAATAGAACCCTCCATGGCTGTGGAAATGAAAACCTAACTCACTTTTATTTTTGGGCATGAGATCTTTATAATATGTTAAATCAATAGAGAAAGGAGGGCTTTTAACTTGGAAATGGCGGCAGAGTATATAGAAGCAAGATCCACAAAAGCACAAAGCAAGTCATAATACTAACAACAAACACAAATATTTTGAGCAGAATAGAACTTCAAACCCATAGAATCATGGAGGCGGCCATATTTTTCTATAATCTTCTAGAAGGTTACAACCCTAACTGCACGCGTTAACTCAAGTAATGGTTAACCAAAGTTAGCAATGAGTTAGGTTTGACCCCTAGAAAGTGTCCACGTGAAAAGGGAGGGGAATGTTTCTATTGACCATGTTTTTAATCATTAAATTCGTATGCGGGATGGGATTAGGCGATCCTTTGAACTAGGATTAGTAAAATTTATCATTTGAACCCATACATATATGTATGCGAAGGGGGGTATTTTTATTATTAAATAAGAAGGACTTTATTTTATTAAAATAATTAAAAGGGGGGTAGCTTGTCTTTTCCAAGTCAAAGTCCATTTTTTTAAAAAGCATGCAATGATGAGTAAAAATAAGATATGATTTGTTTTTACATGTATGGAGCTAAATGCCAAGAATCCACTTTTGAGATAAGACAAAGTGATATTTTACTTTTAAACTCAAAATTACCTTAATTGATGTAAAAGGGGTCCCATACACATTTATTTATCCACGTAAAAACAAAATTGGAGGATGAACAACAGTTGACTAGAGATGGTTTTACCCTTCTCACAACATGTGTTGGTTTTATGATTTTTGTATTTTGCAAACTAGGTAGATTTTAGTCATGCAAAGTTTTTAGCTAAAGTTGAATTGTTGTTATAACTGAAGGTGTCAAGCTTGCAGATCTACCCCTTTTCCTATTTATTGTATGCTTTTGCAAGGCTGAAGTAGAGGCTTTTTTATGTAATGGAGTGTTGGAGAATTTTTTCAGCAATTGCCCCATTTATGAGAAGGAATTTTTCTTCCTTTCTAGTCACATTGCATTGTTTTGCATTTAAGATAGAAAGTCTTGTAATTAATTTTCCCTTATTTTATTTAAGTTGCATGCTTAAGCTATCTTCCATGCTGTAAAACAAATGTTTATGAGTAAATTTTAGTGTGCATTTTATTATAAACTGTTATTATGAATCATCCCTAACCATCTTCAATTTTTTCCTTGAAACTCAATCACAACCTTCTAAATCGTGTAAGTCTCATTTTTCCTTCCCATCATTTTTGTTGAGTTGTGCAGCTCAATTATTTTGGATTAACATGCAATATAAAACTTGTTGGAAAAAACAATAACTGACATCGGTTAAGGAGGGACTAACATTGGTTAGGGCTAACCGGAGTCGATTACCTATGTGCGGGTGTTTTAATTAACTTACGAGAATTAGATCTATTTTTAGTATTAAAACAGATCTATTTATTGTAATTTCATGGGTAAGTATCCTAAGTTTGTATGATGTCTATATAAGCATGAAAGCTAGGGTTTAGATGTAAGAATTAAGAAGAACTTGAAAAAGTTGATGATTATTGTGAGAATAATTGTGAGAGAGAGAATTCTTGGAGAAGAAGTAAAAACTTGAGAGAAAGAAAGTATTGTACATCTGAGAGGTGTGGAAGATTGTAAATCTTCATTGTATATCTTGTCAAAGCTTTGGATAATAGATTGGCTTGTTTCTTGGTGGATGTAGCCCACACTGGGTGAACCATGTTAAATATGGTGTTGATTTATATCTCTTGTTTTGTATATTTCTTCTGGTAGAATATCCATTTTTATTTGCATGTATTCTTAGATCTGATATATTATCTATACAACCGGTGTACTAAACCCAATAACTGACATCAGAGCTTTGTTTGAGGGTTTTGTGTGTTGACATATTTACTCACAAGAGGGTTTTTGATTGAGTGGGAGCTATAACAATGGCAAAAGAAAACAAATACAAGGTAGAGAAGTTTGATGACCAAAATTATCAATTATGGAAGATGTAGATTGAGGATTATCTTGTATCAAAGAGATTTTATTTACTGTTGGATGAGAATTCTAGACCTATGAAGATGATTGATGAAGAATGGAATATTCTTGATAGAAAGGCTTTGGGATCTATAAGATTGAGCCTAGCAGCATCCGTGGCTTCCAATATTACAAAAAGTGACTTCTACGGTAGGGTTAATGAAATATCTTGCTAATTTATATGAAAAACCTAGTGCTTCAAATAAAGTTTATTTGATGAAGAAACTATTTAGTTCTAAGATGCATGAAGGTGGATCTACATCTAGTCATTTGAATGATTTCGATCTATTGTAAATCAGTTAAAATCGGTTGATATACCATTTGATGATGAAGTGAAAGCACTTTTATTCTTATGTTCTTTGCCTGATAGTTGGGATAACTTGGTAATGGTTTTAGTAATACAACATCTGCTAATAATATTTTGAAGTTTGATGATGTGGTTAGTATAATCTTGAATGAAGAAATTCGTAGGAAGAGTACAGAGGAATCATCATTGGGAATTCTTTGAATGTAGAAAACAGGGGCATGAAGAAGGAGAGATCCAAGAGTAAGAGTAATGGGAAATCAAAGTCAAGGGGACATCAGATCTAAATCCAAAGGTAAGGGAATTACCTGTTGGAAATGTGGAAAGAAAGGACATGTAAAGAAAGATTGTTGGTCAAGGATAAAGAGAACCAACAACTAGACAAAGGTAAAAAAGTAAATCTTTCTACAACAGAGGTAATGCAAGATGCTCTTATTCTTTCTTTGGATAATAGAATGAATCATGGGTTTTAGATTCAGGAAATTCTTTCCATCCATGCAACCCCTAATAAGGGTTATTTCAGAAATTATGTCTAGGAAATTTTGGGCATGTTTATTTGGGTGATGATGAACCTTGTAGTATTACTTAGTAAAGGGGAAGTTCATCTAAAATTGCAGAATGGAAATACATGGGTATTGAAAGATGTGAGGCATGTGTCAAGCCTCAGGAGAAATCTTATTTCTGCAGGGAAACTAGGTGAATGTTGGTTGCATGGTTACATTTACAGGAGACTCTTGGAAAGTCACCAAGGGTGCTTTTGTTGTGGCAAGAGGTAAGAAGGTAGGAACGTTATATTTATCTACATGTGTTATTGATTCCTTTTCTACATTATCTACTTCAGATTTAGATGCATGCATGTGGCATAATCATTTGGGCCATATGAGTCAAAAAGGAATGTAGATCTTAAAGGCTAAGGGTAAGTTATCAAATTTGAAAGATTTAGATCTTGATTTCTGTGAGCATTGTGTCTTTGGAAAGTAAAAGAGAGTGAGATTTCTCAAAGTTGGGGCAACTAAGAAGGAGCAAAAATTGGAGCTTGTACACTCAGATGTGTGGGGACCAACTCAGGTAGCTTCTCATGGAGGATCCCAAGTATTATGTTACTTTCATTGATGATGATACAAGAAAGGTATGGGTTTATTGTATTAAACATAAATTATGATTTTTGAAACTTTTAAAAGATGGAAAGCCCTTGTTGAGAATGAATCAAATTCAAAGTTAAAGTGCCTTAGATATGAAAATGGTGGTGAATATTGTAGCAAAGGCTTTCAATGATTATTGTTCAGTGAATGGAATACGTAGAGAAAGGACATGTTCCAAGAACACCACAAGAGAATGGTGTTGTAGAAAGAATGAACATGACAATCATGGAACATGCTAGAAGTATGAGGATACATTCTGGATTACCCTTGTAGTTTTGGGTAGAAGTAGTTGATACAATGGTTTATTTGATTAACCATGGGCCTTTAAGTTCACTAGATGGAGGAATACCAGAGGAATCTTGGACCGGAAAAGAGGTAGATCTATCTTTTCTTAAAGTTTTTGGTTCAGAAGCTTTTGTGCATATTGATAAGGAAAATAGGAAAAAGTTGGATGCAAAATCCAAGAGATGCACTTTCATTGGTTATGGATATGGTGATTTTGGATTCTATTTTTGGGATTTAGAGAATTCTAAAATTATTAGATTCGTGACATTGAATGGAATGAAAAGATAATGTACAAGGATCAAATTTTGGTACCCAAGGATGAATCGGTTGAGAAGTTTGTGAATGAAAATGAACTCTCTGGATTTAAAAGTAATACCGATAGGGTTACACAATAACGGTGTTGGTTGACCCCTAACCGACATCGGTCAGTAGACCGGTATCGGTTACTAAAGAGATAAACTGACATTGGTTAACAAAACTGACGTCGGTTATAGGTGATCAACGTCGGTCATTGACAGATTTGGATACAAATGTCAGGAGGTCCAGAATGATCCTCTCGGTACCCCAAACTCATGTGAGAAGGTCACAAAGGGTAAGTAAACCTCCAGAAATATTTACACTTCTCTATTTTATTTATTATTGACTGATAATGGTGAACCAGAGAGTTTTGAAGAAGCAATGCAAGATGAGACCCCATGTCAGTGGGAGCATGGCATGGATGAGGAGATGGAATCCTTAGAACAAAACCAGACTTGGGATTTGGTTAAGTTTCCAGCAGGTAAGAGGACATTGCAGAATAAGTGGGTTTACAGGATCAAGGAAGAAGAGGGTGGAAAAAAAGGTACAAGGCAAGGCTTGTAGTAAAGGGATTTACACAAAAAGGTATTGACTTTGGTGAAATATTTTCTCTTGTTGTTAAGATGACTTCCATATGTATTGTATTGAGTTTAGTTGCAGTACATGATTTACATTTAGAAAAACTAGATGTGAAGATGGCTTTCCTTCATGGTGATTTGGATGAAGAGATTTATATGCAAGAATCACTTGGGTATGAAGTCAAGGGTAAGGAGAAATTAGTGTGCAAGTTGAAAAAGAGCCTATATGGGCTCAAGAAAGCTCCAAGGAAATGGTACATGAGGTTTGATAGTTTTATGCATGAGCATGGTTACTTGAGATGTGAATCTGACCATTGTGTTTATTTCAAGAAGCTTGAAATGGGAGCTATATTATTTTGTTATTGTATGTGGATGATATGCTTATTACAGGATCTAGTATGCAAGACATTGGTGAGCTTAAGGGAAAGCTAGCTCACACATTTGCTATGAAGGATTTAGGAGATGAAAAAAGAATCCTTGGCATGCAAATACATAGAGATAGGAATAATAAGAAATTGTATTTGTCTGAGGAGGTTTATATCAATAAGGTGTTGGAAAGGTTTAATATGTAATATTCAAAACCTGTAAGTACACCTATGGCTGGACACTTCAAATTAGCAAAGATCAGTGTCCAACATCACATGAGGAGGTCAAATACATGACATGAGTACCATATGCTTCAGCAGTTGGGAGTCTCATGTATGCTATGGTTTGTACCAGACCAGACATTGCACATGCAGTGGGAGTTGTGAGTAGATATATGGTAAATCTAGGTAAAGAGCATTGGAAAAAGTATTCAATGGATACTCAGGTATTTGAGAGGGACATTTAGCATGCAATTATGCTATGGAGGTTCAGATATTTCATTATGTGGCTATTTTGATTCGGATATGGCTAGAGATCTGGATGGTAGGAGGAGCACTACTAGATATATTTTCATAGTAGGTGGGATGGAAGTTAGTTGGATTTCAAGATTGCAGAAGGTTGTGGCTTTTTCTACTATAGAGGTAGAGTATGTTGCAGCTACAGAGGCTAGTAAGGAGATGATATGGATGAGTAGGTTCATAAAAGAGTTGGGAAAGGATCAAGATGATTGTAAATTATTCAGTGAAAGTCAGAGTGTAATTCATTTGGAAAATAACTTAGTGTTTCATTCGAGAATGAAACACATTCAGTTGAGGTATCACTTCATATGGTAGGTATTGGAGGATGGGTAGTTGAATCTGGAAAAGATTCATACGAGTGAGAACCTCCTGTGGATATGCTAACGAAGCCATTAACAAAGGAGAAGTTGGAGCTACACTCCAATTCTTTTGGTCTTCAAGTTTGAGACTTGAAGAGGAAGAAACAAAGCTAAGGAAGGATCCAAGAATGACGTTATACATGTATGGTGTAGTAATTAATCTCCAAGTGGGAGATTGTTGAGTTGTGGATCTCAATTACTTTGATTAGCATGTAATATGAAACTTGTTGGAAAACACAGTAACCGACATCGGTTATGGAGGGACTGACATCGTTCACCTATGACCGACATCGGTAGGAAAGGAGGAACCGACATCGGTTAGGGCTAACCGGTGTCGGTTACATGTGTGTGGGGTGTTTTAATTAACTCATGGTAATTAGATCTATTTTTAGTATTAAAATAGATCTATTGATTGTAATTACATGGCTAAGTGCCCTAAGTTTGTATATGCCTATATAAGCATGAAATCTAGGGTTTAGAAGTAAGAATTAAGAATAACTTTAAAAACTTGATGATTATTGTGAGAATAAGAGAGAGAGAGAATTCTTGGAGAAGAAGAAAAATCTTGAGAGAAAGAAAGTATTGTACATCGGAGAAGAAGAGGTGTGGAATATTGTATATCTTGTCAAATATTTGGATAATATATTGGCTTGTTTCTTGGTGGACGTAGCCCACACTGGGTGAACCACGTTAAATCTGGTTCTGATTTATATCTCTCATTTTGTATATTTCTTCTGGTAGAATATCCTCTTTTATTTGCATGTATGCTTAAATCTGATATATTATATGTATAACTGGTGTTCTAACCCAACAAGTTTGTCCATGTTTTTTTATCAGAAACCCCCAAAACAAAACCTTTTACATGTATCACCTATTTTCAATTTTCAGTTTACCTTTTTACCCTTAACCCCACAAACCTCATTTAGGGATACTCGAAAAAGGGAACCAGCCCTTAACAATCTGGAGATTCACCTCACACCCAGGATACCCACAACCCAGAAAGTGTCTCAATTGTATATACGTAGAAGTGAGGAAAGAGAGATATATACAAATATGTCATTCCTTAGACATGGTGCACTTCTTCTAGATAATAGTTTATTAGATGAAGACAAGAGATAAAAGGAGAGAGGATACCTATTATTTTCCCAAGATACACAACAAAATGAATGTGTTTCATGGTGGCGATAAAAAATTATAGCATAAAAAAATTGGTATTTATGAAGATGATATAGAAGTTAGGATTGAAATGGAGACCGTATCTAAAACCTTATCTAGAAGGTGACATGGTTTATGAAAGGAATAAAAATCATTGTGAAAATATAATGTGAATTAGAGAAGAATATTAGTTATAAGAGATATTACACATAATATCTATAAAGGAGAACATACAAATCATGTTACTTAGGTACCTATAGACCTAACCTAAGAAAATAGTTTGATCTTATCTCTAACTTTAGTGGGACGTTAGTGAGTGAAGGACAATGATAACTAAAGGTTTAAAGGATGTAATATTTATGCAATGATGGATGAATAAAGTAAATGATCCTAAAATTATATAATAGTGTGTTTCATATGATATTATAGATAAAAGTGACGAACTAGGTATTATAGAAATTATACTTAACTATAGATAGAAAAGTATATAAGTGTAAACCTATGATAGTTCCATCACAAACATGGAAAGAGATAATATGAAATATAATGTATAACATTATAAAATTGATAAATAACATATCAAAATATCAAGTGAGAAAAAAATAGTATAAAAAACCCTAAATATTTTGTGAGGAGTATGTAAAGCATGAATATAAAATATTGTAAGTGGATAAATAGTATTAGAGAAGATCAAGAAATGTGAAATGTCATGTCATAAGGAGTATATTATTTTACATATGTATAAACAACATGCCAAAAGATCTAGGAAGAAATAAATGGTAAAATTATATCTAAAGGATGTTGTAAGTAGTATTTAAATTGTAAATAGTATGTAAAGGCATAGTCAACATGTGTGAACTAAATAAAATATGAAATAAGTAGATAATGTAGGATTTTAAGGGGTGGTGAAGATAATTAGACTAACAATCTTGTCTAAATTGTAGAATATAATAGGTAGCTAGAAAATCATTTAAAATGTATTGTATAACATATAGATCTTGTTAGGGGTAGCCAAATTATTATACTAGATGACCATTCTAGACTAAAGATGTAAGGAGAAAATAAAATAACATACTAATTTGGCTATCTAAACTAATTATTATAATTGAAAAGTGTGAGAAAAGTATTATGAAAATAAAACATACAAAAATAAAGGGTAGTATGAGGACATGTGGATGAAGACAAAATAGGTGGATGAATTTATAAAATATCAAATGAGAAAAAATCTAGTAGAGATAAACCCAAATGATTTCATGAGGACTATGTAAATCATGAATATAAAATACTTGTAAGTTGATAAATATTACTAGATAATATCAATAAATGCGAATTTAGTAAAGTATTTCCAAATCATGTCTCAATGATTCTATTATTTTATGTATGTATAAACAACATGCCAAAAGATCTAGGAATAAATAAATGGTAAAATTATATCTAAAGGAAGTTGTAAGTAGTATGTAAATTGTAAATAATATGTAAAGGCATAGTCAACATGTGTGATCTAAATAAAATATGAAATAAGTAGATAATGTAAGATTTTAAGGGGTAGCAAAGATAATTAGACTAACCATCTTGTCTAAACTATAGATTATAATGGGTAGCTAGAAAATGAGCTAAATTGATTTGTATAACCTATAGATGTTAGGGGTAGCCAAATTATTAGACCATATGACCTTTATAGATTAAAGATGTAAGGAGAAGATAAAATAACATACTAATTGGGCTATATAAACTAGGGATTATAATTGAGAAGTGTGAGAAAAAGTATTATGAATATAAAATGTATGAAAATAAAGGGTATTATGAGGACATGTTGATGAAGACAAAATAGGTGTAGTAGATCATAGTTGTAAGTTTCCTCAATTACCTTATGAATGTATCATTGAATATCATAACATGTATGAATTATGGTGTTTTTCATCTCTTCAAATACATGAGATACTTTTTATGGATATCATAAAATGCATACACCACAAATTCATTCACGCTCATCTAAATATGAGGAAGGGTATCTTTGAAAACATTAATCATAGATGGTGGGAGGGTAGAGATAAAAAGAAGAGGGATATCTACCTAAAGGGTTTAAAAGTAAGGATATAATACCTTATCTAGTAAAAATGTGTGTGTGTTTATGTAGATGAGTAGTCTATAAGGTACTTAGTTTAAAATTTTAAAAGGAGGTTTAGAATTGTTATGAATTTTGGTGTTACATGGTTTTTTATTGGAAATATAATATTTTAATGTGATATTGAAATTAATAAAGGTTCACATGAGTTTGATAAAATTTAATATTTCTACACCATGTTTAGGATATCATTTTACCCTTTTATTTTGGATTATGTCATTATGTAAATATAAATTGAAAATAATTTAAAAGATTAATGTTTTCTAGTTTTTCTAGGAAAATATAGATTTTGAGGTATGAAAACATGTCTTGAAACTATACAAATCTATGATAATATTGTTGGAGTATTCCATTGTATTCTATGACTTTCCACATTCCACGACCTTCCAGCTACCATGTCTATTGGTCTTCCACACTTCCTCTACACAAGTATAAATTAACATGTATGACATGTATTATCAAGCAATTCAAGATTAATCATTTTATAACATTGGTATCAAAGCAGTTGGAGTGGCCTATGCACAAGGTTTAGAGGAGGTATGTTTTCTTTGCTATGAGTGGACGAACTCACATGTGATCTTCCCAGCTCAATTCTCTCCTAACATGCACATTTTCTCACATGTGACTTGGCCTCCCTACACGTGCACAATAGTTCCATTCTTTGTCTCCTAACAAATTTTTTTTTCATGGAGTATTTGATAACTATCAGTGTTGTTTATTCCTTGGAGATTCAACTTGAACCTGTTGTGGTATGTGTGTTATGTGCAAAGTGACTTGTTTCTATTTTAATGGAGATAATGGATTGGATAAGTGGCTTCTTGTTGTGCAAGTGACTCATGACACATGTACCTATAAATCTTCGACCTCTGACCTACTAGTTGGCAGTCTCACCCTGAGTGCAAACTAAACTTATTTTGGTGCAGCAGAAATGATTGTTGTTGGAGTATGAGTTAATAGAGCACTTGGTTACACCAATCTAGATCCCCATTTACATCAGGACGTGTATAACACAGAAGTGTGGATATATAAAAATGGAAATGAAGACCAGAAAAATTTGTTGACCTATGAGGAGCATCATAACTTCCAAAAAGAAAGCACATGGTTTACCTTGGCATGGACCTGCTTAGACGAGTCCATAGAGACCATATTTACAGACCGCATTCAAAGATTTTGCTTTGGAGTGCATTCAAACCCCTTCATTCATTCATCAAATTATTTATAAAGCTATCAAAGATGAAAGTGAAAAACCAACCTATGATCCCGTGCAATAGTCCAAGAGCATGATAATCATGCCTAGAGATGTTAACAACATTGCAAGAAACCATAGAGACATGCAACATTTGATAGAGCTAAATTCAAGCCCATGAGAGTGCTAGTATCTACTCATCGCTAGTCTCCAAAACTTGAAATTCAAGGACATAATGGATTGATTCTTGTTCAACATCCAGACGAAGAAGAGCTATGTCAAGCTTGTAGAAGGATGTGATGCAGATGACGAATGGGAGATATAACGCCCATAGGAGCATCTGCATATCATTGCATGAGCATACTGAGATCACCTCTTCATCCGTAACTCAATAAATAAGAGCACATCTGGTCGTATTGATTCACAAGAATCTAGATGACATCCTCGCCATAAGAAGCATAATGGACACGTTGAGACTCAACAAGATGATGACTTAGAAGAAGTACTAGAATTAGAAGACGAATACGATGATGTATCAGGGTTACTTTTATAAAATCAATGGAATAAGGGGGGAGTGTTGGAGTATTCCGTTGTCTTATATGACTTTCCAAATTCCATAACTGTCAAAATATGATGTCTATTGGTCTTCCACACTTCCTCTATGCATGTATAAATTAACATGTATGATATGTATCAATTATAAATTTAAGATTATTCATTTTCTATCGGTGGCATCATATCTACCTGACATGTTCTCAGCCTGTGCAAATATCTGGAGACCCATTTTCTTGGACGTGGTATCACTTATTCTCTCAAAGCATTTGGTTATACATACATGCGTGAAAATAGAACTGTGTGGCATTTTGGAGAGATTTTTTTGGTGTCCAACATTGAGTAAAGGAAACAAAAAAATAACCTGCCAGCTGTAGAAATCCTTGTGACCCCAAACATGTATTGAGAAATTAGAAGCATGGCCGAAACTCGATTAGCAGTTTCAAAGAATCCTTGGTAGAGATAGAAGTTTCAGAAGAAAATTCTAGGCAGAGATAGAAGACGTAGGAGAAAAGGCATGGAGGAACATATAAAAATGGCCTACCTGCATCCTTTCTGACACAGATCTATGTTAGGACATTTGTAGAGGATTCATTTCTCCATGCTTAAATATTTTTATTTTTATTGTTTGGCAGAGGAAACGTGAAGGAAAACGATGATCCGTCCATGGGAAAATGCAAAGAATCCTATAGAAACCACCAAAAGGAGATACTTGGCATGCTCGAGGGCATGAGGAAGTATTTTGAAAATAATTTAAAATGCTTTAATAGGAGAAAACACAAGTTCAGTACAAACCCCTTCATTCATTCATCAATTTTTTTATAAATCTATCAAATATGAATGTGAACAACCAGCCCATGATCTTGTGCAATAGTCCAAGAGCATGATATTCAAGCCCAGAGATATTAGCAACATTGCAAGTAACCATAGAAACTTGTAGCATTTGAGAGAGCTGAAGTCAAGTTTGTGAGAGCGCCGGTATCTACTCCTCACTAGTCTCAAAACTTGTAATTTAGAGGACATAATGGATTGAGACTTATTCGACGTTAAAATAGAAAATAGTTTGTTAAGCTTATAGAAGGCTACAATTCAGATGACGAATGCGAGATAGAAATCCCACAGAAGCATTTACATCTCACTGCACGAGCATACCGAGCTCACCTCTTCATCCACAACTCAAGAAATGAGAGCACATCTAGTCGTAGTGATTCATAGGAATATGATGTCCTCCCCACAAGAAGTAGAATGGACATGTCGTGACTCAACAAGATGATGCCTCAGAAGAAAAAGTACCAAAATCAAAAGATGAAGATGATGATGTTTTTCGGTTACTTTTATAAAAACAATGGAATAAGGGGGGGAATACTGGAGTATTCCATTGTCTTCTGCAGCTTTCCACATTCCATGACCGTCTAACTACCATGTTTATTGGTCTTCCACATTTCCCCTACGCATGTATAAATTAACATGTACGATATGTATTATTAAGAAATTCAATATTAATCATTTTATAACAAATATGAGGATTTATAATTATGTGAAAGCTAGATTTGTTAGTAGGAGGATAGGTTTATAGCCAAACTTGTGTAGGGGATACCAAGCTCAGAGTTAAATACACAATACTAATCATAGACCGTATTCTAAAACACACAATAAAAATTCACATTACTAATTATTCTATTGTATTTATAATATAATATTATTCTATATAGAAGGCATGCTAAAGTTGAAACTTTAGATTTACCCTATACAAAAAAATAAAATTACGATATCAAGGGTTTCAAGTATGTATGTACCAATTTTTGTAGCCATCTTTCTCTTTTTGTTTCTTCCTACGAAGTGATCTTTTAACATTATCCTATGCTTTCCTTTCCTCGGTATATTTTTGTTTGTTATTCTTGTCATTTCCCATGATTCCTCCAATTCGATATTTTCACCTACACACACAAAAAGAGTTAGATCTAGATCTAAGAATAAATTCAATGGAAAACTATACACATGTAACTCTTATTATATAGAAATCTTAATAGAAATTGGATTATTTTTAATTAGATGTTTTTCTAACTTTAAAACTATTTTTCTAATTATAAAACAATTTAAATCTAATATACAATTATTTAATTTTGTAATGTCTTTTTAATAAAATTAACTATGTTATAAGGTTAATTTAATTATATATAAAATAATAGATGGTTTTTTAATTTTTTTAAAATAAATTAAAAAATATAATATACTTATGATTAAAAAAACAAAAATAATATGAAAAAGTATATTTTAAAATTAAAACCATTGAAATTGAATCTAAAAATAAAATAAAAACAATATTGGAAAAACTTTGCTTTAAAACTATAGTTATTAAAAATTATTTTTAAAAACTAAATTTGAACTATCAAACAAAGTCTAAAATTAAATGTGTACTTGGTGGTGCTCAGGTGGCAAATTTTGGGTTTTAGGGTGTTCAGACAATGGTTGTTCGCGTGACATGGGTTCTCGTGAACCCCCCTCGCGCGAACACCCATTCACGTGAACACTCTACATGCAGCCTATGTGGCACATTTTGGAACTCAATCCATTTGGAGGATAATTATAGGCCAAAATGTCCCACATAGGTGTCACATATTTAGGGTAAATTAATTATTTAAATTACAAAATTTTACATCAAAATACAATTTTTTATTATCGTTCTGGAAATATAATTTTCATTTAAAAAAATAAGTTTTACTAATTTTTAAAAAAATTCCAATGTATGGTATTTTACGACGATCAATAGTACACTTTCAACACAATTTGAAAATTAGTAAAATACATCCAAAAAATGAAAAAATAATATTACTATGTTTTGAAGTCTTCTTCATAGTTATGAAAAAAATCGATTTCGATACAAATATGAAAATATAATGGCATAAAGATATATATGCCCTTAACTGGAAATATATTCACTAAAAAATTAATAAAAGATATGAAAATTTAACAGGAAATTGATATTCGAATCTAGAACATATATCTAAAATTTCATGGTGAAAAATAAGCTTTCTTTTAAAAAACAATATTGGATGGTTGTTGCTCTATTATAAAATAATAAAGAACATATGAATAAAATTAAGAAAAAGACAAGATTTTTTTTCTAAAAAAATTACATGTATTCTACAATCTAAACACAACATTTCATTAGTTCATGGAATTTCATGGATGTGTATCGTTTTTTGGCTATTGCCTTTGGAATTTCAATGAAACTTAATTTTTTTGTTATTAACGGTACAACAAATGCAAAAAAGTGGCACTAGAAAAGGAGGCGAAGGGAATCAGTAATAGGAAATACAAGAGAAGCTATAAATTCATTCTAATTTTTTTGAATAAAAAAAGTGAATTGAAAACAATCTCGATATTTCAAGAGAAGGATCTAAATGATAGTTAGTTCCTTTTATTTTTTCAAGTTATAAATGTATTTATTAAAAATTTCTAAAAACCTATCTGCAATCGCTTAAATTTTTACCAACCATCAATGATTTAAGTTTAAAAAATAACCTACATACTATGAATTTCTAGGATGGGAGCACCAAAAAAGGTATGCATCATGAAATATCCATCTAATAAAACAAAAATTTACATAATGAAATGATTTAATCCATGACTAGACAATCCAAGGGTCATCTGGCCAATATTTTCCATTTGGCTAAAACTAGATTTTAGTCTTCTTGAAAATGGTTAATTTTATGAAAAATTTGATTGGTTGATTCACCTATATTTTATACAATTTTGTATATTGCATCTTATAATCTCCCTATAGAATATATTTCAATTCCAACCTATTTTTTGAAATGGTTTTTTCATACTTACAATGCATATGTGGTCTTATTCGCTAGGATTATATATGAGACATACATAACTTATAGTTAACCACCCATTTTACATATAGATATATGTGTGTTTGTGTGCATATATCTATATAAATACATACATATATATCTACAAACATATATATGCATATGTGTGTGTATACACACTAGAATTTTTTCAAAATTAAAAGTAAATTTGAATTTTACTTGATAGAGCTTCCTCGAAATCCTGTAAAAATTAGTTGTACTTGTTGATGAGTTTTTCATTGTCATTGGGTTTCTAAGGACGATCAATTTGAATGCTTAAGGTCTAAATAATGTGCCATAACTTAGATAAGACAGTAAGAAACCTATTAAACCTTTATCCTTATGCCAATGGGTGTGACTCTAAAATGGAAGTGGACCTCTTATTAACATAATGGTTGATTCATTGTATCAATGATTATGTTTTCTTTCTTATCCCTCCCCTCTCCTCTATCATGTTTTCACAATCCCAAAAATAAATCTTGTTCAAATGTATCTAAATATGTTTTACCACCCGAATGACCATGTTGGATATGCCCTGTAAGTTTTACTTATAATTAATTATATGAATATAATATGGAATTTTTTCACAACCTTAATCCCACATTGGTCGGAAGTGTTGTTTTATGTAAACATATAATTTTTTTAAAGATCTTGATCCTTATGCCAATGGTGATTATTCCATAATGGACGTGTCCGTCTTACTACCATAATATTTGATTGGTTTTAGAATGAGTACATTTTCTTTCTTGGACATCCTCTCACTTCCTTTGTAGCTTCACTATGCCAAAAATAAATTTCATTCAAATAATTCTAAATACATGTCTTACAACCCTAAGGTGAATATGAGTCTTCATTACTTATATAACTCCAAAATCCTCATTCATTTATAAATTCAATCCCACATTTGATGGTGGGTCAAGTCCATGAAAATGATCCTTATATATAAATGGGGGCAAGAACACAATGAAATTCACCCTCCTATTAACATAATGATTAATTAAAAGTGGGATTATTTAATATGTTTGTTTACTCTTTACTCGACCTTCCCTTCTCCTCCTTTTTGTCTTAATTATGTTTATTTATTTATTTGTAAAGTGCTAATGAATTGACGATATTAATATAGACACAAATTCATACTCCCACTACATGCATACGGTATTTTAAAAAAATAATGGCAAGAAAGTAGTTGAATTGGGGACCACAAAGCAAACAACATGTCATTGACTATAATACATATGTGAGCAAACTATATTTCTAACATATTTTCAAACTTCATTGGGTTTTTAACCTTAGTTAATTCCAAATGTTAAATGTAAATAAAGATGATTATCCATATTCTATTGTCATACAAAAATAAATGGTATTCATGCATTCATATTTTCATCCTATCATTTACTCTATCGATGATAACGTGTAATGACAAATATTTTCTCCACTGGAAAATCCACTAACAAGCTAATAATAATGGTTGACGGTTCTAAGATGAGTATGTTTAATTTATCATACATTCCAAATCCTCCTTTGTAGTTTCATAATCTTATAATATAAATCTCGTTCAAATGCCTCTTAAAAATACACCTTACTACCATAAGACATATATTCATCTTTAGTTCATCTTCAAATTAATTCCTTGACTCCAAAACCCTTATTAGTTCAATAAATTAATCCCATATTGGTTGGTGGACTTGATTGAAAATAATTATCCTTGTGCAAATGAGGTGATACGTGAATGAAAGTGGTCTTACTCCAAAAATAATTTTAGTGACCCATCTTTTCCATTTAGATAAATTAACTTTCCAATTTAAAGATGACTAGTTAGGACAATCAATGCATTAATCCATCAACCGCAATTTTATTTCATTTATTTTATTAAATCTCTTCTAATTACTATCCAAAATATATTTCTCTAAATTTTAGAAAAATAGCCATGGTTGCACCTCGTTTATAGACCCTATCAACCAAAATAACACAATTTAGGGTTTGGTATATGTTCAGAGCTTTCTAGAATCATGTATGGTCTAGAGAAAACACATAATCCTTCCCTAGATTGTGAGGTAGCACAAGTGCCCACCATTTTCAATCAAGTTGAGCTCATTACAGGATATTAAAATTTCAAGCCTTAGGTGACAATGAAGATCTCCTCTCTAGCATAATTCCAAAGCCACGTGGTCTCTACAATATAGCAACAAAGTATCGATTATTTTATGCACATCCAAATCAAAGTGCTTGACATGAGATCTGATATCATTTGGAATCACTATATAAGCTCTACCAAGAGTGCTATAGCAATATCATTCATTCTAATTGGTAATAGAGGTATTTTTTTATTATGGCTAAAAGAGGGTTAAGGGGACCCTACCTAGTTCAATATGTGGAGACAAAGATATAGCGATGAGGAACAAATGAATCTGCCACTACCAACGAGAAAAAATAACAAAAAACAACACATCCAAAACTAGCATTACAACTAAAATATCAACAAAGCCAAACACGAAGATCTTATCCCTAGTGCCCCTTCCCATGGGATCTTAACTGCATCTTAAGGCGAGAGTTATTCCTTTTATTTTTTCTATTCACAACCATCCAATCCTTTTCAGTATTTGGATTTATATTTTCATTGTTATGGATTGGAATCATAATTTTAAAATGCTCCTTAGAATTTTGGATCCCTGATGAAACAAAAGGAAATGTTACCTTTTCCAATCCATCAAATCAACGGTACTTTCAAGTGCAATGGATTTTTTGAATAGGAGGAAGCACTTCCTCATTCAAAGATTCTAAATCAACATCCTTCTTAGACTCAGAATATGAAGCACTATCACACGGATTATTTACAACCAAATGGATAGAATTTTAATTCTTCCACCAAGAGTTTTTACTTTTGACATTTTTCTACCCATATGGAAATTTTAAGCTAAATGACCGAGAGAAAAAAAAATTCACCACCTAAAGGGAAACTTCTCATAGTCTAGATTTTGTGTCCAAATTCTATCTTCAACTTTGAGTTCAATAGTTGCTATAAATCCTATAAAAGTATCCATATCAACTAAAATTCGAGCATGTGTAGTGTGCTCATAATCTGTAGTCTTTGGATCAATAGCCAAACATTTTCCTAATGTGTTACCTATATAAGTTAAACAACTCTTCATCCAAAATTGGAGGAGTGAATAAGGAAAACAAATCCAAACCAGTTTAACTTGGAAAGTATCAAATATCGGGTTAAACAAAGGGAACCACTATTTCATAAGTAACAAATGAAATTGTAACAAATGGAGGTAATTTTCTTGAACTAATACCATTTTCTTTTCAAAATTACACTTCTAACCAATGTTAATCATACATTTTCTTTATTATATGCATTTTAATGAGGATGTTTACTAGGAATGTGAAAAGGATGGCAACAAAGATATAAAAGATTGCATTGAGGTGTTCAAGGAAAATACTGCTAATGATATAATGAACAATGGTGTTAATTTGAACTTTGTTACACTAAATTTTATATAATGTTTGTATGCAGAGAATGGAATGGTTGTTAAATAATGTGTGGTAGCATTCATTAGAAGAAATAATAGATCTTTGTTTTTCTAATAGGAATTTCATTCTTGGCAGAGAATGGAATGGTTGTTAAAGAATGTGTGGTGGCATTAATTAGAAGAAATAATAGATCTTTGTTTTTCTAATAGGAATTTCATTCTTGCATATAAGAGGGACTACTTTAAACAATGTCATTATATAAGAGCAGAGACCCCATATTTCATGGTAATGCCCCTTTTTAAGGCTGCCACTTTCCTCAGAAATTAGAATTTGGAATAAATTATGAGACATGAAAGTGGGAAATAACTCCAAAACATACACTTTGATGGACTACATGCTACTTTGTTTAAATAAATTAACTCTAAAACATACACTTGACGACTACATATTATTTTGTTTAAAGAAATAAAGCACATTTTTAATTTATTACATAAAATTAAATGTATGAACAATAATATGACAATATTGTTAATTAGTGTGAACCAAAAATACCAACACAAGAACAACACAGTGAAATACAGGATAACTTTTTTTTTTTTGACTTGCTTTGACTCAACACGACACAACATGTCGTCACAAGGTTACAACCAACACTTGGAACCATTTGTTACGGGGAAGACCACAAGGTCAGCACGGAAACATTCACACTTATCAAGGACAATTTATTTTTTTCTTTTGACGAGACAACATGGAAGTCCAACCACATGACACACTCACAGCTAGGGCAAGCCACAGTAAGAAATGGTTAGGGTTTATTTATTTTGGTAAGACACCCTTTAGCTCATGACTTAAGTTTTCAGAAGGAATCAATATATGGTTCGCACAAATTCATCTCACCAACTGAGTTAATTTCTTATACACTGAAGAGTAGTTCACTTAAAGTCTTCTCCTACTTGCTAAATCTTATTATCTTCCAGAAAATGACCATTGTTTTCCCTTAAGCTTGTTTAAGAGTTCATCCAAAAGGGGTAGTTCACTAGTAGCTAGGGATATCAATTTATATATAAAAATAAATAAAAATTTACTCCTCAAAGGATGGTTTCATTTTGATCACTCATGGAATTATTTGATTTCAAGTAGATCACCTCTACATTTATTTGTTGAATATAAAATTATCATATGTTTAGCTTCTTAAGGGTTAACTGACCCATTTTACTGTACTTATAAAATATTGTCGCTAAGTCTTAGAAAGATTTAACTTAACAATTTATTCTCAAGATCAAAGTTTTACAATACTCATATCAATGTAAAGATTGAATGCCATTTCTCACAAGGATAATTTCAAGCTTAACTACACATGAACAAGACACTTTATTTCACCATTACCAAACAATACCAGGCAAGAGGTCATATCAACTCTCTTTACAAGCAATGTTACACAATTTACAACACATTGGACATTTTTACAAGGAACTTCATAATGGTACAGATGAAACTTTTACACTCTTTTCTTCTAGTCTACTCGCATAATCCATCTGCACAAATATTAACTAGAGTCAGTTCGCTAGAACTGAGCATGTTAAGTCTATACATTGAAATAATAAGCTAACATTTAACAATTGACATGAAAGGAATGTTCTACTTCATGAAAGGATCAAAGCACAAACCAATAATCTACTTTTCACACGAGGTAAGGATCTACACCAGCCAACAATGAGGAAGTCAAACATTCCAGCAAGCAGTATATCACAAAACAAAGAAACAATCCAAGAACTCGTGGGATAGGAACGAAAGGTCAATAGTATAGAGAATTTTGATCATGCAACCGTATGGATTACGTGACTTAAATCTAATATTCAAACCATCCACCATAAAAGGGAAAGAAAACTTGAGAGTCAAGGACATACTAGTTACGATCAAGACGCGGAACAAAACATAGTTACCCAGTCCTTCCAGGAGGATGTTTCATAGCAATAAAGGGATACGTGACCCCGAAGGAAACATTCCATCGTTACAATCTAAACAAGAGGTCTACCGCCTCTTCCTTACAAGGTCTTTTAAAAGTAATAAACGTTAACAACTAGGATTCTCTCTAATTTCTTTGGTTTGCAACTAGGATTCTCTCTTCCTAGAACTTTCTATTGCTAAAGGTTGTATCCTGAATCCCATTGATCTACTTTCGGGCATTGAGGACAATAATGAAATTTCCTTCTTTCCTTCCTAATGTCTAATACCAGAATAGATTATTGAAGAAACTACAAGCCGCAAGCCTTATTAGGAAACGAGTAATAAACAAAATAGCTCACAAGCAGGCTACACTCTAGGTAGGCAAGCATGACAACTTTTAAATGGAAAGCCTAAACAAACTTCATTCGTAATCTTCATAAATAGCATACATACTACTATCCAAGACAATATAGCACTTATGTGTAAAGTGTTGTACAATATCAATTCATTCCAGTAGGACTCTCACTTACGCAACAAATTACATTCAATAGAAAGGTAATTCAAGGAGTAGTGTTACAACTAATAAAACAAGAGCCACTCTAGATAAGGACCCAGATTTCTATATTTTTGATATTCCTTATCAATGATGATAAAACACCGCAAAAGAAATATACATGCATTTGTGTTTTATCCAGCGGTAAGTCTACATTCAGAAGATCTGAAAGGTGATAACTATCTTGTCAGCACAAGCAAGGGAACAAGCCAAAGAGGAAAGAAGCATTCGAGTGGGGCAGCAGTACTAATGAAGGCAACCCCCTAAGGAAGCAAAAAGCAAGAAGTATCTACTATCGAGCAGAAATCAGACCCAAGCATTTATGAGCCTTTATTGATTTGATATCGCTTAGGGTAGCCATAACCAAGCATTTTGAAAGGTAACACATTTTTTTTTTTAAGCTTCCATGTTTCATAAGAATGTCTCTTTCCATTTCAGATGATTTGATCCAAAAGAAACAAAGCAAGTACAACATTGTTCTCAGCCATATAATTACAACAAAGTAAAGATAACAACAATTTTCCCCTATGCAAACCAATCATGAAAGGAACAACGATTCAGGAGAAGGAACAGGAAAATAAAGAAACCAATGCAATCAAGGACAATCGATAGAATCAAACACAATATTCCATCTTAAAGCGTCATTTCAGGTAGTAGATCATTTATTTCATGAAGTTGAAAAAGGAAAGCAAAATATTTCAGGGGCTAGTCTTAACATGCCTGGTTTAGAACGCCATCTCCATATGAAAAAGATTTGACTCAAAGCCGCTGCTTGCCCTTAACCCAAAGTGCTCTGCGAGCTCGTGCTAGCGCCACATTCACGCAGTGAAAAACAGCTACAAACCAGCCCCATGATTTGAAGCTCGGACACAAGACATACTGATTACATCACGCTCCTGATTCTGAAAGGCATCAACCGTAATGATATATATAAACCTTTTCCTTCATCAGATTTGAGGACAGCATCAAACTCTCGGTGCAACATTTCAGCTGTAGCTTGTTAGGTGTGATAATTCCAACAGAAACCTTTATGCCTGCCAACTTAGTGACTCGTTGAAGAAACTCATATAATAGCAAGCAATTTGTTTTTCATGACATTATGCACAACAGGTTAACCGGAAACAATACATAAGATTGGTGGTTGAGTAAATGACCACCCAATAAAAAATGTGGCAGGCTAAACTCTATTAAAAATTAATCTGTTTAAAATGACGATTAATCTGTTTAAATGTATTTTCAAGGTGTAAGTAGGGTTATTTTACCGGGAAGATCCATCTGACAGTACAGCCAAATCCGTAGAATACAACACCCATTACCACATCATTCTCAGTCCCTCCAACACGATTCTTTATTTCTCGAATATCATGCAGTTTGAATTTGTTGGAAGCTATAACTTTTGGCAACATCTCTACTCCAGGATGTCCTCTAATGGGGAACCTGCTATCCTCCACCCATTTAAACCTTGAAAAAGTTGTAATCAGATCAAGTAATGTGTACCACATTACAAGCACAACAGTGAACACCAGATTCCATAACCTGTATATACCATCAAACCCGAACCAGGTGGTGTCTAGTGACCTAATTTTATGAACTTGTGCGGGGAGCTCTGTGTGGTGGGAAGTGGAAGATATAAGAGTTTGGGAAAGGGTGGGATTATGACTAGGCCTTGTAGAGTAGGCCCTGGCTAAAGCCACAAGGGAAGCACCGTCCCCCAGCATATGATGTACATTCACAATCATTATGGCTTCTCCATTTGTGGTTTTGTAGTTAAGGAAGTGGAACTCCCAAAGAGGGCGAGAGGGAGAGAGCTTTCTTAAATGCATATCTGATACATATTCCTCCACATACTCATCGTATGATGTGAGATGAGGAGGGAACTGAGGAACAAAAACATGGTCATCCACGTTCACTTCAGTTTTCTTCCATTGCACCACTCCATTATCCTTCATAATCGAATAAGAGAATCGCGGGCTCTGTGAGAGGAGAAGTTCAGATATAGTTTTCTTAGCGTGGAAAAAATATCCACTGGTTCATCAAGTTCTACTACAACATGAATACAAAGTCCGAATGTAGGAGTGTTGAGAATCTCTCCCATTGGACTCACTGCAAGCTGCTCCATTGTATAGCATGAATTTGAGAATCCACACCCACCCACGCAACGCCATGGAGACAGACCTTCATTTCACCATTAATGAAACCACTTTCCAGAACACGCTGTAGCAATTTCATCTGTTTCAGCATTTGATGGAGCGCAGGAAAGCATTCGTGGTTCAGGGCAGGAAGAAGGAGGCGTCGGATGCAGAGGGCAGACAGAGGAATGAATGCGTGAACTACAAAACACACAGCAAAGATAAGAAAGACTGAGTCTCCACTGTGGTCGCGTGCAACTAGAACATCAGGATCAACACCACGGCTCCCTGGGCTCGCCCTGCAGCAGCTGTCACGCTTAACTCATTCTGAACTCCACGCGTAGGAAGGGAGGAATAAAAGCACGCAACGTAACAACATTTAGCAACAAAACACTCAGCCCCATTCTAACCACGACCCGCCAGGAGGAAAATCATTGTGAAAACAGCTTGAGCGGCCATAACAGGTCAAGGGAAGCAGTTAGCACGGGGCGCGAGAAATTTGTAAATCCTAGGTAGTAAAGGAGGTGGGGCGGCGGGGCAGGGGTAAGGCCGGTGAGGGATGGCCACGTACTAGGTCAGGAGGCAGGAAGGGGGTGAGGGATGAGGGCCGTGGCACCAGCAGATAGAATTTTGACTTTAAAATCATGTCCCCTCCAACCTGCGCCACACACCTACCCTCCCTTTCTTTCTCACGCAAACCCCGCTTTCCTTCATTTGTTTATTTTTATTTTTATTTTATTTCATTTCATTGACATCGATAGTAAGTTGTATCTTAACTATAACATCCGAAGCGCTCTTTGTGAGAAAACAAGTATACAAAACTATAGAACAAAGTAATAGACCTGGTTTACGCTAAGTCGCCTTTTAAATTTCGGCATTCTATCGATTTCTGAATTAAATATATCAACCAAACATACAATGACACGGTTCTATCGAACACGGTAGAATATTCATTCTATGACATTACAAATACAACAATAATATTATCTGAAGAAGAAGGTTCCCTCAATTTGGAACTCTATCTCCACGAATGAGAACCGTCACATGAACAGCATGCGCATTTACCTGCCATTAACATTATAAATACTAAAATATTTAATCAATCCACGTTAGTTCACTGACTGGTTAAACTCCGTTGAATTAAATATATGTGATATATGGACAAGATTGCAGTTCAATGGTGAGGATGAAGGTTCGTTAAGTATAAATTCCTTACAATATTTTAGATAGATAATGAAATAAATAAGATCCTGACTTTCCTTAGTCAAAGGAAGACTTTCGTATATGATATAGATATACCTAAATTTAACGAGAGTAATCACGCGTATGTTAAAGGTTTCGAGAGTATAAACATACGCTTACTCAACAAGTGTTATCACTCATATGTTGAAAGCTTCTCAACAAGTATTAACAGTTATATATAGTAGGTTTTGATATAGAGATATGTTTATCACACAAATGTTATAAACTATATGTTAAAAGTTTCAATAGGAATATACACATAGTTGACATATACTTTGTAACGACCAACAAGGAAAGGGTCACTACGCCATGAACCAGGGTAACCACCAAACGGGGCATTACAATTAGATTATCACTTTCATTAATAGGAGCTTCCTTTATAGGTAGAGCAAGGTGTTGCTGCAAAATTTCAATTTACGATAGAAAAATCGGCATGTGTACTCATTTAGTTCGGCCCTTGGAATTGGTCATTTGAGAGGAAAGATGAAAATGTTGTGCGTGTTTGGATTTTGAGACAAATGTGTTCATTGAGAAGGTTAGACGGCCAATCCGTCTTTCATATTTTTTAATGTCTATTGAAAAGAAAATGAGTGGTACAATTACCTACTTCAATTGTATTGCACACAACTCTTTTGAAAAGTCTTTCCAAGCTTTGAAATATGTGGAGTAGACTCTTAATTTTGGTACTTCAATGGTTCAATAGAGATGTTGAGAAAGAAGTTATTAGTGAGCACAGAAAATAAAAATATGGATTGGATGATGTAAAGATAAGTGAAAGTAAATACTAGCAATTGTATGTGACTTGTAAATTATTTCGAAAGTGATATTAAGTTGAACTTAGTTCTGATTGTATTTTGATGTCAGTAAAATTATTAAAGAAATGCATTCTATGAGACCACATATTTATGAGGCATTTTTTAGATAGTTCATATTTTTTGTACACTTACATTTGAATACATGTCTACATGAGTATTAACAACTATAATGTTAGTTTAAAATATACTTTCCATTATATATTTTTTAGAGAAACTATTTTTATGCATATCTTGCATTCATTTTTGTCCATAAGACCACATCCCATCCAAAAATTTTGTTGAATAATTCACATCTACCAATAATCAACTTCAAATCATGCCTTGATGGATTTCGCTATACTGAGATCCTTCATTCATTGTAGTCCTCAAGGTCAATCTCAGTGCATGACATTTTGTTGAGAAGTTTACGCAACTTGTGTGTGATTCTACTTGTTTTGTAAATGTCTACCATGACACCTACAACTATGTTTAACACAATGCATATTTTCATTACGGTTTGAGTAATGTTGATCTCCTAATCCAAAGCTCCCATTTTGGCATAGGATAGAAAGATGATGACAAAAATTGTTATTGTACTCACTAAATTGCTGCAAGGCCTTTTCAACAAACCCATTTTTTGTAAATCATAAAATAATTTACATGTCTTGTGGCGCACACACACACACACTTGTGTGTGTGTGTGTCTTTGTGTGTGTTTTTGTGTGTATAAATATGTGTGTGTGTATATATATGTACATATGTATATCTATAAATACATATGTGTGTCTATGTGTGTGTATGTATAAATATGTGTGTGTATATATATGTACATATGTATATCTTTAAATACATATGTACATATACATGTGTGTGTGTGTACATATATGTACATGTGTATATCTATACATACATATGTATATGTGTTTATATATATATATATATCTATATATATGTATATGTATATGTGTGTGTGTGTGTGTATACACATATGTGCGTATATATACATATATACATTTGATATATATATATATATATATGTATATTAATATACATACATACATACATATATATATATCTATAACTATAACAATAACATATTAATATACATATATATAAATTATATATATATACATATATGTGTGTATATATATATGTGTGTATATATATATGTGTGTATATGTAGTATGTATGTATGTATGTATGTATGTATGTATGTATGTATATATATACATATATATGTATGTATATGTATATATATACATATATACATATATATACATACATATATATACATATATATACATACATATATATACATATACATACATACATATATATACATATACATACATATATATACATACATACATACATATATATACATATATATATATATATATATATATATATGTATATGTATGTATATGTATGTATATGTATACATATACATATACGATATGTATATGTATACATATATGTATACATATACATATACATATACATATACATATACATATACATATGTATATATGTATGTATGTATGTATGTATGTATGTATGTATGCATACAAGGTGATGAAGAAGCCATGTGAACCAATGCGAATATTAATGTACCATTTAGCCTTCCATTGTGCTATAACCCAAGTTTGTAACTCTAGAGGACCTTGACCCAAGAACTTTTAGATTAAACCCTGGTTTTGATGGCAATCTTATCTTGTTTTATCTCCCTATAGTCGAAGGTTATTATCAGCTCTTCTTCGACCGCTTTAATACACCTCAAGATTTTATCCAAAGGCCTTCATGCCTCAAATTATTGGCATAGACCATGTGAGCTCTACCAAAATCTAAGATTTGTGTAATTGGGTATTTCCTCCTAGACACAAGACAAATGAAGCCATAGGGAAGTGGGCTAAAAACTAAACAACCACAGGCTGCAGTGATGTCACTTTCTATCTTATGTTTTGTTAATAAGATTTTAATTGTGGATGACAAATTTTTGAACCCTAATTACTTCGTTTCACCTTTCCTATGAACCCATTTTGAATTTCTCACAAAAATCAATTAGGTTGTACATAAAATCAAAAGAAGGAAATCCTTATTGTGTAAAAATATGATACTGTATGAACATCATAGAAAAGTAAGGCAAACATCATTGGCCACACTACTTGTTTCGTAGTTCTAGTTGCTCCCTACTTTTTTAGTTTGCAAACATAACAATACAATGCATTTAAGCATTTTCTTACACAATCAAGAAAAGTTTCTAACTTTTAGTCACATACATTAGCCTACGGATGGTATTGTTTCTACCACATGATCAAGAAGAGTAAGACCCTGGATTAGGTGGCACTGCAATCTCAACCGTCCCTTCCAGCATCTGCACCACTTTTTTCATTGCTGGTCTAAGAGATGGATCTTCTTGGATGCACCACAGCCCCACCAACACCATTCTTTCCAGCTGTCTTGGCTCCATGCCTCTGCACTGCTGTTGCTCCACCAATTTAACCAGTCTGCCATACCTAAAGCAATCGTACACCCAATCTGACAAAACTATTTCATTTTCTGGGACATCTAATTCAAACATTTTCCTGCAACAGATAATTTCCAATAGCACCACTCCGAAGCTGTACACATCTACCTTCACTGTGACTGCCATGCTCTTCTGCCACTCGGGTGCCATATAACCAATAGTCCCACGGGCTAAAGTAAATGTCCGCGTTTGTTCTGCCCCAATCAATTTGGCTATCCCAAAGTCAGATATCTTAGCATTGTAATTTGCATCCAACAAGATATTTTGAGGCTTTATATCACAGTGAAGTATTTGGGTTGTGCATTCTTCATGTAAGTAGAGGAGTCCTCTGGCAATCCCTAAAGCAACTTGAACTCGCAGATCCCAATCAAGATAGTTTCTGCCTTCAAATAGAACGCTATCTAGAGATCCGTTGGACATGTACTCGTAAACCAGAAGCTTATGAGAATCCTGGTTGCAGAATCCATAAAGTTGAACAAGATTTTTATGATGGCTTGACCCAATAGTTTTCATCTCTGTTGTGAACTGTTTTTCACCATGCTCATCCTTGACCATTTTATCAAGCTCCTTGACGGCAATTGCTCTTCCGTCAGATAACGAACCTTTGTAGACCTTTCCAAAGGCACCCCTTCCAATTTGCTGCTTGAAGCCTCCAGTTGCAGCCTCGAGCTCTTGATAGCTAAACACCTTCAACCCTTCTGAATTAAACTTATCCTGCTCTTGCAGGACTCTCAGCTTGGGACGACATAAGACAAACCAAATAAATAGGAAAACGACCGCAAAGAGTATGGATAAACACACCAGACTTATTCCAATAATTACAAGCGTCATCCCCTTCCCCTTCCCCTTCCCCTCGTTCCTTTTCTTTTGCGGCGTGGGAGGAAGGGCAGAGTATACTTTGACAAAAGCTGTTCTAGTCAAGCTTAGGCCGCCATTTCTGAGAGGCATTGCTTTCTTCCAGCAATTATCTGTGCCGTTAAGATCGGCGTAGATAGCTACTGTGCAAAAGCAATCTTGCAGGCATGCCTGCTTGCATGCTGTTGTATCGATGCCTATCATGTGTGCATAATCATTTCCCGGCCAATCTATTGTATCAAGCTCATGCATTTCTGCAGTGCTTGCAGTGCAGCCCAATTGCTGGGATATGTTGGGAAGGCATCCCTTTGATTGGTCTCCGTTGTCCGCAAGGTGGAATCCTGGTGGACAAGTGCAATTGAAGGAATTGTTGTCCTTCACCAGGCAGAACCCATTAAGGCCGCATTTACCGCTGTCATCGCTGCTTGAAATTGAACAGGGATTATCCTGAGCCGACACGCCGATGACCAGCAGCAGTGCAATACTAGCAGCTATTAGATGGGGGAGCATGCATCTAAATTGCATATACACAAACATAGCCATGTAATCCGCAGGCAATTCTTCTTATTGTAACTAATATTTTGATAAATGCGAGCAGAGGTGTTATTCGGTTCGGGAAAATAGAGAGTTTTCAGAACTGCAATGGAAACATCGGAACGTGTGCTGATTGAGGGGAAAATGGATAAATACGGTTATTACGTAGTGAGTGTTGAATTTTCACACAAATGTCCGCATTGACAATGAACAGACGGCCAGACCATTTGTTTGCGTGCCACATGTCTCTTCAAGAGAAAATGAGTGGTAACAATTATATGGCAACGTATTTGATGTGGAACACCTAATTTTTGTATTTCTATATTGTTATGGTGAGGTTATTTTTGTTTGTTAATTGATTGATGTAGATAAAGATGTGTTGAAAATATCAAACTTGAAGAGTCAAATATTATAGAAAATGTATTTGAGAAGTTGGAACATTTGCCTGCAACATGTCTCTTCAAGAAAAAATGAGTGGTTACAATTATATATTTGATGTGGAACACCTAATTTTTCATATGGGATTATTTTTGTTTTTTGAGAAGTTGAAACAAGTATATTGTTATATCAAAAAGGAGTTATTGACAATTTGTTTGAGAAGTTGGAACACCTAAATGGTGGGATTATTTTTGTTTGTTAATTGATTGATGTAGATAAAGATGTGTTGAAAATATCAAACTTGAAGGAGTCAAATATTATAGGAGGAAGAGGTTAGGAAAGAGGGATAATGACAAAGGGTATCAAGGGAAGAGAAGTCCAAGGGTAGAAAAAATGTGGGGGGAACGTATGCACAACTATTATTTATTCCAATTTAAGATAGATATGGACCATGTGTCATGTTTATCAATTGTTTGAACAAGAAAGGGGGTGTCCTACACAGATTATTGAGGAAACATACTTAATAGATATCTCAAAAAGAAAGCCCTTATCAATCAGTACTCCCATTGTCAATAGTTATTTTTTGCAATGTTAGTCCTTGTGTTTTGTGGATAATTAGAGCACATAGAAATTTTAAAGGAATTTGGTTGTGCATGCCATGATATACATTAGAGATAGGGACATGTGCAGGGGGCTTGACATCCCATGTTGAGTTGCGTAATATTTGAATTTGAACACAAAAACAACATGTTAGGTGGTTCTGTACCATCTTTATAGACCATTATTTTAGGACATTCTCCACGCTTGTGCAAGAAATAACATGTTCTTAAAACTATTTAAATTAAATTTGCATAATATTATGTCTATTATTTATTTAAGCACTATCATGTGCATAATATTATGTCTATTATTTAGTTATTATGTTAAAATTAACAAGAACTTGACAAGGTCATAACTTGAGCTCCGAGTGTTCGTTTGAGTTAGGATTTTTTTGGAACCACATGTTTCGATGAGATGAATGCACCAGAAACCCACCATACCCATTGGAGCAAGTTTTGGCACATTTTTGGGCCCTAAATCCGCCATCTTGAGGCTGAAAATTAGGATTTAAGTTGTGGTTCAATTTTTTCCTATTTTTGGGCATTAGTTAATTTTAGTCTATTAGTTGCATTATGAGTTAGAAAGTTGGCAATTCCTCTAATTTAGGAATGTAGAAGATGCATGACAATTTCTATGCCCGTATGAATAAGCATGTGAACTTACTAAGAATAACAGGTTCTAGTAAACTATTAAAAATAGTAATTTCCGCCACCTAGAGTAGATTTAGTCAAAGTTAGTTAGAGTTTTCTTAGAAAACCGAGTTGGGAAATGTTTTCCTATTTAGGAAACATTGTAATTCATTATTCAATAACAAAGAAGGAGATCTATTTTCTTTTGGAGTTTATATTATTTGCAGTATATCAAGTTTGTTTAGAAATTGGCTACATTATCTGGTATCAGAGCTAGTTTCGAGTCTTTAAAAAATGGCAGGAAGAGGAAGAGGAGGTAGTATTTCCTAGATGAATATAAATATGTAAGATCTGTAGAGGCAAGTTATCTGCGCTTGCTGCAATGATAACCCAGAGAGGAAATCAAGGTGGAGATGACACAAATGAAGAAGAAGTTTGTGAAGAGGAGGAAACGTAAGCACCACCATTAGCTTTTGAAGAAAGGATGCTTCGAGCATTAGAAGGAAAGAATGATGGGATAAGAGTTGATGTTTTAGAGTATGGTGGTAGTCTAAAACAAGAGCTGATAGATTGGTTGACTAGCATGGGGAAAGTTTTTGAGTGGAAGGCTATGTCAGAAGAAAAGAAGGTAAAATTTGCATGCATGAAATTGAAAGGTCATGCTATGTTATGGTGGGATCACCTACAAAAAGAGTGGTCAAGAAAGGGGAAAGAAAGAAATAGGACGTGGAGTAAGATGGAGAAGAAGCTGAAAGATAAATTTATCCTGTGGATTATGCACAAACCCTTTACATGAGGTTTCAGAATCTCAAACATAACTTACAAACAATGCAAGAATACACAGATGAGTTCTACAAGTTGTCCATTTGTGTAGAGCATGAAGAAACTGAGGAACAAATGGCTGCAAGGTATGTAAATGGATTAAAATTTTCTATTCAAGATGAGATAAGTATGCATAGGATTAAGAGCATAGAGGATACCTATCAATTAGCCTTAAAGGCCGAGGAAAAATAAAATCGTCAAAGTTTTAGGAGATCACCTAGGATGAATAGGGGGCATCATCTTCCTTTCGGGGATGAGTTGGTTTCAGCGAAGGTAGGGGAGAATCATCTCGTGGATTGGAAAAGTAAGAGGATACGAGACAAGATTTCCAGAATCAACAAAGAGGTAGAGGATTTTCTAGGGGCAAAGAGGATATGCTGGCAATAGAGGATGGGAGGCTCCACGAAGACCATTTGTTTATTTACAGATGTGGTGAAGAGGGGCATAGGGATTTTGAATGCCCACATTATTATACACATGACAAGAGGAAAGGAGATGCTCCAAGAGTAAATCTAGTTGAAGCTGAACAAGTATAAGATGAACATGACCTAGAAATTCCACTAGATGTTGGAGAAAATATGATGATCAAGAGGAAGATGATTGCTCCAAGAAAGGATATCAAGGGCAGGAAATGATATCAAGGGGGATGCATGGCTGTGTACAAATATTTTCAAAACAAGATGCACTTAAGGAGGAAAGGTATGTAATGTTATTATTGATGGTGATAGTTGTGAGAACATGGTTTCAAATGAGATGGTCGAGAAATTGGGTTTGCATTGTGAGAAGAATCCTAACCCTTACCGTATTGCATGGTTTAAGAAGGGTAATGAAGTTACTATTGATAAGAGATGTTTAATAATTTTTCTATTGGGAACAGTTATAAGGATGAGATTTGGTGTGATGTTATTCCTATGGATGCATGTGTATGCTCTTTAGGAAGACCGTGGCAATTTGATAGAAAAGTTATTCATGAGGAGGAAAGAATACTTATACTTTTACGGAAGGATGACACAAAAATAGTTTTGCTACCTCTTATGGAAGAGGGGAATGCTGAAAATATGATTTCTACAAAGGAATTTGTGAAGGAGGCAAAGGCAACCAATTTTCGTTATGCACTAGTCGGAAATAAGGATGAACCTCAAGTGCACAAATACCAGTATAAACAACATAATTAATAGAAGAATTTTTAGATGTTATTCCGATGAGCTACGGATGGATTACCACCCAAAAGAGATATTCAACACCATATTGATTTAATTTCAGGGTCTTCACTACCAAATCAAGCAACTTATAGGATGAGCCCAACATTGCATACAAATTTGAATAGGCAAGTGGAAAATCTCGTGAGAAAGGGGGTCGTAAGGGAGAGCATGAGTACGTGTGTAACCCCAACTTTATTAAAACCAAAGAAGGATGGAACATGGAGAATGTGAATGGATAGCAGAGAAATCAATAAAATTACAATCAAGTATAGGTTCCCAATACCTCGCCTTGATGATATGATGGATTTGCTTGTTGGATCTAGGTATTTCACCAAGATTGATCTTCGAAGTGGTTACCATCAGATTCAAATAAGAGAAGGAGATGAGTGGAAAACAACATTCAAGATAGGAAATGGATTATATGAGTGGTTGGTGATGCCATTCGGGTTATCCAATGCACCTAGTACTTTTATGAGATTGATGAACACAATCTGTAGGAGTATAATGGTAAGTTTGTTGTGGTTTATTTTGATGATATCTTGATCTTTAGTAAAACTAAAGAATAACATTTGAGGCATATAAGGGTGGTATTTGAAGTGTTAAGGAAAGAGAAACTCTATGCAAATATGAAGAAGTGCACATTTATGCAAGAGAGTTTGGTATTCTTGGGCTTTATTATTTCAGAAGATGGGGAACAGATGGACTCAGAAAAGATAAAGACAATTATTCAATGGCCTACTCCACGAAGTATAACAGAGGTAAGAAGATTTCATGGTCTAGCAACATTTTACAAAAAATTTATTAAAAAATTTAGTAGTATTGTAGCACCTATAACAAATTGCACAAAAGGAAGGGAGTTTTTGTGGACAAAGGCAACTGAGGATAGTTTTCAGTTCTTGAAGAAGAAGGTGACAGAGGCACCCATTTTGGCACTACCAGATTTTGATAAAGTGTTTAAGGTTGATTGTGACGCCTAACATGTGGGTATTAATGTTGTTCTAAGTCAAGGTGGAAAGCCAATAGCTTTCTTTAGTGAGAAACTGGATGAGGTAAGAAAGAACTACTCTACTTATGATGTGGAATTTTATGCAATTATACAAGCATTAAGGCATTGGAGGCATTACTTAGTGCCTAAGGAGTTTGTGTTATTTACAGACCACATAGCCCTGAAGTATGTGAATACACAAAAGAAGTTGAATAGTAGGCATGCAAAGTGGGTATCATTTTCAGAGGGTTATAATTTTTCTCTAAAACATAAATTAGGAAAATAGAATCAAGTTGCAGATGCATTGAGTAGGCGTGTGACCTTGTTTACCACTATGGAAAATGAGGTGGTGGGTTTTGAAGCAATAAACGGTTTGTATTCTTCTGATTTTGATTTCAATGATATTTTTGAAAGGTTAACTCGTCCATTGTGAGACAATGTAGGAGATCTCTAGGGTGAGTACATTTTACAGGATGGCTACCTATTCAAGTGATGCCAACTATGTATTCCAGTTGGGTCCATGAGAGAGAATGTAGTGAAAGAGTTGCATAGTGGAGGATTGGTTGGGCATTTTGGTAAAGATAAGATGATAGCCTTGGTAGCAGAGAAATACTATTGGCCAAAGATGAAAAGATATGTTGTAATATATGTGGAGAGGTGTCGAATTTGCCAAGTCTCGAAAGGCCATTCACAGAATACAGAGTTGTATATGCTGTTTCTTGTTCCTAAAAGGTCATGGACAGATATGAGTATGGATTTTGTTTTGGGATTACCAAAAACACAACGAGGTAATGACTCAATTTTTGTGGTTGTTGATAGGTTTTCTAAGATGGTTCATTTTATTTCCTGCAAGAAAACAAGTGATGCGACAGGTGTATCAGATTTATTTTTCAGAGAATTTGTTCATTTGCGTGGTGTTCCAAAAACCATTACTTCATATAGGGACACAAGGTTCTTAAGTCTTCGCGAGACCTTATGGAATAAATCGGGAACTCAACTATAGTTCAAAAATGCCTATCATCCTCAGACTGATGGGAAAATAGAGGTGGTAAATCAGAGTTTGGGAAACCTATTAAGGTGCATCATTGGGGAAAAGATGAAATAATGGGACTTAGCATTACCACAAGCTGAGTTTGTATATAATAGTTCCATAAATAGATCCACAGGAAACTCTCCATTTTCAATTGTGTATGGGAGTAATCCAAATGGGGTGTTAGATTTGGTACAACTACCAATTGATGGCAGAGTCAGTGATGATGTAAAAGCATTTGTCGAACATATACAACAATTGTAGGAAGAAGTGTAGAGGAAGCTGCAGAATAGTAATGATAAGTATAAGGAAATAACAGATATGCATAGACGAAGAAAGGTATTTATAGTTGGTGAGTTGTATATGGTATATCTGTGGAAGGAAAGGTTACCAAAAGGAATCTATAACAAGCTTAAGTACAAGAAGATTGGTCCCTATAAAATCGTGAAAAAAATAAAAGATAATGCTTATGTAGAAGAATTGCACCGGGAATTTTGATATTTCTCCAGTGTTTAATGTTTTGATTTGTATTCTTTTCATGGGGATGGTGCAGAAGGGGATGTTATTGATGAAGTAGTAGATTGGAGGTAGTAGGTTCCGGTGAAGAAGAAATAAGAAGTGGATCAAATTCTAGATAAGAAAACAATGGACACGCGACATGGGAAATACAACAAATATTTGGTCCATTGGAAAGGACAGAACAAGAGAACAATACTTGGGTCAGAGAGTGGGAGATTAAGAAGTTGGATGCAAATAAATGGAAGGAGTTTGAAGAAGACAACTTGTAGGAGCTGCGTTTTTTTCAAGAAGGGGAGAATGATGCGCCAAAATTAGCAGGAACTTGACAAGGTCATAACTTGAGCTCTCGGGTGTCCGTTTGAGTCCGTTTGTTTTTGAAACCACATGTTTTGATGAGATGAACACAATGGTAACCCACCCTACTAGTTGGAGCAAGTTTATGTTAGGAATTAATAGAATCTAATGCGGAATAATTCCTTAGAATCGTAATAATAAGAAGTATGAATAGAAATTACAGAAATGAAATATGAAAAACATAAAGAAAATATTTAATGTGGTTCACCCAATGTGGGCTACATCCACCAAGAACACTTGCTCATATTTTATTACAAGCCAACAGTCTTCACAATTACAATAACTAGATCTTGTTTGGAGCTATGCTCAACAAACCCTCCCGAATTTGCACTTGAATTCACACACACTATTCACCTTGACAAAAACACTCCTCTCAATCCTATGTATGTCCATCTATATATAATGACATCAATAGGTAGCCGAAGAGGTGGTTTTACAAAACAATGGGTACCGAAAAGCCATGGGCCCAAAACCAGCCCATAATGGTTACCCATTACCCATGGGTTAATAAACCACCCATGAAAATTTGCTTGGGGCTTCACCCCGAACCCCCTTGACCCGCTCACGGTGAGCGGGACCCGTAAAAATATCCGAGTGTAACACATGGAAGGTGTACCAAACTCTAACATGAAAACAGGCTCCACAAACATAACAATCTCCCACTTGGAGATTGATTTCCACTGAGCAAGCTTCTCAACCCTTCACTGTCATCCATGAAGGCCAACCAAAGCTGAACATAGCTTTAGTTTATCCCTTGTGACCACCTTGGTCATCATGTCTACAGGATTCTGACTAGTATGAATCTTCTCCAACTTCAACTTATCTTCCTCCAAAGTTGTCCTGATGAAGTGATATCTCAATTGTATATGCTTTGTCCTAGAATGGAAAGCAGAGTTCTTAGCTAAGTGAATAACACTCTGACTATCACTATATAGCTTTCCAACTTCCTGCTTATGCCCCAACTCATCAAGAAATTGTTGTAGCCAAATCATCTCCTTGCTAGCTTCTGTAGTAGCAAGCAACATACTCAGCCTCAGTGGTTGACAAAGCCACAACCTTCTGTAACCATGAAATCCAGCTCACTGTTATATCACCTACAATAAATACATAACATGTTGTGCTCCTCCTGCTGTCCAAATCTCCAGCCATATCTGAGTCAACATATCCACACAAAGTAGTGTCTGATCCACTGTAACACAAAACAATACCCATGGTCCCTCTCAAATACCGAAGTATCCACTTTACTGCCTGCCAGTGCTCATTTCCTGGATCACTCATAAACCTACTCACTGCTCCCACTGCATGGGAAATATCTAGCCTAGTGCATACCATAGCATACATCAAACTACCAACCATTATGAGTAAGGCACCTTGGACATCTGGTTTCTTTCCTGCTCTGTCTTGGGACATTGATCCTTTGATAACTTAAAATGGCCTGCCAAAGGAGTCCCAACCGGTTTAGCATCCTGCATGTTAAACCTATCCAATACCTTCTTAATGTACTCTTCCTGAGATAAAGTCAGCTTCCATTCCTTCCTATCCCGAGTTATCCTCATACCAAGGATTTGTCTGGCTGCCCCCAAATCCTTCATATCAAAGGATTCACTTAGTTGTTTCTTGAGTACTTTTATTTCCTGCATGTTTTTACCTGTAACCAACATGTCATCAACATAAAAACACAGGATAATATAACTTCCATCCTCAAATTTCTTTGTATACACACAATGGTCAAAATGACATCTAATATAACCTTGCTCCATCATGAAGCTATCAAACTTCTTATACCATTGACGTGGAGCTTGTTTCAGGCCATACAAGCTCTTCTTCAGTTTGCACACCATCTCCTCTTTACCTTTGACTTCATATCCTTCTAGTTGCTGCATATATAGCTCCTCCTCCAAATCACCATGGAGAAATGTAGTCTTTACATCTAACTATGTTCTAAGTGCAAGTCTTCTGCTGCCACTATTCCAAGAATAGTTTGATAGAAGTCATTTTTACTACAGGAGAAAAAATCTCATCAAAATCTATACCTTTTTTCTGTGCAAACCCCTTGACCACCAACGGGCCTTATATCTTTTCTTTCCTCCTTCTTCATCTTTAACTCTATACACCCACTTGTTCTGCAATGCTCTTTTGCCTTCCGGTAGCTTCACCAAATCCCAAGTCTGGTTCTCCATGAGAGACTTATGCTCCTCATCCATGGCTTGCTCCCACCACTTCTTGGCATCTACCTACATTGCTTCATCAAATCTCTCTGGCTCTCCACTATCAGTGAGTAATAAATAATAAAGAGAAGGAGAAAAATGTTCAGGTTCTTTTCTTACCCTAGAAGACCTCCTCACTGTAGGAGTTTGGGGTTCTGTTGAGTAGGTTCTGAACTGATTCATGGGTCACTGTCCCATCCGGAAGATCCTCTACCACTGCATATTATTTCTTGGATTCTTCCCTATTTTCCTGCAACTGTTGCTTATACATGACTTTCTCATTAAATACCACATCCCTAGACCGAATGATTTTCTTGTCCTTAATACTCCAACATTTAAATCCAAAGTCATCACCACCATAACCAATAAAAGTGCATTTTTTGATTTAGCCTCTAGCTTGGTCCTATCATCCTTGTCAATATGAACAAACACCTCACATCCAAAGACTCTAAGAAATGAGTAATTGACTTTCTTACCATACCAAGCCTCCTCAGGTATGCCTCCATCCAAGGCACTTGAGGGTCCTCTATTTATCAAGTACATAGTTGTGCTCACCGCTTCTGCCCAAAAATAAAGAGGTAGTCCTGCATGTATCCTCATGCTCCTAGCACATTCCATTATTGTTCTATTCATCCTTTTTGACACCCCATTCTGTTGTGGGGTTCCTAGAACTATCTTTTTCCTGTGGATTCCATTCTTAGAATAATAATCATTAAATTCATTTCTTCAATACTCCCCTCCATTATCTAACCTGAGACATTTTAACTTAAGACATGTTTCATTCTCTACCAAGGCTTTCCATTTAACAAAAGTATCAAATACATCATATTTGTTTCTAATATAATAAACCCAAACTTTCCTTGTTGCATCATCAATAAAAGTAACATAATAACTTGAACCCCAAGAGATGATACCTGAGCTGGCCCCCACACATCAGAATGTACCAGCTCTAACTTACTCTCTTTATTCATTGGTCGAACCTTGAGAAACCTTACTCACTTTTGTTTCCCATATATGCAGTTCTCACAGAAATCCAAACCTGATTTCTGTATATCCAGGAAAATTCTTCTTTATGATGTCCATGCCCTTATGGCTCATATGACCGAGCCTATAGTGCCATAATGTTGTATCTGCATCGAAGCCACAAGATTACAATCATTAGTACTATTAGTGGTTAAATACAAGGTTCAACCTTCTTACCTCTTGCCACCACAAGAGCACCCTTGGTAACCTTCCAAGAGTTTGTAAATATCACAGTATAACCATCACTTCCCAATTACCCCACCGATATCAAATTTCTCCTTAATGTAGGCACATGTATGACATCCTTCAATAGCCATGTATTCCCATTTTGCATCTTAACCTGAACAGAACCTTTTCCAACTATACTGCAAGGCTCATCATCACCAAGAAAAACATGCCCAAAATCCCCTTGAACATAATCAACAAAATAATGCCTATGTGGAGTAGCATGAAAAGAAGCCCCTGAATCTAAAACCCAAGATTCAATAATATTATGCAAAGAAAGAATCAAAGCATCCTGACATACATTACCGATGCCACATTTACCTCCTTGTTTTCTTCCTGTTGTTTCTTCTTATCCCGAAGCTCCCAACAGTCCTTCTTTACATGCCCAGACTTTCCACAATTCCAACATACAATCTTGCTCTTGGATTTTGACCTTGCCCGATCTTTTGATTTTCCACGGTTTCCTCTATTCTTCTATCTCCCTCTAGTTTCCACTGTCAAAGCATTCCTTGAAGTAGAAGATTCCCGGAGATTTTTCTTTGCATTTCCTCACTTAGAATCACCCCTACAACATCCTCAAACTTCAACTTTGAGTTAGTTGGAACCGAGTTGCTTACCGCCATTACTAGGCTATTCCAACTCTCAGGTAAAGAGCATAGAATTAATAAAGCCCTAACTTCTTCATCAAATTCTATTGTAACCAAAGCTAGCATATTCACAACCATATTGAAATCATTTAAATGATTCTTCTACTAAACTATTCTTAGACATCTTCATATTAAACAACTTTTTCATTAAAAATATCTTGTTAGAGGTAGAGGGTTTTTCATACAACTTCCCTAATGCATCCATTAGATTTTTAGTACTCTTTTCCTTTGAAACATTAAATAATACCGAAGATGCAAGACAGAGCCGGATCGTTCCAAGTGCCTTCCGATCCAACAAATCCCATTCCACATCTGTCATACTCAAGGGTTTGTTCACCTTCTCAGACAATGGAGTATAAAGATCCTTCTGATAAAGGTAATCTTCCATCTGCATCTTCCAAAGACTAAAATTCTGCCCGTTGAATTTATCAACCCTTGATCTTCCATCATCTGCCATAGCTCCCACTCAAGCTAAAAACTTTCCCTATGATTCAACACTTCAACAAACCAAACCAAAGCTCTGATACCAATTGTTAGGAATTAATAGAATCTAATGCGGAATAATTCCTCAGAATCGCAATAATAAGAAGTATGAATAGAAATTATAGAAATGAAATATGCAAAACATGAAGAAAATATTTAACGTGGTTCACCCAATGTGGGCTACATCCACCAAGAACACTTGCTCAGATTTTATTACAAGCCAACAATCTTCACAATTACAATAACCAGATCTTGTTTGGAGCTGCGCTCAACAAACCCTCCCGAATTCACACTTGAATTCACACACACTATTCACCTTCACAAAAACACTCATCTCAATCCTATTGTATGTCCATCTATATATAAGTACATCAATAGGTAGCCGAAGAGGTGGTTTTACAAAACAATGGGTACCGAAAAGCCATGGGCCCAAAACCAGCCCATAATGGTTACCCATTACCCATGGGTTAATAAACCACCCATGAAAATTTTCTTCGGGGGCTTCCAAAACCCCCCGAACCCCCTTGACCCGCTCACCGGTGAGTGGGACTGCCATAAAAATATCCGAGTGTAACACATGGAAGGTGTACCAAACTCTAACATGAAAACAAACTCCATAAACATAATAGTTTTGGAAAAATTTCAGGCCCTAAATCTGCCATCTTGAGGTCGAAAATTAGGATTTAAGTTGTGGTTCAGTTTTTTCCTATTTTTGGGCATTAGTTAATTTTAGTCTATTAGTTGCATTATGAGTTAGAAATTTGGCAATTCCTCTAATTTAGGAATGTAGAAGATGCATGGAAATTTCTATGCCCGTACGAATAAACATGTGAACTTACTAAGAATAGCTGGTTCTAGTAAACTGCTAAAAATAGTAATTTCTGCCACCTAGAGTAGATTTAGTCAAAGTTAGTTAGAGTTTTCTTGGAAACTCTGAGTTGGGAGTTGTTTTCCTATTTAAGAAACATTGTAATTCATTATTCAATAATAAAAAAGGAGATCTATTTTCTTTTAGAGTTCATATTATTTCCGGTATATCAAGTTTGTTTAGAAATTGGCTACATTATCTGGTATCAGAGTTGGTTAGAGTCTTTAAAAAAAGGGTAGGAAGAGGAAGAGGAGGTGGTTTGCCTAGATGAATAGAAATATACAAGATCTGTAGAGGCAAGTTGTTGCGCTTGCTGCAATGATAACCTAGAGAGGAAATCAAGGTGGAGATGACACATATGAAGAAGAAGTTTGTGAAGAAGAGGAAATGCAAGCACCACCATTAGCTTTTGAAGAAAGGATGCTTCGAGCATTAGAAGAAAAGAATGATGGGATAAGAGTTGATTTTTTAGAGTATGGTGGTAGTCTAAAACCATAGGAGCTGATAGATTGGTTGACTAGCATGGGGAAATTTTTTGAGTGGAAGGCTATGTCAAAAGAAAATAAGGTAAAATTTGCATGCACGAAATTGAAAGGTTATGCTATGTTATGGTGGGATCACCTACAAAGAAAGAGTGGTCAAGAAAGGGGAAAGAAAGAATTAGGACGTGGAGTAAGATGGAGAATAAGCTAGAAAATAAATTTCTCCCTGTGGATTATGCACAAACCCTTTATAGGAGGTTTTAGAATCTCATACATAACTTACAAATAGTGCAAGAATACACAAATGAGTTCTACAAGTTGTTCATTCATGTAGAGCATGAAGAAACTAAGGAACAAATGGCTACAAGGTATGTAAATGAATTAAAATTTTCTATTCAAGATGAGATAAGTATGCATAGGATTAAGAGCATGGAGTATTCCTATCAATTAGCCTTAAAGGCCGAGGAAAAACAAAATCATCAAAGTTTTAGGAGATCACCTAGGATGAATAGGGGGCCTCATCTTCCTTTCGGGGATGAGCTGGTTTCAGCCAAGGTAGGGGATAATCATCTCGTGGATTGGAAAAGAAAGAGGATACGAGACAAGATTTCCATAATTAAAAAAGAGGTAGAGGATTTTCTAGGGGAAGAGGATATGCTGGTGATATAGGATGGGAGGCTCCATGAAGACCATTTGTTTGTTATAGATGTGTTGAAGAGGGACATCGGGCTTTTGAATTCCCACATTCTTATACACATGACAAGAGGCAAGGAGATGCTCCAAGAGTAAATATTGTTGAAGATGAACAAGTAGAAGATGAACAGACCTAGAAATTCCACCAGATGTTGGATAAAATCGATGATTAAGAGGACGATGATTTCTCCAAGAAAGGATATCAAGGGGGATGCATGGCTGCATACAAATATTTTTAAAACTAGATGCACTTTAGGAGGAAAGGTATCTAATGTTATTATTGATGGTGGTAGTTGTGAGAACATGGTTTCAAATGAGATGGTCGAGAAATTGGGTCTGCATTGTGAGAAGAATCCTAACCCTTACCGTATTGCATGGTTTAAGAAGGGTAATGAAGTTACCATTGATAAGAGATGTTTAATAATTTTTCTATTAGGAACAATTATAAGGATGAGATTTGGTGTGATGTTATTCCTATGGATGCATGTCATATGCTGCTAGGAAGACCATGGAAATTTGATAGAAAAGTTATTCATGACGGGGGAAAGAATACTTATACTTTCTGGAAGGATGGCACAAAAATAATTTTTCTACCTCTTAAGGAAGAGGGGAAGGCTGAAAATATGCTTTTATAAAGGAATTTGTGAAGGAGGCAAAGGAAACCGGTTTTTGTTATGCACTAGTCACAAATAAGGATGAACCTGCAAGTGCACAAATACCAGTAGAAATAATAGAATTAATAGAAGAATTTTCAGATGTTATTCTTGATGAGCTACTAGATGGATTACCACCCAAAAGAGATATTCAACACCATATTGATTTGATTCCATGGTCTTCACTCCCAAATCAAGCGGCTTATAGGATGAGCTTGACATTGCATGCAGAGTTGAATAGTCAAGTGGAAGAACTCGTGAGAAAGGGGGTTGTAAGGGAGAGCATGAGTCTGTGTGCAACCCCAGACTTTATTAACACCAAAGAAGGATGGAACATGGATAATGTGCATGGATAGTAGAGAAATCAATAAAATTACAATCAAGTATAGGTTCCCAATACCTCGCCTTGATGATATGATGGATGTGCTTGCTAGATCTAGGTATTTCACCAAGATTGATCTTGAATTGGTTACCATCAGATTTGGATTAGAGAAGGAGATGAGTGGAAAACAACATTCAAGAAAAGAAATGGATTATATGAGTGGTTGGTGATGCCATTGGGTTATCCAATGTACCTAGTAATTTTATGAGACTGATGAACACCGTGTTGCGGGAGTATAATGGTAAGTTTGTTGTGGTTTATTTTGATGATATCTTGATCTTTAGTAAAAATAAAGAAGAACATTTGAGGCATGTAAGGGTAGTATTTGAAGTGTTAAGGAAAGAGAAACTCTACAAATATGAAGAAGTGCACATTTATGCAAGAGAGTTTGGTATTCTTGGGCTTTATTATTTCAGAAGATGGGGTACAGATGGACTCAAAAAAGATAAAGGAAATTATTGAATGGCCTACTCGACGGAGTATAACAAAGGTAAGAAGCTTTCATGGTCTGGCAACATTTTAAAGAAAATTTATTAAATTTTTTAGCAATATGGTAACACCTATAAAAAATTGCACTAAAGGAAGGGAGTTTTTGTGGACAAAGACAACTGAAGATAGTTTTTAGTTCTTGAAGAAGAAGGTGAGAGAGGAACCCATTTTGGCACTACAAGGTTTTGGTAAAGTGTTTGAGGTTGATTGTGACGCCTCACATGTGGGTATTGGTCTTGTTATAAGTCAAGGTGGAAAGTCAGTAGCTTTCTTTAGTGATAAACTGAGTGAGGTAAGAAAGAACTACTCTACTTATGATGTGGAATTTTATGCAATTGTACAAGCATTAAGGCATTGGAGGCATTACTTAGTGCCTAAGGAGTTTGTGCTATTTATAGACCACATAGCCCTGAAGTATGTGAATACACAAAAGAAGTTGAATAGTAGGCATGCAAAGTGGGTATCCTTTTCAGAGGGTTATACTTTTTCTCTAAAACATAAATCAAGAAAACATAATCAAGTTGCAGATGCATTGAGTAGGCATGTGACCTTGTTTACCACTATGGAAAATGAGGTGGTGGGTTTTGAACCAATAAAGGGTTTGTATTCTTCGATTCGATTTCAAGGATATTGGTGAAAGGTTGATTCTTCCATTGTCTCACAATGCAGGAGATGTCTAGGGTGAGTACATTTTACGGGATGGCTACCTATTCAAGGGACGCCAACTATGTATTCTAGTTGGGTCTGAGAGAGAATAGAGTGAAAGAGTTGCATAATGGAGGATTGCTTGAGCATTTTGGTAAAGATAAGATGATAGCCTTGGTAGCAGAGAAATACTATTGGCCAAAGCTAAAAAGAGATGTGGTAATATATGTGGAGAGGTGTCGAATTTGCCAAGTCTCGAAAGGCCATGCACATAATACAAGGTTGTATATGTCGTTGCTTGTTCCTAAAGGGTCGTGGAAAGATTTGAGTATGGATTTTGTTTTGGGATTACCAAAAACACAATGAGGTAATGACTCAATTTTTGTGGTTGTTGATAGGTTTTCTAAGATGGTTCATTTTATTTCCTGCAAGAAAACAAGTGATGCGACAAGCGTAGCAGATTTGTTTTTCAGAGAAGTTGTTTGTTTGCATGGTGTTCCAAAAACCATTACTTCAAATAGGGAAACAAGGTTCTTTAAGTCAATTCTTGCAGACCTTATGGAAGAAATTGGGAACTCAACTACAGTTCAGAAATGCCTATCATCCTCGAATGATGGGAAAATAGAGGTGGTAAATCGTAGTTTGGGAAACTTATTAAGGTGCATCGTTGGGGAAAAGCCGTAATAATGGGACTTATCATTACCACAAGCTGAGTTTGCATATAAGTTCCATAAATAGATCCACAAGAAAGTATCCATTTTCAATTGTGTATGGAATTAATCCAAATGGGGTGTTAGATTTGGTACAACTACCAGTTGATGGCAGATTCATTGATGATGCAGAAGCATTTGCCGAACATATACAACAATTGTAAGAAGAAGTGCGGAAGAAGCTGCAGAATAGTAATGATAAGTATAAGGAAATAGCAGATGTGCACAGATGAAGAACGATATTTATAGTTGGTGAGTTGGTTATGGTATATCTACAAAAGGAAAGGTTTCCAAAAGGAACCTATAACATGTTGAAGTACAAGAAGATTGGTCCCTACAAAATCATGAAAAAAATAAACAATAATGCTTATGAAGTAGAATTGCCAGGGAATATTTATATTTCTCTAGTGTTTAATATTTCAGATTTGTATTCTTTTCATGGGGATGGTGCAAAAGGGGATGTTATTGATGAAGTAGTAGATTGGAGGCAGTAGGTTCTGGTGAAGAAGAAAGAAGAAGTGGATCAAATTCTAGATAAGAAAACAATGGACATGAAACACAAGAAATACAACAAATATTTGGTCCATTGGAAAGGACTCGAACAAGAGGACAATACTTGGGTCATAAAGTGGGAGGAAGGAGTTTGAAGACAACTTGCATGAGCTACTTTTTTCAAGCAAGGGAGAATGATGCGCCAAAATTAGCAGGGGACTTGACAAGGTCAAAACTTGAGCTACGGGTGTCTGTTTGAGTCTGTTTTTTTGAAACATAAAACAACATTAAAAATAAAAATATAATAGTCGATATATATGCTCATGGAGGAGCTCGGATGTAATAGTTGATATATATGTTTATTTTTTAATGTTATATAATGTCTTATATATATTTTTTGGAGCTCTAACTTGTAAGAGGTAGGCCCCCTCAACCCTTTTTCACCTAATATATATATAAAATTGAATAAAAATATAAAATAACAAAATTGAATAAAAATTAATAATTAAAATTAATAAAATTTAAAAATTTAGAAATAAAACAACATTAAAAAGAAAAAAATTGTAAACAAGAAAAATAAAAAATTAATACAAATGAAAAATTAAAAATTAACATTTAAATTAAAAAAAAATTTAAAAAATAAAACATTAATATTAAATAAAATTAAAAATTCACTAAAATTTGGAATTACTAAAAATTGATAAATTTTTTTATTATTATTAATTGAAAAAATTATTATAAATTGAAAATTTAACTTTTTTAGTAATTTAAAATTCATATTTTATAAATTTAAAAATAAAAAAATGAAAAATCCCAAATTCTTTAAAAATTAAACAAAACTTAATAACAATTAAAAATTAAAATTAATACAAACTTATTGTTTGCACATGACCTAAATTTTGATGGAATAACACACTACTAGAACTAGGATAATTTATCCACATTGTTATTCACAAAAAAATCATTTTGTAGAAAATTTGTGAATTTTCAACATTAAATGAATAACTTCTATAAATAAAATGTAGATTTTTCACAATTTCATAAAATTCATATTTTAATTTTTTAAAGATCCACATTATTGAAATTTCATTGTGGAAAAATCACATTTTCTCATTTTTTGAAAAATATTTCCATTACTTTATAAAAGTCAAATTTAAAATTGTGAAATATCCACATCACTACTACAAATAGAACACTTTATCCACAAAAATTACAAATTGTGAAATATTTGTGGAAGATCCACAATAGTTTTTCAATTTGTTAAATTACATTGTGGTTGTTCTACAATAGAATATGATTTAAATAAAAAATATTTAAATTATCAACATTACAACTAGACTTTTAAATAGATGTATGATGCATTGATTCTATAAATTCGGACTCTGTGGATCCAAAAACACATGGAGGATATGTGTTGATTCAAAACATATCGATAAAATTTTTATATACAATTTCAATCCAGAATCCAATTTTTAAATTTTAAAACTTTAATACCTAAGAATTATTGTTATTAATTTATAAAGCCATATTACTTCATATTAAAAAAATACACAATAAATATATATAATAAGATATAACATATATTTTTGAAAATTGTAATTTTTAATTTTAATTTAAACATGGAAGAATCAACACTAAAAACACTCTTCAAATTCATGTAAATAAATTCATAGTACTTATAATATTTACTAAGCTACTTCAATAATTAACAGTGCAATAAAAAAACATAAATAAAATAAAATATAGCAACAATAATAATTATAATAATACAAAAAATTGGTAGAATTAATTTAGAAAATAATCTATCAATAGTGGAAATTTCACATTAACAAACATTCTTATTTATTCAGGTAAGAATAGTAATCCTAACCATCTCACCAAATTTATCAGTGGGTGCTTTATCCAAAACAGACTCGAAATAGAAAGGAGATCACATAATATCATTGACTACCGTAAATCACGCCTATAACATTTAAGCCTTGAATATTTCCTTCATAATTAAATGGCGCATTTCTAACTGTATATATTTATTTAAATGATCCCTGGGTAGAATCTATTTTCATTTACCTTGTGAAATAATAGTGGAGAAAAAGTTACTACATGCAATATTTTTCCCTGCACTCACCACTACTTGAAGGGTCATTTTCTCAAACAAATATGTGTGCCAAATATAAATTTTCAGGATTCTTTCTTCAATTCCTAATAGCAGAAGCCCCATATTTCTTCATTACCAATAACTGTTGCGTCATGCAAACAAAATATTCTCTCCATTTTAAGGAACTCAAACAAACTCCAAACTACATCAACATTATTGGAGTTCACTGCAAAGTGTAGAAGATTTTCCCCATTTCGATCCTTATCACTCATTTTCATCTTGCAATCTTTGATAAATAATTTGCAGAGGTTGATATGCCCAGTGCCTATGGAGAGCTGCAAGATGAATGCTAGTATTATTTTGTAGTTGAGCAATGAATGTGGAAATGGAATGTTACAATGAACATGTTTAACTCGGATGAATATTATATTTGTTTTCTTTTCATGTGAGTGTTTTTTTACAAGTAATAATGAAATATTTTGATATTGGATTCAAGATCTCTTTGACAGTTTCTATGTTGTGATTTACTGTTATTTGAATGTGAAAGTATGAAAAATTAGAAAATCATATTTCTCATTTTTAATTAATTTTTATTTATATATACACTTACAGTTTTTTGGAATTCCAAATTGTATATATATCTTACATATTGGAGATTGAAACTACAGACGTTATATATTTTTGATTTAAACTTTATGTAACATCATAATTTTGAAATCAAAAGTCTCAAATTAAATTATTTAGCCCAGATTCAATAGAGATCAACAATGTCACCTTATATGGATATTTAAAATAAATAGTTTTACCACTCCATTTTAATTCGTTGAATCCGTTATTGAATTACATGAATCTGGTTCCACGATAATTATTCGTGTGCATGAATTATATATTATAAATTAATTAATTATCAAAAGTTGTTTCTAAGAAAATTTTTAAGTTAATACAATAATTTTCATTTATAGTTTCATATGTGAAGATGAAGAGTTCCTCCGGAACACCATTTTTTTATATTTATATTATAATGACTTTATTAATAAAATGAATTTTAATAGAAGGAATTATTTTTTCTATTAATTATAATATTGGAAAATAATAAGACAAAATTAATAAAAATTCAAATAAGATAAAATATGTTTCAAAAATGATAACATTTTAACATAATTTTAGGTTTAGTTGTAGATTTTTAAAAAATTATACACTTTAATTCCATAAGCTCTATAACTATATTGCATGGAATGTAGAAATACTCTCTTAATTTTAAGTTGTAAATAATATTATGATAAATTATTAACTAACAAAAATATAATTTACAAATAAGTTATGTTTAAACTTTGTATCAATTCTTATATATAGAATACACAATTTATAAACAAAATTGTTATATTGTGGAAATGTCACAATTATTTTTGTTGTATAAATTCTACAATATTTGAATTGTGGTTATTTTCACAATATTCCAGTTGTAGTTATTGTCACAATTTTAGTATTGTGGTAATTTCCACAATTTAATGTTTCCACAAAATAATTGTAGGTGGACTCCACAAATTTGGATTCACAATTTGGTCATTAGGATCCACATATATTTTGTGAAAATATTGTGGATAAAAGGTTCATTATCTTGTAGTAATGACAAGGCAAATGAGTGAGATAAGAGTTTTCTAGCAATGGGATGAAGTGGTAAAGATCATGAGCATTTCAAATCGAAACCCAGGGATTCCTTTGTGGATTGGAGCGAAGTAGAAATTGAGGGATGGGAAGATGATATAGTAGGGGTTCGGAATGATATCATAATTAGTAGGAAGGATGCCAATAATATCAGGAATATCAATACTTTGAGAAAATAAGATTAGGCAACCTTCTTGAAGGGTATGAAATCGAGAGCGGGGATGGATACCAATAACCATAGCCACCTTACATATTTTGATTCTCAGAAGCCACTTCTTGACTCAAACAGAGGATCGAGCAGTGGTGCTTCAGGGGGCAGTGGAGTTGAGCATCATATTCAGGGTAACGGGGTGAATTTCTCCAAATTTACCGCCACTAATATCATCTCCTTCAAGGTTGTAGTTTTGAAAACTGTCCCGCATCCATGTGGCCCCCATTCCTACATTGTATATCTCACTGAAGAAACATCGTCGCTTATCCAGGATAACCCTGTGGTTGGAGTCCACCTAAAATCCATGTCACAGAGGGTAGTTACTGGTAGATTTAATGGTATGTGACTGGTTGCCTCTGCCTTATCCCAGTGGGTCTTATAAAATTGGTTCATAAATTATGAAATTTCCTTATATTCCAGAGACTTTTTCATTGTCCAGTTTCACGTTATAGAGGAGTATATTTTTTTTTGATCAAAACACCCTCTCCATTTTCAAAATGCATGTGTGTGTTCATCTTCCAAATCTTCCACTTTATTTTTGGTATGCCCTGGAAGACATTGGTAATGCACTGGGAAATGTTTAAAGATTGATCACTCTAGGGTTGCATCGAGGATCCGCACTTATGCCAGAATTGACACTGAAATAGATTTGAGTAAGGGTTTGTCGGATAAGATTATACTGAAATTGGGGAATCAACAACATATTCAATCTTTGGATCATGAGAATACGGCCTTTCGGTGTCATTTCTGCAAGACCCCGATCATTTGCAGGCTTCTTTCCCACTGGGTAAAAAGAAGAATGTTTAAAGGAAAAATAAAATTTCTTCTAGGGGCGGATGGAATAATCCTTCCCCAGCTCAGGCTCGTGAATATGTGGCTAAGGCCAATCAAGGAGGGAGCAGATAATTAGACATGAAGGAAAGCAATGAATAGCATGTTGAAAAGATGACAACTTCCAACGTTAAGAGAGGTCCTACTTCTGAGAAATTGGACTTAGATATAGAGTTCATTCCAAATAACTTTGATCTTCCCATGGACCCTAACAACATGGTGATGGTGGTAGCTTTGGATATGGGTCAATGAAAAGAAGTCGGAAAGAAAAAAGGCCTAAAGAGATGCTTTACTAATATACTCGAATATATCCCCTTGCTTGACAAGCATCATTAGTCGTATTGGGGCTTGTTTAGGATAGTTTATTGGGGCTGGTTATAGGTAGTTTTGCACTGTTTATACTCTTGGTATTTTCTTTCTATCCCAGTTCATAGCTCGGTCAAAAGCACTTTCTCTATCAAAAATAAAATTTAAAAAAACTTAAAAATTAAAAAATTAAAACATAAAACAACATTAAAAATAAAAACTCATAAAAATTAAAAATGAACATTTAAATTTAAAACAAAATTAAAAATTAACTAAAATTAGGAATTACTTTAAAAAATTTATTATTAATTGGAAAATTTATTATAAATTGAAAACTTAATATTTTTGGTACTTCAAAATTCATATTTTATAACTTTAAAAATAAAATAAAAAATTCCAATTTCTTTAAAAATTAAATCATAAAAATATAAAATAACAAAAATTATTTAATTTCTTTTTGAAGTTTTCATTAATTTTTATGTTTATTACTTTTTGTTATTTTTAATTTTTACTTTGTTTATTAATTTTTATTTTGTTAATATTTTTATTTTTAATATTATGTTTAACAAAATAAAAATAAAAATAAAAATTAAAAATTAAAAATAACAAAAAGTAATAAACATCAAAATTTAAGGAAAATTCAAAAATTAAAAATTATTAAGTTATTAAGAAATAAAACATTAATTAAAAAATTGATTAAAAATTAAAAATTGAAACAATAACAAAAGTGAATAAAAATTAAAAATTAAATATAATTAAAAACTAAAAAAATAAAATTTAAATTAATAAAAATAAAAAATTCTATTAGAAAAATTAAATTAACTAAAATGTAATATTAAAATAAATTAAAATTAAAAGTTATTTAGATTTTTTTACTAATTCTAAAACTATTTAAAAATTGTAAATTTAATATTTGTTAAAATGTTATTATTTTAAATTTAAATAATAAAACTATAAAACAACAAAATTGAATAAAAATTAAAAATTAAAAATAATAAAAAACTTAAAAAAAAAAAAACACAAAACAAAATTAAAAGTCATAAAAATAAAAAATAAACAATAAATAAAATTAAAAATTAACATTTAAATTAAAAACAAAAATTTTAAAATTAATATTTAATATTAAATAAATTTTAAAATTAAATTAAAAAAATTAACTAAAATTAGGAATTATTAAAAATTGATTAAAATAATTTTTTATTAATTGGAAAATTTATTATAAATTGAAAAGTTAACTTTATTAGTAATTTAAAATTCATGTTTTATAAATTTTAAAATTAAAAAAATAAAATTCTAAATTCTTTAAAAATTAAATAATAAAAATATAAAATAAGACAATTGGATAAAAATTCAAAATTAAAATTAATAAAAACATAAAAATTTGAAAAATAAAACATAAAACAACATTATAAATAAATAAATCATAAAAAGTAAAAATGAAACATTAATAAAAATTACAAATAAAAAATTAAAATTATTGGAAATTTTAAAAATTATTAATAAAAAAAAAAATTTAAATTATGAATTTATGAAAAATTAGAAATTAAAAGTAAAAAATTTAAAAATAAAGAAAAATTAAATTTAAAATTACTCCATATTAAAATTAAAAATTGGCAGCGATTGCAGTGGTACAATGCGATGTGAAGCGTCGAAAAGGGAAGAATAGATAAAACCAAAACCAAAGTAGAGTAATAAAGAAAGAAGTGGAGTTGGCTAGTCAAAGGTACAAGAGTTGTTGGTAATTGGAAAGAAGCTCGAAATACATTAATATTGAAAACTTTGTTAGAAGGGGTATATTATATTTGAGTGAATGTGAGCGATAAGACGATTTGGAAAATGTAGCGAGCCACGTGGAGACCAAATAGAGGATCAAGCGATTTGAAAAGTGAAGAAATGGTTTGTTTTTTATTGTCGGCAAGCTAGAGGAAACATTGCAAGAATTGATATTTACAAAGAAATGAGAGCATATCAACCATGAGTTCTGAATGTAAGTGTTGGAGTATGTAAATGACCATATCCTTGATAAACCATAGATGAAGGTCAAGGAATCAAAAGATGTTGTTGTGCAATAAGAGAAGAGAAAAAGAAAGATTCACGGTGTAAAAAGGCAGATTATATTTTAGAAATGAAGTCACATTGTTTATATTTGTATTCATGGTTTGAATTTGACATCGAGTTAGATGTTTTGTATGATTCTAACCATAAAACGATTCTAAAATATATTATTTGATTGTCTCATACAACTTAAAAATTTAAAACATGGCCATCATTTTTTATATAGAGTTACATGTAAAATGTATTAATATACAACACGTTGAGAATTGCAAATTGTTGATTGGGGAGGGAGGAAGGGGATGATTTTTTTAAAGGGGGGAACTGGTGGAGATAACCTAGGTGTGCATCTTCATTTCTTTAGACTAGAAGTAGAGGGCATGAGCCATTATTATTGAGTATTGCCCATAAGAAGAAAGAGGCAAAAGGTAAAGATCTGTAAGGGAGGGACTCTAGAGATAAATGTAACTAGAAGACCATGTTTCTTGATGTTTCCAATTTGAATAGTGGCCTTCTACAAAGTAAGGACATCTAACTTGTGGATAGTTAAAGATGAAGCTTGATTTAATATGCATTTTTGCGGCACCCTTTGAAAATTGGTGGCATTGGAATATGCAACTTTTTCTTGGGATTCAACATGGCCAATATTGAGTACTCAATATTTGTTGAGTTGATGATGATAGGAAAAGTGGATTTTTAAAGTAGAACTTTGTGTTACAATCCATCACCATCGACTTCCATAAATTAGTCCATTAGGTAATTTGTTCAATGGACATGGTGAGTGTAGGTTCAATCGATTTTCAACATGTAGAGGTTGTGATGGTCTACATGGCCATTTTTTTTGCAAACGAGTTGGGTGAATCGTTAAATATATGAATTTCATTGTTGAGAGAGGTGTGAATGAGTGCAAGACATAAGGAATTCCAATCCTAAAAATAAGAAACACCATGAATGTAAAGAATTATATGGCGAAAGGAAACATATGTGTAGGTGAAATCTTATTATCAAAAATCTATTAGCTATGAAGGAGATCGATGTATGAAATACCCTCCAAAGGCTCATGTCATATAAGTGGCTTGCATATAATGGAAAGTCCACAACAAACAAAAATTGGCCTACGTGACCAACTCAAAATTTAGTCCCAAACCGTGTCAATTTTTTTGAAAGGAAATCATTGGTATGAAGTCTTGATTCCTTTTGCAAAGCTCCCTAGGATTCCATGTTCGATAATGTGTCATGCATACTATATGTGTTGCCCATCTGTAAAGCATCAAAACCGTGGATGGGAACTAAGGCATCCTTTATTGGTGGTGCATCAAGTGTACAACATACTCATACATAAACTCGCCCAACTCCAACAAAGAAAAAAGCAACACCTTACCAAGGCATGTCAATGAAAAATTCATCGAAAGAATGCCTAAAAATTTACATCTTCGATGAAATTTCTAAACATGTTTCTCAAAAATATGACTTGCTTAATAATCTATATTATAGATTGTATACATGTAAAATATGTCACAGAGCCTTAAGTTTATACCTTTGAGAAAAATAGATATTCCAATAGTGGAATTCATGTTTACATATTCATGCGAACTGGCAGAAATTGTTAGTGGCTCGTATACAACAATTGACAAAAAATATCTTAACAATTCAGCATAAGATACTATTTTACATATAACATTCTAATGGCTTCTTACGTTATAATGATTAGATAAGTAGATATCATTCAAATTATGTCTCCGTATTCATGATAATTACATGACATACGAGAAAGTAACTTTGGATGACAACCCATATATTTTGTAGATAACATTTACGATTTCTACCAAATGTTATTTTTATGTCCAATGCGGGGATAATTTTAGCGGCGAATATTCGTAATATGGCAAAAATTTCATTTTAGGAAAATTTGAAAAGGTGAATTATTCAGAGCGGGTCGGTGTCCTGTTCGCCTAAAATATATAGTATATTTTTTATGGGGGTTGGCTTCGCCTTCATTTGAAAACATCTCCTATAAAAACCTAGGTGATTCGCAGGTAGTATACCTCAAGTAGCTTACCAAATTACCAATACTGTGAAATTTGAACTCGCATACCCTTAAGCACTAGAGATTCTTGTTAGCCTGGGAGGGTTCATTGTTGACACGCGACAGGGATATTGTTGACACATGACAAAGAGTTATTGCAGATGTGTGATAAAGAGATATTGCGAGACGTGCGACAAAGGCGGTGTTGGCGCGCACGACAAGAACAATTTTGATGCGTGACAAGGGCAAGTGTTGACGTGACTTGGGCATAGCAGTTGATGCGCGATAGGGAATAGGTTGTTGGCCTTGACGACAGAGACCTCAGACGGGGACGCGCGATAGAGACCTCAGATAGTGGACAGAGTCGCTAATTGGTTCTTTTGCTGACATAGGACTCTCTTCAGAATAATGGAAGGTGCTAGCTCAAAGAATGCGAATAACCTAAAAGTAAGTAAGAAATCTTAGAAATCGCTCTTCAAGTATTTTGGAAACTCTATGTATATAGATATTGAAAATACCAACCATATAGATGCCACCACAAAGAATCAGAATACTGACTGTGTGGAAGGTATTATTGAGGTGGACATGCATTCTACATAGTATCAAAGTCAAACAAATGAAACCTACGATAATATACTAGATCTTGAAGATATTGTTCCTGTTGGGGTGCAACCAGAAGTGCATCAAGATATCACACATACAAATACTCAACAAAATGGAACACATAAATCAAATTCAAACTCCGGTCCAAGAAAGAGGAAACAAGGTGATCGTGATATTGCTCAAAATTCTACTCAAAAAATTAAAGCATTGAAAATGAACAAGAATATGTGGACCATTGGCAGGACATACAAGTTTGATTGGGCAGCTAAATTTCCATTTATTGAACCTGTACAATCATCTAATTCTGAAGATATCCCATCTGAATGTACATGTACAATATGTACGTGGAAATTGGGAAAGCAACAAAAAATGCAAAGCTGGACACTATAGAAAAACATTGTGGAAAACAATATTTGACTATAATGTAGGTCGGATGGCCAAAAAATAAAAACACACAAGTGGAAAATTGAAAAAGAATGCATGCATGTTAGATACGCAGTGGAATATGAGGCAGAGCAGAAAAAACACAGACATCTCTTGGAAAAGGGAGGAACGATCACATCGCATATTGGTAAGATGAAAGAAACAAATCTACATGCAAAATTCATACAATTCTCTACTCTTTTTCACATACTAAAAAAAGGAAGAGCTATTTCGGATTTCCTCGATTTCAAAGTTTTGTATCAATTTAATGGAATGTTGAATGTACCTCAGTCTCATTGGTCTGAAAGTAGTGGATGGGAAATGGAAAAATGCCTCTCGATGATAGAGAAGGAAGATTTGAAAGAGAATGTAAAAAAAGCAAACTTTATCTCTCTTTCAATTGATGAAGTGACATGATGACAACAACACCTTTGCATGGGTATGTATCCACATCTATACTTTAGAAAATCATATAAGGACACCTCATCTATTGGGTGTTATGAAAATGGTTGAAAACTGCAATGCCGAAAACCTACATAAAATAGTTGTTTCTCATTTGAAAGATATTGTTGGAATGACTGATTATGAAATTGCTACGAAGTTGGTATGCGTTGGAGCAGATGGTGCATCTATCATGCAGGGTCACCGAACAGGGTTGTGTGTTAGATTACAAACAACAGTGGCCCCATATATGCTACCAATTCATTGTATGGCTCATAGAATGAATTTAGCGTATAAAATGGTAAGCAACCACGAAAATGTTGCTAAATTAGAAGACCTTATAAGAGAAATTCATGCCTATATGTCAAGTAGCCCAAAGCGATTTCTCGAGTTCCAAAAATTTGCAATTGGAATTATAGATGGAAAAAAACTTTTAAGGATGTGGAGACTAGATGGATCTCTTTGTATGAACCCTGCATGTAGAGTTCGTGAGGAGTATCCTTCATTGGTTGGTTTCATGCACAAATACCGTCATGAAGTTGATAGGGCGAGGGACTTGTTGTTCCGCTCCGATTTGGAGACATTGCTTACATTGGTTGGTATTCTTCCAATGTTAAAGGAGATCAATATGTCGATGAAGCATGCACGGGGTAGATTAATCTATATTGTGGATTTTATTGTTTGATGAGAAAAATGGTATGTCAAAGTCTTGATATATTGATCTTGTTCCCAAGATAGTTTTGATGCACTGTTTGTGAGATTTGGAAATCTTTATTAGATCTTAAAAATCCTAACACCTTTTTGAAATTTAATATCCACGATCACCTCTGCATCACTTTGTTAATGGGAGGAAATACCATTGGACATTTTGTAAAATGTCAAGATATTACTGAGGATCAAAATGAGAAGATGTTCCGTGACACGTAATCTGTTTGAGTTTGTTATAGTTGAAACAAGAATAAAGCTTAAAAAAATTCAGAAACCTTGTCATCAGAAATTAGGGAACGTTTCTGTAAAGATAAAATTTTGGAAGCCATGGGTGTGATGAATCCTAATTTTTGGAATTTGTTTATATGACTTTATCTAAAAGCATTTCCATAAATCAATGGGTATAATAATGGAACAATTTACAAAGACTTGAGCTCAAGGGTATGGAAATCAAAGGTATCTTGAATGCTGATTTATTTAAAGTTTCAATCAAAAATTTTATAATGAACAACTAATGAGGAACCAATATAAGAATTTAGTATTTCGATTATATGAGTTAAACAATGATTTTTGATGTGGAGGAGAGGGTTTTAAGTGCATTATCATTTTAAAATAAAAGCGAGAAAGGTTGGATAAAAATATGGAAACTTGCATGAGGGGAATCTATCAAAAAAGTTCTATCTTGGAATTCCCTTTGCGAAGAAGATATTAGTGAATATTTCAAATATTTATATGAGTTATGCCAAAAATGATTTTTGGAAGTATTGATAATGGAGGGCGAAATCTTTATCTTAATTTAAGTGCATTACATTTTCATTTATTAAAATATTTAAATTTAAGGTATTTTTATTGGTACTTCCCAGACTGAAAATGTCGTGGAATTCACCCATGTATCTACTAATCAATTTTTTGTTGGGATAAAAATATCAAGATTTGATGAGAGGTTTATTTCTCACCTTAATCTCATTGTATTCCATTCAAAGCTCTTGTTATCATTAAAGATGTTATAGGTCTATATGTTTACATTTATTTCAATCTTTTTATTTTTTGGAATTCCCTTTGCTCGGGAAAGAAGATGTTGTGCAACTCACCCATCTATCTACTAATCCATTTATGATTTCAAATAATCAAATATCAGCACATTACGAGATTGATTTAATTGGCTCATATCTTCAAATTAATCTTATTGTTTGTTACTTTACATTTTTTCAGCTCTTGTTATCATTAAAGAAGTCTATATATTTACAGCCACAAATACAATCTTTTAGAGAGTTGGGTTAACATCCAGGAGGAAGCAATGTACTTAGTGTCGATAATGGTCGACAAATCACCCATCTTACTAATCCATTTCTCGTTTATCTAACACATTACCATTGATGATTTAAAAACAACCTAATAAACAAGAGGTAAGTTAAACCCTATAATCTTACCATTGTTGGCATTTTACAAGAGGTGTTAAACCCTACATTTTTTCATTTCTCTCGATGATTTTTATCTTAAAATTATGTTTAATTTATTTTTAATATGTGCAAAATGCTTTGATTCAAAAGATAAAATGATTGAATTTTACATGTTTTTAAAACAATTCATAATCATATCATTACAATGTTCTAATTTCATCTATAATACAAATTTATCATCTATATCCAGTTCTAATGACATTATGATCATATCGTTTTTATAGAGAAGAATTATGTTAGTTCAAAAGAAGAAGAATTATTGTTTGAAGATAAAATTCCACATAAATGCATCATCGTCCAATGCCCATATTTATCAATCATTATATTCATCATTCATCATCATCATCATCATTCCATGTTTTTTAAAACAATTATCCATTATCATCATTCATCATCTAATCCACATACCTGATTCATGACAATCCAAGTAAACAAGAAACATACATATAATTCATGATAACTCATGATAATCCCCATCTAATGCAATCAAAATTAAAGATTATATATTATTTCAAATTTTAAAAGGCTATCAAATCCATATAATTAAATTCAAATACCATACTCAATATTAAAAGTTTCCAAACCAATATTTAAAGTTTCCACAATAATAAAAGTTTCAAGTTTTCAACCCTCTTTTTCTTTATCCATTTCTACTCCTCTGCTCCTTTCCCCAATGACTTCTTCCACTATGGCTATACCCATTTCCCCAACATCAGAAATAACCCCAGAACTTATAAGATCTTTTCGTTTGACTGTCTAGATTTTTTAAAATTCTTTCTTCTTGATTTGTCGCATCTCCATGCGATAGCAAATTTGGATCAGCTATTGCCTTAGCTTTGGATAATATGTCAAGGTCGAAGCCGTGCTCTTTAATTATCCGCTTTAGTGTATTGTTTTGTTTGTCAACCAAAACAATTTTTGCTTCAAATTTTTTTTCATGATGTCGAATAAGCTGATTCTTCGTTGTTTCCAAGTGAACTTGCAATACCTTTGCTTGACTCTTCAAATTTTCATATTTCAACTGCACAAAAAGAGTAATGTCAATTCAAAATATTACTAAAAAATGAAAATTTCAAATTAACAAGAATGATTGTTTGAAAGTGATAGTACTTACAACCGCTCTATCTCTTTCGGCATTTGCAATAGCTACCAAATCCTTGTCCTTGGACCATTTGTTAAAATATGCCTAGGCCTCGGCACTAATATTTTCCAATTTGTTTAATGACTTATCTAAAATGTCATCTTTATAGTTGTTGTTGGACGTGATAGTCCCACTTCTTACTTGGGTAAGTAAGGAATCCATCTTCGTAGGTTGATTACTCGGATTTGCAGCGTATAAACTATCCCTTTGCCAATAATTTTCATAACGACTAATAATCTCATTGATAAGAACTTTATCCCTTCTCTCCCATTCTATAAGTTGATTGATATGAGGTAGAATAAACTCATTGACATGGGATTGAAAATCAAAACCAATTAAGTTCTCAAAGGAAAAGGTAAAGAATCGCTCACTATCGAAGGATGAAGATGATCTTGTTGGAGAAGTATGGGGGCTTTCGGCAAGATCAACTACTACTTGTTTCTACCTTTGTGGGACCTTTGATCCTGTTTGTGATAAAATTAATCAAGATTTAGATAAATAAATTTAAATTGAAATGTAATTCAAAATTGTAAAGCATATTTAAATTGAAGTATACCTACCGGCCTTGAATCATCTCACGGGTATTGAAAAAACCGGTTGGGTCATTTTATCAGATTCCCAAATAATCTTAATCTAAATTTATATTGTTCAAAACTGATATGCCCTTGCCTTTGGGAAAGCCACCAAGTGAGAGAGTTGTAATTCGAAAGGAGGAGGCAATGTTTAGTGTCACCGCTTTAGGGTAGAGCTAGTGGCATGCGTTTACCAATGTTCTTTTTACTATTCCTCTGGTTGGCATTTTAAAAATTATTGGTTGAGTGGGTGATTGTGGCTTGTGGTTTGATCAGAGTGACATGTCTTCTGAAAAGAACAAGAAAAACATGAAAAAAGGAAAACAATTTGAAAAGGAAAAATTATGAAATTAAACGTGACTTATCGAAAAGTTGTACCTTGTTGTCGAGGGGTAGTTTTTCGCGGTGTTAAGGGTGGCCTTGTAGGAGTTGTATTCGGTGTTTGTTCAGAAGATACGAATGCATGTGACTGTATGGAGTGAGTTGGGGAAGAAGGTTGAGTTTCTGAAACAAGTGTATGGTCCAAAGTCCCTGCAATGTCATCAACATTAAATGTTGTGTCAATTCATTTGGTTAAAATTTAAATTGAAAAATAAATTTACAAATTTGGAATTTGTAAATAATATATGAGAAGGTATTACTTCTCTAGCGTTTAACGAGTTCAAACTGTTGAGGGTTTGGAGAGGAGTGAGCTTCCATTTCAGATTGGGAGTCTCCCGAAGCCTCAGCGTGTTGTTGGCCTCTTCCTCTCGATAACGCCTTTTTTCGGGGAAGGGCTTCAATAAATCTTCTCTGCAAAACATTAAAATTTAAGTGTTAAAAACTATGCAGTGCAATGTCAAAAATTGAAATACAAACTAAATAGTTTATACCTGTTGTTCTTCAAATGGAATTGACAACTTCATCAACTCCTCATCTGTGCAAGTAGGAATATTTTTATCTTTTAAATTTAAAAGTGCCTCATAATAAAGGCCGAGGAGATAGTTTGTGGAATAAATGACAGGTTTTTCTGAAATTTTTGAATTTGTTATGTCAGTTCTTATTTTTTTGGATAGATAGGTGCACCAATCGAATTTTTGTTTTGTGATAGTGGCAACTATGTATGCAATGGCCGAATTTGGTATATCTGTTTGTGACCCTACAAAACAATTTTGGATTGAAAAAATGAAATAACTGCAGCAAGAAAGTGGTGTGCAATTGATTGCATATCCACACCACGCCTAGATTTATTGACATGGGCTGCAAATGCCAAACAGTGAAAATTACTATAAATTTATAACACCAAATTGTATCGAATAAAAATAGAATTAAAAATATGAATTAAAACGAATTATACTTACAATCAACATGGAAACCGAACATTGATTCGAGAAATTTCTTGTCTTCTTCCAGGAGTGTTACCTTGGTTGTAACAATTGGTAAATTTCTGAAAGGAAGGCCAGTAAACCGATGGATTTCATTTTCTTCGATACTGAATTGGAACATTCGGCCGTCATTCAAAGTCACATAAAAAAGGCTGTCCTTTGAATTGTAGGATGACAGAAGGTAGTTCAAAATATCCAGATCTGTTTCAAAATGGGGCATATTAACGAGCCCTGTAAACTCACACGCATCCATCAAATCTTTATATTCAGAAGACATCTTTAAAACAGTATGGATGTGAGGGCACAAGGGATTCCTGTAGATGATCTTGGCCGTGGATTGGATTGGATTCTCTTCTTGATTTTTTCCATGAGCTTGCAGTTGGGAAGCATGTGAAGTCGACATTATAGTTGTGCTTGCGTCTTTGACAACGATGGACATCTGCAAAAAATCATGAGCCGGAAAGTGTAAACGAGAAAATGACCGGCTGGAGGGTATTTATAGGCTAAATCATGTGTCAATGAAGGAATTAATGTGCCAATCATTGTGAGCATTGACGCGTGTCAATGAAGGAATTGACACACGTCAACTATGTCCATTGGCGCGCGTCAATCGTGTCCAGCCGACGCGCGTCGCCCGAAAGCATTGGCCGCTGTTGAAGGCATTGGCGCGTGTGTCAATGAATCATTGACACGCGTCAATGGATACCGATTGACATGTCAATGTACCGCCAATCGCGAGTCAATACCTTATCGACAGCCATTCGATCGGCAATGAATCCATTATGCGCGTCACGAACTCAATCCATTCGGCGTCGTCAACTAAAGGCATTACTCAGCGTCAATGAAGCCATTAACACGCGTGTTAAGTGAAGCCATTGACATTTCCTTGACAAGCATCAAGAATGATTATTGACGTCTTATTGTCGCGTGTCAATGATGCAACCATGTCTGAACTCTTATTTCTCCGGCTCGAAAAACTAGGTGAAAATTTGGTTTTGGAATACTGTCAAATTTGCCTTTTGCTGAAACTAGTTCTAGGGATATTCGCCAGGTATTTTCCACCTACAATTTTATAGAGGTGTCTTAAAATGAACCCTGGTCCAATGTTATTTTTATTCGTTCATTTTAAGTTTAATTTATAAAGTGGACTAATTCTAATTTAGTATAATATAAAAAATGTCAAGAATATCTTCTTATTACAAAGCCATATAAATTATCATTTCACATTATCCTTTAGGTATTAAGAATGTGATGAATATTCCCCACAGAAACGAGTTTCTAGTGAGTTCGGATTGAGCTACCAGCAAAGATGGTTGATGAAGGAAATTTGGCTCATTGTGTTAGAAAAAGTTGTGGTTCGAGTTAAAGATTAAATGTATTGGTGAGTTCACATTTCACGTTGCATTGAAAAGTGAGTTAGGAAATCAAAGTATTGTGACTGCTGAGGTGTGTAAATGACCCAAGGTTGTCACATAGACCGAGCTACATTAGAGCTGAAGATCTCTCACCACCGAGCCATGTCACAAATGAGCAGAGCTGAAAGAGAAGAATTTTACATTGGCAGGCATGCAAATTTGTATATTTCAAGTACCTATTTTTACATTGATTCATAATGTTCATCAATCCTCCTTAGCAGAATCTGATATAGAACAACTGAGAATCTCATTATCTTTTGTTACTTCACAATATATCCTACTAAATCAAACATGATACAATAATCAACTCATTAGCTAGGCTAGACCGAAAAAACACTAGATCCTTGTAGAAAACACGTCACCTCATTTTGTGGATCGTCATATGCCTTCAAACAAGCTGCAACAATCAACCTCGAGTCATATATTTGAATTTTTCGCAATTTGAACTAACATAGAGATCCACAAGTAGTGATCTAAAACAACAAACAGGTCAGATCCTTGATCAAAACACCTCATCCTAGTCTGCCAATGGGTATGATTGTCAAATGCCTTCAAGCATGCTACAAACATCAACCTTGTGTCATATATTGACTTTTTCACAATTTCAAATAACATAGAAGTCCACAAGTAGTGATCTAAAAAAACTCTTCTCAGGAAAAGCAATAGAAAAAATCGACTCAAGTTTTGGAATGAGAAAAATCTCAAACCACAAGAATAATCTAATGGGGTTTTCAATAAAAGTGAAACCTTGCTAAAGGTTCTATACAATGGATAGGAAAACAAGAGACTGTACATAAATGTAAGATGTAAAAGCACTTCAAATGCCATTGTAGATACACAAAAATATGGGTGTATCTCATGGACAAACAATTCTTATCTGCCAACACCCACAAGAGCTGGTTCATCTAATTTTTGCGTGGATTTTGTAGGAGGCACTGCATCTTCCAGATTTCTGCCAACACCAAAAGGTGTCAAATCCTCTTATTTTTATCGGTTCCAACAACAAATTTTGTGTTTTCCTTTCAATCGTTTCCAACATGTGTTGGCTTCTTGAAGGACAAACATTTGTTATTTGACAAAGCATGTAGTTAAGGTTCTCCAAATCCTAAAGGAGGTCAAGGCTGCACCTTATTGATCATGTGGCTGCCATATATAAGATATATGGATATCATGTCAACATGAATATGAGCAAAACTTGAAATTTGGATAATGTACTAGGATCCATGTTCAAATTTTCAAAACATACAATATAATTAAGATTTTACATTTCATTGTTCATGTGGCTGACATACATATGATATAGGAATACAAACAAATCTAGAATATATCATCTAGATTTTCCTCAAAATCAAGTTCTTTTGTGGTGATTAGGGTGTTTTATTTTATTCATTTTATTTTTAGGGTTTGGTTTTAGTGATTAGAAAAGTAAAAAAATGAATTAAAAACTTTAAAAGACGTATTTAGGAAGGGATACGCCACGGATACATGTGGATCCGTGACGTATCCAGGAGGTACCCACACATATATGTGGCGTATCTGTATCTATATCCATACGTATCTGTATCGGATACGTATAAGACAAGATTCATGGGGGTTAGGGCGTATCCTGGCAACGTAGTTGAAAATGATAAGTAAACTAGGTAGTTACAACAATAAACTTGACTTACAACACATTAGTACAATTGAAGCTACAAACACGTCCCTGTGCCCCTCTATAGAATCGGAAAAATGGTAGAACATGGATATTCAAGCTATAACACAGAGATTTATTTTCTTCATAGTTCACCTTCACAAATTCCACATCACTATGCATCTCCGCCAGTTGACAAATATGTAAAACTGATCTAGTGATAAGAATTTTTAGCTCAGAAATAAACTATCAAATTCCATTTAATATAACTGCTACTCAAGACATAACAAAACATTTATTGGGGATAAAATTTTGCAAGCCTTGTAAAAGGAAAGAAGCTTGAAAAAAACTGCACACTTTTCATTGCAATAAATGTGATTGCATATTATGGAAAACTAATGGAAGTAAATGGTCATTAGGTCCTTGATCAAGTAGAACTTTGCTTGAAGTAAATGGTCTTTAAGTCCTAACCTGATGATGGAAACCCTGCTGAAAAACATAAATCCATTCACAATTTCAGGATGGAAATAAAGTCTACCAAGCTTAGAGAAACCAGCCAAACCCCATGTGAAGACGACCAGTTCTGATAAATCTGACACCCACATGCAGTTCTTCAGAGAGTGACATTGCCCACAAAAGAGTGAGCTGCTGAGTTGTCTGATTCCTGATCGACCAGGATACAAGACTCCATTTCTATGGCCAGAGAGTAGGGATTTTGTTTGGTTTGTTAATGTGCCCCACAAGAAGCTTTCTGTTCTCAAGGGGCATCAGATCTGGATTAAGTTTCAGGGGGATCGATTCTACTTTCATGGTGGTGGAACCTCGTTTTAAAATAGTGCAATAAAGTACATTGAGAAGATTGGGGCTAATTCCTTTAAAAGGGGGGTCTGTAAGGACTGCTCTTGATACTGGGTGTGGGGTGAGTACACTGTTTCTTTCCTTCTGTGGATATAATATTTTATTCAATTTCAACATTTTATTAAGTATCCACAACAATCAAAAGTGGTGAATAGGATTAGCATGCATTCTGTAATCAAAATTAGCCAACAACACTATAGATTTAGGTTGAACAACAGAAATATGTGGCCTGTCGACTGATACATGTAGTGCTGGTAATATAATAAGACCAAAATCAATTCAATTATATCAATCTGCTTGCATTGTCGCATGTATCCTTTAAAAATGCATTCATGTGGAATTAGGCCAATTGTTAGCTAACTGATGCAGTGACACCTAGTTTGTTGAAACTTAGCAGTGGCTCTCGGTAAACTCCAATATTTCACAACATTATGTGAAAAACCTGTGTGTATGATACTGACAAATAGTTTGTAAAGATACAACACAATAATCTGATAATTACTATGTTGAAGGTCACAATTTGCGAGCAAATGAATCCATGATAAGCTTTGTCGTGTGCCATCCCATGCTTATTTAAATGCCACATTTCAAACTCAACTGTAGAGTAATTCTAACACACACATTTATCCATACACACATTTGTAAAATAATGCAAAATCGTGTCAAAATCAGGTTTAGCTTCCAATCTTTGCCTGGTTGTCACATGGGATATTTCATCGAAATCTTAATATTATTTCTCAGAAAGGAGAATGAAATATATGGCTTTGTGATGTCAATGTTATTTTTAGAATAATTGCGGTCTCTTGCTCTATCTAGTCTTGAATTATCTCTCTTCCGCAGTCCACCTTGTGAATAGTAAGTGTACAACTAGCGATTCAGCAGAACAAACCGGAATTATTAAGCATTCACGGAAAAAAGAGATTTATTGTTAATTTATGTACTCTTTAATAAAATTTTAAATGAGGAATTCAGAGATTTATTCTGCACCTGAACATCCATTAGAAATCATTTCTATTTCAACTGTGTTTCATTTTTGGTTTAGGAAAATTACAAAAACATACTTCAGTGAGAGGTTGTTAGCAAATTTCATTGTTTACAGATCATTTGTAATTGAAAAATATTTTAGTGTATATATTGTTGAAGCTTATCTACCTCCAATGTAATCATTTTAATGCAAAAAAATTTTCTCCACTTCATCGTCCACAGCTGCAACCATTTTCAAAAATGGTTTTGTGTCTGCGATTCCAAAGCATTCGATGCATCAATCTTTTTCAGATCCATCTGTGGCAGAGCAACATATGCAAGCCCAAGAATCCATCGAAATCATCACAAGGGAATCTATAATTCTATTTCCACCTACAACAATCCACATAAGATTTTGAACATGAATTCTACAGTAAATTGTACGCGATGAAATACACTGACCTTTGATATATTTGCATGCTTTTATGGAAAGCAAAAGCAGCAACAAAGTGAAACAAATTATTTTGATTGTTGAAACCGCCATTGCCATTCTGTTTTGTCATTTATTGTAAAACAAAGATTGGATTTTTATTCTCAATCTCATGTTTCGTTGCAGGTTTATGTTTTCCCTTTATAAAGCGTCACGAATGTTCGATTAATATCAGGAAAAAGCGATGAAATATTTGATCTTCTGCAAAAAAACATTACACGTAAAAAATAACGTCCAAAACATTCAAATGACAGTCAAATTTTACACAATCTTAGAAACATCCCATAAAGAGCCTTTCCCATAGGGGGAACGCCTTTGGCGTAATAAAAATCAAAATATATTATAATTTTAAATTAATTAAAATTTATTACGTAAAAATTTAATAATAAATATCATTGAAATCAAAATATTATAATTAACAATTCCAATACATTTAAAGCAAAATATTATAATTAACAATTCCAATACATTACAATTCAAATATTTAAACACACACATGTCAAATTTTAAAAACAAAGAGCTTTGTTCTCTAATTTTGCACTTGTTTTACATTCACAAATGAAAACTAAATCACCGATTTCCCTTGAATAAGAAATTAATAACATATAATTTGTCACGTAATCGTGATGTGACAACGAGTTTGTAAGACACCATGAAATGTAAAAGAGTCAATATTGTATTAATGAAATTAATTGTATACAAACATCAACTATAAATATGTAGAAATAAATGTGAATTTATAATGAAAATTTATGTTACACATAATTGACAAATGTCACTATATTTTAACTGATTCATGTTCATAAATTTTGATCACCATACGCTGCCAAACAAAAGGAAACAAAATACAAAACTATTAAAACATTGGAAAAAACATATATCTAACTACTCAAGGACAGGTGACTAATGTTGCAAGAGTAGTTCTTTGTTCGCATTTCAGTAAATGAGCTTCCTCCCTCTTCCTAAGAGAAACATATGCACCATCCTTCATCTTAGAATAAAACTCAAAAGAAAAGGAAGGAGATATGTGTAACCCATCAAGAGACTTCACTCTTGATATCACTTTGTGAACGTCAACCCTTGTTTCTCCTTATTACCTATGTCAATTATTGCTCTATTGAGAGTGAGTCCTTGTGACTTGTGAATTGTAAGAGCCCATGAAATTTTCAAAGGAAATTTTGTGTGACATCTCCTCAATACTGGAGGCATAGGTACATACTTGGGGTGACTCAAATCCCACGGAACACCGATGTAATTCTAAAGTTCCACAAAAACATATATTGGCAGATCTGGAGGCTTTGTTCCTAGAGAATACACTATGTTCCTCACCTATCCAAGAGATCCGTTCACCAAACCCACCTCCACCCAAAAATTTCACACCAACATGAAATTTTGACCATGCAAAGAAACACATCACTTTCCAACTACTCATCATCATTATCTCCATATGTCACTTTTATCATACGGGCTGTAACAACTTGTGCCACGAGATGCATTCAATTTCTTAAGCATGTTATTTTTATGAAATGCCACTTGCACATTCATCGACAAAAATGATTTGGAAGAGTCAAACACCGACCTTTCCTCTAAACCAAAGCACGAATCAGTTCTACACATTCTTGACTTCGACTTCCAATCGTCAATCGTGGGATTCATATCTCTTAAATTTGACAAGTTATTGAACTTCACCGATCTGCATTATCCCCTTCTTAATAGAAAATTGAGTCAAAGTCATAATAGAAGAAAGCCATTTCCATAACATTTTTCCTTTCGTACTTCCTACATACATCGGTATGTCCTTTACAATGTTAGTTAGGAAAGATCCCCAACGAGAATTATAGATTTACCTCTCGAAGATGAAGTTCTCATGTGGAGGGAATGCTTCTCGCAAGTGGATATCTAATTTTTTCAATAATTTTAGACCCACAAAACTCATTTCATCAATAAGAAAGTATTTGTAATGTCTCATCTACTCTTAAAATACATCCAGTTCTTGCCTATTCAAAGGTCTCATGTCACACAATGGAATTCTCATCGACACATGTATTATTGTACTATGGATGTTGAAAGTAGAAACTCCCATCGACACCAAAAGAAGCAAAGGAATTGTTGACAATTTTTACACTTGTGCAAAAATGGGAAACTCAAAACTTCATTACGATGGATAGCATTTGTGAAGTATACCTAAGCTAGGGGTGTTTCTTTTAGAGAATATTGTTACTATCGAATTATTTAATGATTACATGAAATCTGTAGCTACGTGTGTTGTTGCAAAACATAACATATCACATAGTCTAGAATTTCATGACTATTTTTAGCAAAAGAACACAAAGCCTTGAAGGAGGATAGCTATGTTGCCTTGATGAAAACATCCAATTACTGAGAATAGATGAAATGAGCACTAAGTTTTGGAACAACAAACATAATTGCATATTCCAGAATTAGAGTTACTTACTGGATGTTACATTTATTCTTTAATGTTATTTCCTTCATGATTAAGACATTCAATTATATTACTAAGTTGTTTAGTTCATCATACAATCCATATCAGAAAGCAGAAATGCAGAAAGAAATACACAACTCAATTTCACAATTCAATGCTTTATTCATAAGGAATTTCAAATGTTCCCACACAAGCCATGGGATGTAACTAGAAAGTAAAGTACAACTACTAGAATAAGAGGTACACATGCATGAAAGAGAAAATAAAGGAGTATGAGTGAACCCATCATTTCCTTGAGGTTTGTCCTTTGGTTGATGCATCCTCATCTTCAACTTTGTTCCCTCTTCATCTTCATTACTGAGAGCACTATACCTGAAAATAGAAAAGAGAAAACTATCAGTTTATGAGCTCAAGGTACAATCCATATTCCTATACTATCCTAATTCGTGCATATGGATCTCTTAGCAATAGGAGATATAGATTACTTGAAGATCAAAATTGAATACATGATTTGCTCACTCAGAAAGAAGGAGAAAGAAGAAAAGAAAATCATGGACATAAGAGAGGCCAAAAAGCCTAAATATTTTCTAACTATTTTCTCAAAATCTGCAGTGCAGATTGCGAGAATCAAGAAGCAACAAAAATGTCGAATACCCATGCCAAAGGAGAGACACCCAAATCCGGATTGTAATATTTCAAGCCAAAATTTGAAAAATACATGTGCAGATATAGAGTTTGGGAAAAACAATTCATTCTGGAAGGACAGTTAAAGGTTCATATATATATTTGTTTGCAATACAGTTCAAAAGAATGAATAAAGTTGCAGATCTAAGGAAGAAAATGTAGATTTTGGCTTTGATCGAGAAAGACCCATTAATGGGTACTAAAATCAGAGTAAGGATCAAGAACTCATTGGTTAAAATTGAATCGAGAAAACCCTCATCGAATTTAGAGCCAAAAGGAGAACCCAGAACGAGTTTCAACTTAGAGATCAATGTTGTTCTAGAAATCACATTAAAAATGCAAAGGAAAAATGAGTATCAATGTTTGAAGATGAAATAGTAGAGAAAAATTAAAAGGGTGAGCTCAATACTAATCGAAATGAGCAATATACAGTCAAGAGATAACACAAAGAGAAAAACACGAAGCCACTACCATCTTGTTCAAAATAACGATGATACAGAAAGGACTGAGCTCACAAACCTCAACAATGGTGGCCATAGAATCTTTGCAGAGCTTCACAGGACACAAATATTTTGAAGAAAAGCCAAGCTTGATAGAAAAAACTATAGATACAGATAAAATGAGCTCGAAATATCATCTCCAATGGCCGCCATCTAGGGTAAAATTTTACAGAGTTCCTTTAGCTCGGATAGAGCTCAAGAATGAAATGTGAAAGACTTAGGGTTTCAAGTGTTTTATTCATCAGATCAACAACCACGAATCAAAAGTACAAAGATCAATGCTCAGAATTGATCACCAAAATCGATGCAAACCCCAACTTGACACATGAAAATGGCGGGTCTTTTTTGCAAACTTAGCATCTTTTCATCAAAGGAAAAAGTCAAATGTTGAGCCCACATAAAAAAGTCAAGGTGGATCATCAAAGCCTTTTGAGATTTTGAGATTTATTTCCAAAAGGGTGTAAAATCATAAAATGACTCGCTTCCCTACTTATGTTAAAGGAAAAAGTCAAAAGTTTAGCCCACGCCTAAAAAACATTCAAAGCAGATTTGACGAGGCGGATCGTTGAATGTTTTTGCCTTTGAAACTTTTAAGATTTTTGAAAAGGGAGTAAAGTTTAAAAATTTCCCACAATTTTCTTTGAAGCATCAAAAGTCAATCATATTGATTTAAGTCGGAGCGGATTGTCGGGTCAATTTGAGATTTTGAGCCCTTTCTAAAAAGGAAAAAACGTGATAAAATCACCCACGACTCTGCCCACGTATTCAATAAGTCAAAAGTAGAGTGTCGTGTCAATTTTAGATTTTTAGCCCTTTTTAAAAAAGGGAAAAATGTGATAAAATTTTCTACGACTCTACCCACGTACTCAATAAGTCAAAAGTAGAGTGTCGGGTCAATTTGAGATTTTGAGCCCTTTTTGAAAAAGGGAAAAAGGTGATAAAATTTCCCTCGACTCCGCCCATGTGTTTAATAAGTCAAAAGTGGAGTGTTGGGTAAATTAGAGATTTTGAGCCCTATTTGAAAAAGGGAAAAGGTAATAAAATTGCTCGCGACTCCGCCCACGTATTCAATAAGTCAAAAGCGGAGTGTCAGGTCAATTTGATATTTTGAGCCCTTTTGGAAAAAGGAGAATAGTGATAAAATTTCCCGTGACTCCACCCACACCATCAAAAGCCCAAATTAGAAGTGGAAGGGCAGGCCGAATGTTTCAAAATGCACAATTTCTATTAGAAACAAAAAGAAAGTTTTCCAAGCCCATTTTTAGTTCAAATCATCCTACGTGGACAACTCTTTTTCAAAATGATGAAAGATAGAGTTCTTTATAGAAACCTTTAGTCAATCTTGAACAGTCAACAATGGTGGCCAAGGGAAAATTTAGCAGAAATTTGCTAGCTCGAATGGAGCTCAACAATGAAAATACCAAAAACGATTAAGTTTGCAATACTCTTGCACCTTAATTCAAGTCCCGAGTTCACTAGATTCAACCATGGTTAGAAAGTGCTAATATTATCACTACAAATGGATAAGGTCACATACCTTCAAAGCAAAAAGGATAGATCAACAAGAAGACAGAATCTGCATGCACAAGGAAGAATACTTGCTCATCAAGCAAAACTTATTTTTAGCAAATTATCACTCATGCTTTTCTTAAAAATAGAGCGATCATTGCTGCGATTGACCGAGTTATAACCAATGGACGATAATGCCTCTTTGTATTTGCATGTTCTGTTTTTATTCCTTTATTTATTAATAGATGAAGGATTAAAATAGGATGCATGGGCAAGTACAATTCTAGCCTATTTTTAGGAAGGGTGGGAAATAATTTTGCTATATATTGTGTGCTTTGGAAAAGAACAAGAGGAGGAATTTTAGATACAGGAGTGCTGAAGCAATTTTTTGTGAGTTTTGCCCTTTGAATGTGAATTATTTTCTACCTTTCCAATTATTTGCAATCTTGTGTATGTTTCCATTAATCTTGTGAATTTGAATTCCCTGATTACACATCTTACCCTCTTGCAAATTCAGTAATTTCGCATGATTTTAATGTGTATGTGTAACTTAGCAAAGTATTGTTATGATTTTATCCCTCAATACATCAAAGTTTTTACCCTTAATTATCTTTAGAAAATTGTTTTCCTGTGCATCAAAAATTAATTCCATATCAATTATGCATGTACTCAGTCAAAGACCTCATACAAGTTTGGTGTATCACCTTAGTTTTAATTTCATTTACAAGTAATCTCTTACCCTTAAACCCCGGAAAATCAGTTTAGGATACATCAATAAGGAACTAGCCTTGATACCAAAGAAGACTCACCTCAAAATGGGTATACCCACGGACACGAGGTGTTTCCATTGTATCTACGAAACAAAGAGATCCATTTTGCAAGCTTAGAACACCTATAACCATCTCTCTACAGGGTGCACTTTCGAGAGATAACGTGACTCTTACCCAACACACACTTTGCTTGCTAACACATTTTTAATGAAATTTATTAGTAAAGATTTCACTATTCCAACAATACCTTGTATTATCATTCTGAGTGGATGTTCTTTGGGACCTTTTCTAGAATGTTCAACAATAGTTTCCAGAGCATTATGTTGTTTTATTGACAACATTTCCACATCGGAGAGAAAGTATTCCAAAGCATCATACATGTTTTACATGGATTTGTTTGTTTCTATAAAGCATGCAGATGCATCCTGTAAGTCCTCGTTGTCTTTTATATCCCAAACATGGTTCAAATCAAAATATCGTCTTCCAATCATATGAAGATCACTCAAATTCACCTGATTGGGAGGAACACCACGAGAAATATATTCCCACTCATCCATTCTATCCATTCCTACCAAAGTTTACGTTTCATCATCATCAGTGTCTTATATCTCTTCTTCATCCATTGCATCCTTTCGGTCGACATGCCACACACGATACATATTCTTAATTCTCTCCTAATTTACCAAAAATTCCTCCCTCATACTACCTATGTCCCTCTGTACATCACGAAAAGGTTTTTACAACAACAACTCACTCCAACAAAATATATCATAATCCTCTAAACAACCTGTCAGGAATAGAGAAATATCGTGGCCACACACGTATGATAACAAGCATGTCCCTTGGCTTACATTTGTATTTCTTTCTCTTCATGTTAAATGACCATGATCGATAACATCAATCAATGAGATGGATTCTAAGCGTATTGGATGATCCTTATATGCATCGATAAAACATGATCCACTTTCATCCTCTTGAACTCATACTAACCTTGAAAAAAACCTTTACGACCAACATTTAGAGTCATAAACTTACAACTACACTGAACCAACAAAAACTTTAACAACATGAGGCATGTTTCTTACATCCCAAAGTCATTTCCTACAATCATTTCTATCAAAACCTCTAGTAGATGCACAGTGTAGACTCTTCCCCTCTACATCATCTGATATCCTTGTCAACATGTCATAAATCTCCCAGACCTCTTTTATTCCTTCAAGCATATTTTGATATATACTTTAGGACTTCATGTCTAGAAACAACAAGATGGTAGTCCACATTACCACACCATATAGCCAACATATCCGAGTTGTGAAGGTTCAATCCCGCATCGTTGTTAGAAGGTTCAAATATCTTATGACCATCTCGCATAAATAAATAGGTCCGAATCATCCCTAATATCCCATAAAACATTATAACAACAAACAATGTAGACGATCCTTTCTTTTGTAAACAAGACATCTCGCTACATTTCATGTTCCTCTAGACATGGTTATTAAATTATTCATAGTCATGAAGTAGTTCACGCTCAAGTGATGGTGGTGTTTCTATTAATGGAGGTGAGTGTCGGATTCTCCTAGCCCAAACCCGACATCCTACACTATGGAAGGGTCCTCCTGGACTGGTCCATCCTAATGGAGTTGGTTTTTCCTCCCCTATTTTTGTTGATGGTGCTTCCTCGGTCTTGGCGGCGGCGGCTCGAGGATCTTGCTTATCCCTACAACGGTTTTGTTAGGGGCGATGGCTTGGACCTTATCGGTCAAGTCTATGGTGAGGGCGGCTATGGATCGCGCCCCACCTTGTGATGTTTTTATTTATTTGAGTTCTTTATCATTTGGAGGCTCGGCATATGTTCCCTTCCTTCAACGTGGTAGGGGTTTTAGGGAGACAAGTGTAGGGATGGGTCTTCACGGGAAGTAGAGCCAGTGTAGGGGAAAGCCCTCTTTCTTGGAGGTGGCTAGATCTAGTGTAAAGGAGCTTGTCAAACCCATGGCTTATGCCAAATCAACTCAGTGGTCTCCTTTGGTGAGGATGTCTCTAGAAACTATGGATTTTTACCAAAAACGGGGCTTGATCTGTAGATTCAATAGTTGTTTTCCTGGCCTTCAGCCCTTCACAAATGGATTTCTGATCAATGGAGGCCCTTTATGGAAGGTAAAGTTAATATCTATCCCTCTGCATGTGGAATATTCATTGTTGTTTTTGAGGTTTCCTCTGATAAGGACAAGATTTTTGGAAAAATATGGAATTTTCAGTCGCATCATCTTCTTATGAAGCTGTGGTTTCCAAACTTCAACCCGGTTTCTGAAACCTTTACTGTCAAACCTGTGTGAATTAGAATGCCTTATTTACCCTTGCACTTCTGGAGTGAGGAGTGCTTCAGATCTATGGGGGATGCTTTGGGTAGATTCCTCGATGTTGATACCAGGACAAAATATTTTGATCATACAACTTATGCTCGTATATTGGTGGAAATGGACATGATGGTTGATCTCCCAGCCACTATGGAGCTCAAAGTCAGGGATCTTATATGGACTCAAAATCTCGATTATGAAGGTCTCCCCTTCAAATGTAGAACATGTTTTTCCCTTGGCCATCTTTTGTGCTTGTTGCCACATTGTGAAGAAGCAGATTAAAGGGTGGGTATCGTGGTGGAAATATTTTAATCCAGAGAATTTGTCATTGAGGCTGAGGAGGACAATGATGTTTTGAATGTTTTAGATAGTCACATTGGCAAACTAGGAAAGGAGAAGGACAAGGTTTTGGAAGGAATATCGAGTAAGGTTGTCACTCTTCCCACTTTCCTGTTAATGAACCAAATTTTGCAGATAAGGGGGTCATTCCTTTGTCACCCCCTGTTTCTTTGTGTTCTCCAGATCTCAACATTGTGTCTCTCGAAATTAGCCTTCCTATTAACCCGGATGAGAATGCTGATCCAAATTGGGGGGAGGGCTGGCAGATGGTGAACAAAAAAAAGAAAGGAAAAGATGGTAATGTGCCTCTCAAGATGAGCCTTAGATCTCATAAAGGGAAAATTATTGGATGTTGAGTTCCCTTGGTCTTGTTGGCCAAGTCTCTTTGACCAACTTTCCTTTGGGCTCCCTCCTTGTTTCCTGTCCTGGGGTCTGGCTTCTCATTTTGTTTCTCTTTCAGCTTGTGGGCTCTTGTTTATTGTTGTTTCTCTCTTGGGATTTGAATGCTTTATCTTTCGGTTGTATAGGGTTCCTGATCCCTTCAAAATCTATTTTTACCTAATCTAATAAAAAATGAAGCGATTCATGCTCTAATATCTATGCAGTTTCATTGAACAAGGATCTTCATCTTTGGACCGACAAAACATGAAATGTATTTGATGGCTTTCACAGGATTCCATGAAGAAACATATCTATCAAAAAATGATCTTGTAGCTGCAACTTGATTCTCGTCTATCCAATACAATGTTTCCATACAAGGACTACCGGGAACCAACATGAATCCATGCACATATTCGGATCCTTGATGTTTCCACTCAAACCTATAAAAATCATACCCAAAAAACAAATAGATTACAAAACCTATCATTCATAATATCGACAACCCATCAGATTGAAAACATTATCGAACAACTTCAAATAAACTTGAATGGAAGAAAAAAATATGAACTGTAGCATTAATCCTTTACACCATAGCTTATGTATCACCTCTTCATGAAATATCTCAAATCTTGTGCATGTAAGTTGCGACAATATGAGGATGATCTATCATGTTTTCAATCCTCCACCTATAAGCCCTCGATGAATTCAAAGGAGGTTCATCAATCATCATCGATGCAAATCAAAGAACTTTTGTCCATTCGGCCGAGTGAAAAAATATTCGGGATACCCAACTAAACAATCATATATATCAGCTAAATACGACACAAGTACTAGTAGGACCTAGTCCCATGAATATTTTTTCCGAAACACATCACCCATTCTACCAACTTATCATCGGTTTCATTATTAATGTGACAACACAAGTCTTCAATAGTCATGGGAACATTGTCCTCCAATTTTTTTGACGAAAATAAAAGTGAGGCCCATCATGCAATGTTGCATTTGTATATTATGTGCACAATATCTAAATTTGGGATTCCTTCTAAACTATTGTCATGATACCTTATCAAATGCTTCACATAATCATGAAACTATACTCTTCTAATCCTCGATTACTGCAACCATTCAATATTTCCCATAGGGAAGAGAGTCGAAATTATATGGATAACATACCCTTTGTGTTCTATTCATTGATTGGAAAAGAGCCAATTGGGGGCCAATCGATTGCATCAATCAACCTCAAATTTGTATTTTTAACAAATAATCTGACTTCCTCCATCTCCCTTCATGGATTAGGTAGTCTAAAATAGAACTATGACGAATGATTTTGTATATGTTCTTCTTTGACACTAGCTATATCCTTCGTTCCTTTTCTCCCGACGTGTTCTAGTGTCCTATCTTGTATCTCATATTCTACAAGACAATTTTTTTCTAATACATCTCCATCTACCTCTGGTAGATTTCTTAATGTTGTATAGTCAATCTCCATGTCTTTCTAAAACCCATCGCTACAAATTTTATAATGCAAAGCATCCCGAATGCACGATCAACTAACAATACATTTGTACTCCCTCTTCCCGGTGTTATATCTTTTAACCATAGGATATCCACATCCTCCAATCAGTGTGGAAGGAGTCTCGTAATAGAAGATATCTCTTGGGAAAGTAAATTGTGTGTCTTTTATATTTGAACTGACCACCACATATATGAGTTACCTGCAATATGTAATTTAAATGCACTATCAAAATTTCCTCCACGTGTCAAGTACACACAACACTTTGGCTGATCCTCGGGATGCATATTGTTCCACTTTGAAAACAAATGACCTCCTCATTCTCCCTTACATCTCTTGAAAATAGGTCTTTCAACCAAATGTGTCACGACTATACTAGGGTAGGACTCTTTGCATATACCACAAATCGAATAATAGCCCGCATGAATTATTTTCCAAAAATTGTGATGTGATTCAAGAATTTTATTAAATTTCGTGCCTTAACGTGATGAGTAAAATTGTGTGAAACTCGATTTGAGAAATTATTCACTCCATTTCGAAAAGTAGGTCTTGATATCAAATGTCCTATTCGACTCAACATCATGTGTACCATCCCTAGAAAAAAACTATTGTTGTTCCCTATTAAATGTGTTGCATGACATTCCACATATTCCCTATTCATAGACCTCATACCCTCATCATCCACACATGTACAAAAAAATCCATATAATTCATTTACCCGAATAAATTTTGATCACACATGTTTATCTTATTCTCCACATTCTCATGTACATCACTCTGGATCATGGTATGTAATTCACATGAACATGATGCTCTTCGACATGTTCTATCCATTACATTCCTTGGAAGACTTCTAGATGAGATATCTCCTGAAAACCTATACACAAATATACCAATTCAAAACAACTGAAGAAACAAAAAATGCACCATCTTTGATGTCACATCTTGTTTCAATGTATAAATTAAAAAATATATCTCATAAATAAAATTTCACCGCACTTGAGTTCACAACCGAGTTGTGTTATTCTTTGTGAGATTTCATTCAACATTAGATCAAGAATATCAACTATTCCAACAAAAATATCGGCAATGACCCTCTTTGACATGTTACTGTCCATTCCATTCCTTGAAATACTTATAGATGAGAAATATCCTTGACAACCTACACATAAATATATCAAGTCGAAAAACTTAAAAACAAACAATGCACCATCTCTCGATGTTGCATCTTATTTTAATGTATAAAGTTTCAAAAATATCTCATAAAGAAAATTTCATCTCGCACTTTAGTTCACGACCGAGTTGTTGTATTTCTCTTTGTGAGGTTTCATTCGACATCAAATCCATAATTTTAGATATTCCAATAGAAATATATTGCAATGACCCTTTCCTATAGATACATCCAATAATCTCACATTTATGGGGTGCACATTTGTCTCAATTATATGAGGAGAAGTGCATAGACAATAATAATAATTTTTCAATAAAAATTGGGACATTGATATCTAACATGGTTTAAATTATCCTAATCACTTTTTGAATTCAAAGAGTAATCTCTTTTTGTGTCTACGATATTGCGTATTAGACCATATCGATCTTTAAGACGCACCTACATATCTAACATGACTCTTCATCAATCGCAAGATGAGTAAAATTGTTCACAAGATTCTACACCGATTTGGGTACGACATGCAACTCCCTTCCAACATCGAAGAATGAAAAAGCTCCGCACCGACCCATTTAGTCAAAAATATAGGTGATTATGACCACGTATCTCCTTCGTTTTCTCTTGTTCTTGAACATGAAACCTAAGAAAATGATGATGATCACTGTCCCTATGAGATTTTCCGGGTAAATTTCATTTCACTACTATGAATAGGCATATGTTTGTTCATTACTCGAAAAAAATGATGCAATAAAAAAACTTCATTACATATGCATGACATATTTAGTTCTAAAAAATACAAGAACCAATACGTCAAATAATCATTTAAATTTAACATTACATCATGAACACCATTTGTGTTATCATGTTAAAACAATGCACACATCTTTTCTTCAACAAAATCACTTTAGATATCTTCATTCAATGATTCTATCCTCTCTAAAGAATATTTATCACCCACATTATCTAAAGAGACCTCTTTTGTCACATATGTTTCTCTCATAATGCTCGAATAATGGAAAATGATTGCACCAACTTGTTCCGCTGAAAAATACATATAACCCCACGACCACTTATCCCTTTCATTATTTGTCGCTTTTGAAGTTTTTTTACTATGGGTAAATAGTTTTTGAAAGGGACTATACCCTTGTACAAAATTTCTCAAAAGCTATATTTTACCCGAAAATCCCAACAGAAAATAATCTGCCAAGATTAAAACCAACAAAAGTAGTCTAGCTGCTAAAAATAGCTAATTAACAACCACTTAACAACAACACATCTACCCAACAACCACAAAACATGAAAATTACCCAAATGTAGCAATGATAACAACTAAAAGAATAAGAATCATACCTTGTTCAATATGGTGGGGATTGAGATTTGGTGTTTCCCTTCTTTTTTCTATCCACCAATATCCATTCCTTATTTCCGCATCCACTAAAATCGGAAGGAAAATGTAATGGATTTTATAAGGATGTGACTGCGGGAAGGGGGTTGAAGCATCCTTTATCACTAAATCAACACCCTAAAGAAAAGAATCTAGAGGTAGCTTCTTTGTATTGTTCTGTGAACCATCTACGATGGGTGAGTCAACTTGTGGGGGCTCAACCGGATCTGAATCAATTGTAAGATGTTTGGGTAGAGAATCCTTCCACCATGTAGGTTTGGTCTTACATTTGGAATGTTCACAATCATCTGTAATATGACCAGTTTGGAAGAAACGCTAACATTTGAAGGCAAGTCCCTCATAGTCTATCCTCTACACCCAAATCCTTTCACCAATCTATAGATTGATTTCTATTAGTAAGGATTCGATCATAAGTAGTATGGGTTTGAATGGAGGTCTTATCTTCAACTACTACATATGAGCCTAGAGTATCCCCTATAGCAATGACATAAGATTTTTCCAAATCTAAAGTGGGAGTCTGCAAGTGAATCTAAATCGGGTAGGTATCGAAGAGTCTTTAAAAGTTACGATCTTCAAAAATGATGAAATTCAACATCCCACCAAGAATTTCCGGTGAATTTCTTTTCTCGCATGTGCGTACTAGGTCATTCTCACTCAATAACTGTAAATCAAAAAACAATGTAACGAACAAACATCAGCACATATGCAAGACATGTTTATTTGTCATTAAACAAGGAAAAATACATTAAACAGTAAAAAATGCAACATTACAAGATCGGTAACGGTGTTCTCTTGGGAAATGGATAGGCACATTTCTTCCACAAAACAATATATTCTAGGAACATAATGAGACATTGGCATCCCATGGGAAGAAGATATATCATCAACATTTTCATAACGGACATGTGTTCCCACATTGTCCCGGACATACACACACACATTTGTTTTAGTTTTATATGATGTAATAAGAAATTTATTTTCAGTGTGAATCCTCTATGGGATCAATGAACAATCAATCTTCTCATTATATCAGATATAGGAAGAATTTTTCACGTAAGTGTACTCTCACTCAACCATTCATAACTCGTAAAAATTATCACATCCGTAAGTCGCTCATCACAAAAGTGTGCCGCATGAAACCGAAATCGATCAACATCACTCGACGATTCTTCCTCCACATTATTTTTATTTCCGGACGTAGATGTTTGCATTCTTCCATCATCTACAGTAAAATTAAAAATTTATGGTAATTTTTTTGGGAAACACATATATTATTAAGCTGAATAATGCACTATGTGAAACATTTATAGTAAAATCTTCAACAATTAAACCAAAAATACATGTACATAAAAATGCAAAAATACAACACAACACATTTAGGAATGTAATAATTTCCACATGAAAACAAGATACACGTAAAAATATATTGATAATTGAGTAAATTTTTTCATTCAAGGGAAGATAAAATATGAGTTGATATTTAAATTACGTAGGAAAGAAACATTTTCACAACCGGGAATCAATGACATGAAATCCAGACCAAGAACAACATCTCTACAATCTTCTCTTGTTGGGAACTAATATCCATAATGTTTTGAAGAGCACAATTTTTTAAAACCTAGCATGCATATTTTTTTATCCAAATCATAAAACATTTACGATATTTGTGCATATTTACACATAAGGACAATGGATCTGAGTGATTGAATGACCACATACCCAGGACATTTTTCATTCATATCTTGAGAAAATTCTACCAAATACTTCCATAAAAATCCAAATCCATCCTTAAATATATTATCCTCGTCACGTGTGAAATCCATCTCTCATTCTTAACCCGACATTACTTCGCATCTCAAAGAAACTAGACACAAACTTCACCCATACTCACAATGCATAGTAAATTATTCTCATGGATAACCAGACACAATGACTTGACATTACTAAAAGGGATACAACAAAATTTTAACTTTCAATGTACAAATCCTAATGAGAAAATGGTGTACTCAATTTCGAGAAACAATTCACCTTTGCCTTCACCCAATACATCCTTCCACTACAACATGTTACACCAAGAAGAGGAGTCACTTTAAGAATGATGGTATGCATTGGAACTATGAGCGCACTTTAATAACGAGACCTACTACAAAAAATCTCGTAAATGAAATTTGAAGATGGAAAACACGTAATGCAATGAATATGTACTCATCCTTGTCAACATTGTCAAAAAAGAAACACATCCATCAATTCCTATGTTGATACTCCCAATTATCATTACTTCGCCTAGGAATGGGTTGGAAAGAATATACTATCAAGCTCCAAATTCATATATCGGAAATGATGATAAAATAAGAGATCCAATCGTCATATGTATCTTCAAACTCTTTTTGAAATGGGCACCTCTTATACATAAGCACAAAAATATTCCATCATCGTCCAAGTACAAAGGGCCATAGAATCTTGTAACATCTTTCTATTCATGCAACAAAACTCCAAAGAACTCTATACTAATATTTTCCACAATACAAGACATGTTCAATGAATCGATATAAATTTCCACAACCTAAAAATAATCCACATTCACGCCAACTCTCTAAAAGATAACACGAACAATTATTTTCATGACATTGACAAGTAGTGTTGTACAAGTTTCAGACTCTGTTTGAAATAGTGTTCCTATAATTGAATGAACAAAGTTGAGAACATTTCATACAAAATAGATACACAACAACACTTTACAATTTTTAAATCAAAGCTGCAACACCTTGATCTCAAAATTAAATTTGATTCATATATGTTGGGTAGAAATAGTATTTTCCTAAGGAGAAGACCTATATTGGATTCACACACGAAACAAGGTGCATTTGAAGGCGTCGACGGATAATAAAGGAAATGCATGCCAAAACAATTTTGATTCAGGACTTAGTTGTTTTCATGGATGAGTGCTATTTTTGAGATAGCATGTGGAGTACACATCGGGATGGAGACTTACGCGACACGCAAATTCTATATTGGGAGTGAACGTTTGATAAGCACCACGCATGAGTTCAATATAATAATAGGATTACTTCTTCCCGTTAACTATAGGATGTCTATTATTAGCGCATTTGCATGTGTGCATGTTATTGTAAAAGCGCATGGCTATTATCAGCATGCGACCTATTTTGGGAAGTGCATAGGTCATGAAGGGAAAGTCCCCACCCCTATAAATATGTGGTGAACTGTGTAGATTAAGAGAGTGAACTATGGTAAATTTATGTTACTAGATCGATGCATGCATGACTTATGGTGATATTTTAATGTAAGAATCTTCTACACTTTACTCATGTGCTTAATATAATGGAGTATATTGGTTGGATAATGGTGTTAAACATGAGTGTAACTAGTTCTTGTATGGTGGATTTCATTATAGTTAATGTTTAATTCATTATTTTCTAAGATCTAGATCTGGAATATTCTCTATGGAATGTTTATGGTTATGAATGTATGTTTTATCTTCATCACACTAGTTCATCCTACACAAGCAACTATAAAAAGGGGCTAGGTACCTTTACATGCTTTGGGCGAGCACTTAGCTCTCAGGTGGTGATGTGTTAGTGCACTTGGGTTATATATAGTGGATTCTAGGTTGTATGATTTGTTCATTTTTGGGACCTATTTTTCAATTTTTTCAGGATGTTTTGCGATGAAGATTAACCATTTGACCTTAACGAGAGTTGAGGATTGGATAAAGGATCTAGAAGAAGACTATGCTTAGAGGTTCAACACTAGATTTGTATGACTATTTATACATGAGCTTCTTTACTATCTTCCCGATAGATCCGTACGAGTGGCTGATTGCTTATGCATCTAAGAGGAACTAGAGGTATCACACACATGTCTCGATGCGGGAAGAATTTAAAGCCCTCTATGATGCTGATCCGATTTGGATGTGTGCTATGGATAATTGGTTCTATGGTTTTCGAATAGATATATTTTAGAGTACTCAATTTAAACTTATTCTTTCCCAAAGGTAGCTGAGTTTGAATTTTAAAGTTATCCAAGGGGAACTTATTTGCAAGGCATTCCACTAGCGATCAAAATTTTGATAGTAACTCGAACTTCGAAGAGAAGTCGATGGCTAGCTAAACCCCACCACACGTGGGGCCAAGAGAATGTTTGGTGAATGATGGTGGACCCAGAGGAAGATAGGAAGTGAGAAGAAAGGAAGCTTAAGTATAATGAGGTGTGTGAGAGGGAGATAGGGAAGCAACGTGATATTGTGAAGCCGATGGCATTGAGGAGAGAGAGGTCTTGTGAAGGAGTCGAAGCTCACACGAAGGTGTGGAACTAGACCATATGGAACTCCCCATTTGGGAAAGCATGATATGAAACTCTCCTTGGCATCACATGGGAGAGTTCCAACAGAGACGACATGGGGGCGAGTGCGCATTTGAATCTATCTGACAACCTCGCCCTTGCGATTAGTTTTCCAGTATCTAGTATAACCAATAGTTAGCAAGCTAGTTTGGTGAGTAGTAGAAAATGAGTTAATCAAGTAGAAAGTGCATCTATGGCTGGTAAATTTATTATTTACTATTTGGAGGTACCTTTTCAGGTGGATCATCCACATAGAACTCAAGCGTGAATAATTTTGGACTCACTTCTGGGATTAGTATCACTTTGCAGACTGTAGGACTTAAGTTTAGTACCACTATTAGGACACATAGTAGTACATCCACTCATCCACTTATGTCTACGGGAAGAGGATCATGGGGCATAGGTGCCTCTAGTTCTAGTGGGTCCGGTGGTTCTAGAGGTAAAGATAACACATAAGGTTCTAGATTAGATGGGGAAGGTCCTCATCAACCCAAAATATTTACATAGAGATGTCTCTCCATCCTCGAAAGTATAGGAACATATAAAATGTTCTTTGAACACATGCACATGTGTGAGATACTGTGGCACGTAAAAGGGATTACATCTTCTAAGTGCAATTCAAGTTAGTTTTCCACTACATTGCAGGATGCAGACACGGTTAGTACAGAAGTTTGACCCTAATCATACTTGTGTAGATTATACAACATTAAAGGATGATTTCCTAAAGGAACTTCATATCCTTGAGTTCAAGAAGAAGAGTATAATTGCACTCAAGGATATTAAGTAGGGAACTCTTGAGGTGTTTGGGATTATGATGCCCATTTGAAAACATTGTTATCAAAACTTTCATATGATATTCACGTAAGCCATCATGCATAGTGGTTCGCCAGAGTTAATTATACCATTTAGAAGGGTGTTGTCACGTAAGTCATATATGGACCGTGCAAAGCACTTGAAGCTGATTTGCATGCTAAGGTAGTTGGAAGTATAGATCTTTGAGTGAGCCCATTCTGGAGGCACATATTACAGCTATGAAAAAATAGTTGGAGAAACTATCGAAAACTTTAGCATGTGAGACACGCACTCATATTTGGTGTATATATTGTGAAGTGGAAGGGCACACTAAGGACATTTGTCCTTGTAGATCAGTTCGTTCATTATTGCTAGACTGTGAGATATGTCATTTGGACCATGATATAACCCGCTTCCTATTATTATAATGCGTGATAAGAAAGAATGTATCTTTTTATTGTAAGATTTGTCGGACCACAAAGATAAAAATACTATTAGTTGATTGGTCAAATCCATGATTGGTGTGCGGTAGAAAATACTAGTAGATAAATCTAAAATTAAATGTGAGCACCATGATCTTTATCGCAACCCGGGGCATTATGATCGGAACAAAGGGCACTTTGAAGGAGGTTGTGGAAGAGGTCGAGGATACCATGGTGGATTCGGAGGATGAGGCCTTGGTGGTGGATGATGCAAGTCTCCTCGTGGAACATTTTTTACATGCGAGATATCCCGACCACTACGGAGACACGAATGTCCTCATAATGTTTTTGTTCCTTTTGTGGGAATAATCACAACCGAGGAATGCCCGAACTTATGTGATCATCTTGGAAAAAAACATAAACAAGATAACAAGGGTGCATGGATGGTTAGAATATAATGAGTGGGGAAAATTAGTGGATGCCAAAGTGGCATCGGAATCGAGGTATCACATGTGAAGATTAATACTCATGTTGAAGTTGCGCCGCCGAGAGAGACATTATAGCAGGAGCCTACCATCACTAAGGAGGAAGTTTTACATGAAAGGTACCCAAATCCTACACATCGAAGGAGGTTTATCGGGAGAACATGGAGGTACTAAAAATATTTAGGGTAGAATACAAATTTTAAAGGAAAATTCATAGAAGTTAGAAACAAAGAAGGTAACAAAGATAATACAATCAGATATTGATGACTTAAAAGAGGTATGCAAGATGTTGTGCCAGGAGAATATCATTCCATTATTAGAGAATTTTCTTAATGGAAAAACTCTGCGCACAAGTATTAAAACTGGACAATAGATCCTACATGCTAATCTTCCCCCTCATAGCTTGGATTATGACAATGAGATCACCACCGAATGATGTTGTCGATGGATGGATTTTGAGAAATATATTGATTGACATAGGCATAAAAGTGAATGTGCTTACTTTAGATGTATGGGTACAGATGGGAAGACCTCCATTACAGCCATCCTCTAATGTATTGTTTATGGCTAATCAAACTAAGGCCACTCCCATCAGAGTTTTAAAGGATGCATCCATTACTATACAAGGGGCCAAGTTCACTGGGGACTTTGAGGTCTTAGCACTTGCAGAATCGAGAGAACTTCCCAACTCTACTAAAGTGCCCTTGATATTATGAAAATAATGTTGATCTATGGTTCAACAAGGGGTATATAAGTTTTGAGAACAAGGAAGAAAGATTGATTATCCCTTTGAAAGATGGGAAAACTTCACCTTATGTTGAAACTTAGAGTGAGGAAGACCTAAACAGGATTTATATACACGCCATTCAAGACTAGGAAGTACTTGAGCCATCTAAGGAATGGATCCTCCAAAGTGGGAATATGCATAGTCTATTAGCGATACCACTAGTATTACTTGTGACAATTGGGCGCATGGAACCTATGAGATGGTTGGGCATGAAGTAATAAGCGCATTTGCACGAGAAAAGTAAATCTCATTTTATTAGGATGATTGGTAACTCTGTACCTCGGTACACTAGAGAAGGAGACCCTAAAGTATTCCTCTGTTCCATGGAGGATCGGTGGATGCATCAAGTATAAAGAAGGAATATGTTAGTATATACCTTGTGGGACAACAATGTGCTTTGGTGGATGGTTCACAGGGATAATCTCATGGAATGGAATGAATTCAGAATTTCTCTAACCACTCGGTTATTCAGAACAATGCGCCTACTTGTAGTTTGCATGTATCATGGTAATCAACCTATTCAACACAACGTTCAGTAGTGTGAGAGACTTTAGATAGAGGGGCAGGAAGATTTACCACCTTCACTATGGGTGGAAAAACTTTATTCCACTTTACAAGGTTGTACACGCACTTGGTATGTTTATGCAAAAATGAATAGGAAGACCTGGAAATTGGAAAGACTTAACTTTAGGCATGACCCATACTTTTTAGTACTTCTCTACTAAACCTCTGGTAAGAGAGGTATTACAGTTTAGGGAGCCTTTTACTATGGGAGATGGTGTCAAGGCTGAAGAATTGATTTAGGAGTTATTTGATGAGGAAGAATAAGGAGCACATTTTGATGAAGTATATGGTATAGATGCCAAACTATTTACACTCGCTTGCCTTGAGAAGGAGAAAGGAAAGATGGTTTTTATAGTGGATGACAAAGAAATAGAAAATTTGGACATAGCTCATTCAAAAGGTACACACGAAGTGTTTACAACATGGATAAGAAAACACAAGCCTATCATGAACCTATGAAGACCAAGAAAGTGAACATTGGCGTAGATGTTGAACCTAAGGAGGCAATAATTGTGGATTATTGATCTGATTCTCAAGTGGCAAAGACAATTGAGTTACTACAAGATTTTTAGGATTTATTTCCTAGGGGCTACCATGAGTTAAAAGGATTGCATGATTCATTATACGAGATGAAGATTAAGCTAAAGGAAGAAGTGCACCCGATCAAGAAGATACCTTATAGTATGAACCCGAACATGCGTGTAAAAGTTAAAGAAGAAATTGAAAAAATGTTGAACTGGTATCATTAAGCCCCTAGAAGAATAGAGTAGGTTAGTCCCATGGTAATCAATATAAAGAAATATGGTTAGATTATGATTTGTGTGGATTATACTGAGCTGAATGTTGCATGTGTGATTGATCCTTTAACTACACCTTTCACGGAGGAAATATGAGAAGGTGTTGCGGGCGCAAAGTTTACTCTTTTACTGATTGATTCTCTGGGTATCATCAAGTCAGAATTACATAGGAAAATCAACAAAAAAGAACCTTTCACCACTAAATGGGGAAGGCTTGAATATACTGGTGATTCCCTTTGGCTTGAATTTAACACACTGCTATATTTTCACACATAGTTGTTCAAGCATTCGAGGATTTTATTCACAAGTTCTTGCAGGTTTACTTGGATGATTGGACGATGTATGGGTTTGTTAAGGATTATTGTGACAATTTGTGCTTAATGTTTGAGAGATGTAGATAGTTAAACATATCCTTAAATATCAAGAAGTGTGTGTTTGCTACACATTTTGGAACTCTATTAGGGAATATTATCTACAAGGAAGGTTTGTTAGTAGATCCAACTAAGGTTGCAATTATTGTAGGCCTAGAGGAGCCTACTAGTCGAGTGAGGTGTGCAGATTCTTGGGCCACATAGGGTATTATAGAAAATTTATCAAAGGGTATGCAAAGATTTCCATGCCCTGGAAGATTTATTAAAAGGAAAAGGGACGTTCTATTGGGAGGAACCGCAATAATGCACATTTGAGGCATTGAAGGAGAAACTCACTACAACGCATATCTGTGTTTTCCCTCATGGAATTGGACATTTCATGTACAAGTGGATACCTCTGGAATGGCCATTGGTGTGGTGTTATCTCAGCTAGGAGAAGGTATTATAGATCATCCTATCTATTTTTCTAACTTAGAAAGTTGACTCTTGCATAACTAGAATTACACAACTACAGAGCACGAGGCCTTGTCCATGATCTACACGCTGCATAAATTTAGACAATATTTTCTAGCAACACCCTTTGTATTTTATACTGATCACATGAAATTAAAATACTTGGTAAATAATCTCATTCTACAAGGGTGCATATGTCGATGGGTTCTCTTATTCCAGAATTTGACTTTACTGATTGTGGTAAATCCGGGTAAAAGTAATTGGCCTAGACCACTTGTCAAGGATTTAATTAGGGAGGACGAGTGACAATTGATGATACAATGTCGGATGCATAGTTGTATAGGTTACATCACGTGCCTTTAGAATTGGAGGATATTGTTGTCTTTTTACGCATAGGTATGACACTAGAAGGAATGAAAGCATTAGAGAAGAAACAACTTACAATTCGTGTGGTACCCTTCATGTTAATCAATGGTGACTTATACAAACTAGGCCGAGATGAAGTATTGCACCAGTGTGTACTAGAGCATGAGTGAAAAATATCATAGAAGAGGCTCATGGTGGTATTACGGTGGGGACTATGCAAGTGATTCCCTTTGCGTAAGATTCTACTCATTGGATTATGGTGGAAGACCCGTATAAAGATTGTCAAGAGTATTGTAAGGTGTGTGATCACTTTGTCGATTGCCTTGGAAAACTTGGGTAAAGAGATGAAATGCCTTTGAGGCCTATTTCTAGTGCGAGATCCCTTTGAGAAATGGGATATAGAATTTGTGGGACCTATCTCCTCATCCACGCAACATGATCGCGTTATATCATCACTTGCATGGATTATCTTACTAGGTGGGCGGAAGAAACACCTATAAAGGATTGTACAATAGCTACATCAGCCAAGTTCTTATAGGAAAATATTCTTACCATGTATACGAATGTCCATTGAGTTTGACAATTGATAGGGGCACACAATTCTTGAATGAGATAAATAGGATATTGTTGGATGAATTTATGGTTACACACCATAAGACTACACCTTATCATCCTCAAGAAAATGGAACTATGAGAGGCCTTTAACAAGATATTGAGCTAGAGCTTGATAAAAATTTCTAATGTTGGAAGGAAAGATTGAGATAATAAATTTTATGTTGTTCTTTGGTTGTATAGAAAAACCTATAAGAGGTTGAATAAGGCCACACTATTCCGGTTGGTGTTTGGCACCAAGCGATTATTCCTATGGAATTCATGTTACCTTCTTTGCGTATTGTGCATATTGTAGATCTAGCTGATGAGAAAGCATTAGAAAAAAATTGGTAGGTTAATAAAGTTGGATGAGAGGCACACCATAACACGTTGGAGTTAGAAGTAGGAAAAGGCTAGGAAGAAGGCATGGCATGACCGACACATCAGAGACAAGAATCTTGAGGTTGGAAATATGGTACTACTTTATGATTCTAAGTTTTTTTGCCACCAGAAAGCTTAAGGTGCATTGGTTGGGACCGTATCTTATCACTCATATACTTGAATCAATCACTTCTTAGTTGGAGGCTCTTGATGGAATGCAGTTACCCAGTTACTTTAACGGGAGTAGGCTAAAGCCATACTATAAATAAGTCTTCTTGGTGTTTGTAATAAGGCATTATTTCCATTTAGTATAGGTTTCATTTTCGTATTTCCTTTAGTGTCTTTCCTTTTTCGTCGCTTATGCTTTGTGAATTTAGTTTGGTGTTTTGTGTAATAAGTGTGTTTGCATCTTTGGAAGCTAATTACAATATACAATATTTTTTTATGCGCAGAGGACTACACATACCATTGGTGTGGGGTGGTTGTTATTTTTATTCACAACTGGGTACACATGATAACAAAATATTATAGGTGATATTCAAGTATGGAAAGGAGTTGTTAGAAAGGAGATTGCTTATAAAGAATACCATAGATGGAAATGGATGAAGGGACACTATAATGCGAGGTAAGCGGTGGCCGTGGAAATTACCAAAAGAGGGCATAGTAATGAGGTACTTTGTGCATGGAAGAGAGTCTCAGAGCCGAGAAGGTAGGAAGGCATGCTAGAAGGTTATAACTGGGGTGTGAAGGTGTACCATGTAGAAATTGGGAAAATGGTCAATTAATGAGAGGATTGGTGGTAGGTGAATAAGAAATAAATGCACTAACATTTTGAAAATCTATATAAGGATGTGATGCGGGTTCATTTTTACCTTTGCAATCATAAGTATTTGAGCGAGCCAAGTGCAACCGATCTACGCGAATCATATTGAGGTGTAGAGAGCTACTAAACCAAACATAAAGAGATGATTTGTGTGTGTAAAAGGCTTGTGTCCCCATTGGTAAAGGGTTTGAGTGAAGTAGAATCATTGAGAAGGAGCTAGGGCATGTGATTTCGAGCTAGGGTTTGAACTTATTCATCACATAAGACAAAAGGTGGGATTTTTACGATGGTACCAAAGAAATTACTTGCGGTAAGCATAGAAGGAAAGAAAAAGGTGAAAATTGAGGTTGAAATTACTCCCGAGAGCAATTTTCTAAGATGCAGTACCCAGGAGGAGTGATAGCTGGATGGGATTGGGATTCCCATGTTTTTCGATGTAAAGTAAGTGATTACAATCACCGCACCATCGACAACAGAGGAGAATTGGATGTGTTGTTAAATAAGAAGACCAACAAGCACATGGTAGATGATATGCCAAAGTATATGATGATGCTTGAGAGAAGTTGATGAATAAGGTAGGAGTCTATCAACTATTTTAGCTCCCATAATTTGGAAAACATGAACCTTTATACCAATGGCTTTTGAGTAGAGTCTATGAGGACTTTTTCTATATCATTTGAATGAAGCGTTAGTATCACGGTGGCCCTAATTGTGACATTAACATGATTGAAGGGCACAGGGACAAACATTGTTAGTGATATGACTTATAAAACAATGTTTATAGCCACAAGCAAGGAGTTGGAGTATACCAAGGGTCCGTATGAAATGGACATAGAAAAATTGAAGAAGTTTCCTATAGTACAGGAAGTCGTGCATCTGCTCACCAAGTTGAATGATCAAGAGAGATGGTTGCAGGTAAACACCATGTGGCTTCATATTGCAAAGAAAATGTCCCAAGGAGAAGTGTACAATTTAGCAGGCTATATTGCAGAAACCATTGTTGAGGAAGCGTGTGTAGGTGAAAAGATAAGTTTTGGCGTTATCCTACTATCTCTTGTATTTTTAGAAATTAGAGTGCACAATGGGCCAAAGAATAAAATTTGGGAATACCCTATTGAGAAGAAGTCCCTTGCGGAGAGGTTCAAGAAATATTTATGTGAAGGATAAATGAGTGGCCCATTCATACAAAGGGAATAAATTTGGTATGATTGACTTCATGTGGAGTTTGAGGAGTGGCACATTTCAAAGGAGCTACCTTCGATAGTAGGCAAGGTATTATAGTACACGGTGTATGAACACTTCGCATCACGCGGTTTACCATGAAGGATGGGACATGGAGTCCATGGTGAAAAATTCCTTATGCCTTCACATACACTCTTCTAGGCTTTAATTCATATATTTTCTAATGCACATCGTAATGAGCTTCAACATAGATAAGGTAGATTGTGATTACCATACTCTCGAGAAAACATAAATATATCTAGGTTGATCTACCTACATCGAGAGGATCTTTTCATATGTAATAAATATAAGTCTAGTAAGTTTGGCTATTGGGGACATTGGAGCCATGCTCATTTATCTTTAGCTCAAGCTCATGCTTTAGAGAATAATAAGTATGTGGAGAATGAGTTCATGCTCTTAGGGCTGCCTAAGGAAAACATACAATGGATAATGTGCTAACTCCAAATCCTATCATGACCATACGGATAGATGAGCAAGAAGAAGAACATGAATATAGTGGAGGATTGGATAATAAAGGCCGAAGGCAGCCCATAAAAATAGTGGATACCGAGTGCGAAATACTCCATTACAGTGTACAAGAAGTAGAAGAGGACTTGGACATGGATGCAATCCCTGACGAGCACCAATTTAAAAGGGTATTTAGAAGAACCAGGACCTAAGGTGCAGGAACATCACATCCGGTAAGAATATCACCTCGACTCTCCCCTCAGAAAGAAACACCTAAGAAGAAAAGAAGAAGAAATTTGAAGCTTAATGAGGAGGTGAAGGAGTGCTGAAGAGAGCACACCTGGAACTCTAGTACAACTAGAAGATGTGGAGGAACCCAAAGATGAAGAGATGAAAGATGAAGGGATGAAAGATGAAGAAGAAGGGGTGAAATAAGTGAAGAAAGCGAGTGCAAGTAAACCGAACACCGATTCACGACTCGAGATAGGAGAAGGGCCAACTCCAAACCTTGGTGCTCAAGTTCCTAAGGGGGCAAGGATAAGAGAAGTGAGGAATACATTGTGCAGTATGGGATATGCTAAGGACACAAGTAAAATCATCGTGTCCAGTTTTAGAGTAAGGTGGATCTTAAAGACTTATATGGGGGGAGCTGATGGACCTAGATATGGCTAGTACATGCATAAGGAAACAACTATCTGGTCCATGTAGAATCACATGAACAAACTAAATTTTGATGTGTGCAAGGAGTCTTATGTTACAAGGAGAGTAAAGAAAGTGCCTCAGAGTAGGCACATGACCATAAATCCCACACTTATGTCTCGATGAATAGGTTAGCAATGCCTTAGTTAAGGTATCTGCTGAGGTGGCGTGGAGAAATGTTCATAAAGGCGCCACCATTAAAGAGTTGATGGAAGACAACAAGGATAAAAACTATGGAGATAAAGCACTTAAAGGAAGAGAAAGAGCACAAAAAAATAATAAGGCCTTCCTTAGCATGGTAGAGGATCTTGGTGACTAAATTAGAACCAAAGGTACATGAAAAGTTTCTTCGCAATGCATTATGTGCACAATTTGGTTGATTTGGTGCTAGAAGATGGACCACTTAGAATGCATGCACGAGAAGACGTTGAACTAGAAGCGGGGAGAGAAATGGCCTCTATTATCGGAAAATATCAATCTACAAGGCATTACTCCAAACTATGAAGGATGAACTGAAGAAAGCCGACCAAGATCTGAATATTTGTGCAACACAGAGGTAGTAATAAGGACCAAAACTCTGGTTGAGGATAATGCAATCATGAAAGCAATGAAGTATGAGACTTTAGGGCACACAAAATGATTGACACTTGTAAAATAGAAGCGTGAAGCCCTTGCAACAGCCAAAGATCCACATAAGGAGAGAATAGATGAGATTGGGAAGCTCATAGCATAGAAGATGGATCTTCTAGAGGGAATGATGTCTGTTATGGCCAATGTTGTCCACATTTTGTAGAATGAGAAGGAAAATATTACTCAGGATGAGTTGGATGCCATCGCTATATACATTCTAGAGAAGACAACCGACCGCGATGGATGGTGCAGGACATTAGAGGTGTAGATTAAAAGTGAAAATGCAGAGAGTTGATCCTACCCATTGAAGAAGAGGAAGCTACAAAGTAAAGACCTATTATTTTGTACAACGATTATTTACATTCTTTCCATTCTTATTTTTTATTATTTGGGAACATCAGAAATATCCCCATTGTCGAGATGATAATGTAATTTAGTTTGGGGTAATGTTGAGGATACATAGTATTATCCTAAAGAGAAGACCCATATTGGATTTACACGCGAGAACAAGGCACATTTGAAGGCGCGGAAGGATACGAAAGGAAATGCGTGCCAGAACAAGTTTGATTCAGGACTTAGCCATTTTCATGGATAAGGGCTATTTTTGGAGATAGCGCGCGGATCACACATCGGTATGGAGACTTTCCTGACACACAAATGGTATATTGGGAGATAGCATCGATAAGTTTCATGCATGAGTTCAATATAATAATATGATTTCTTCTTCCGATTAACTATAAGATGCCTATTATTAGTGCACTTGCATGTGTGCATGTTAATGTGAAGGTGCATGACTATTATAAGCATGCAACCTATTTTGGGAAGTGTGTAGGTAGTGAAGGGCAAGTCCCCACCCCTATAAATATGTGGTGGCTGTGTAGTTTAGAGAGAGTGAACTATGGTAAAGTTATCTTCTTTGGATCGATGCGCACGTGACTTGTGGTGATATTTGAATGTAAGAAAACTCTATGTTTTATTATTCTTAATATAATGGAGTGTATTGGCTAGATATTGGTTTTAAACATGGTATCAGAATGGTTCTTGTATGGTTGATTTCATTATAGTTATTGTTTAATTCATGATTCTCTAAGATATAAATATGGAATATGCTCTTTGGAATTTTTATGGTTATTTATGGTTCGAATGTATGATTCTTAATATATGTATGGTTCGGGTAAGCGCTAAGCACAAGGCTAGGTGATGTGCCAACACGCTTGGGTTTATATAGTGGATTCTAGGCTGCATCAATATAGTAAGGGAATCACATTCCAAGTTAAAACAACTCACAAAAATACTATAATAGAAATCACATAGACAAGTATTTAAATTCTATGCACACCGTTCAAGAAAAAAAAACATTCAAACTAGAAGGTAATATTTTTTAGTGTGCGCAATTTAATACCAATAGAAAGATAACAAAATATGAGAAAATTGATAACTCCTAAACATTAATAAACACAAATTCCTCACAAAATCCTCCGTAAACACCGGTGTTCAGCCAACACCCATGCCCGAAATCAAGTCGACACTATCAGGACCAGGCATCAATGCCAAGAGCTTTCCACCGATAATTTATTCAAACAGATCATCAAACGTGGAAAGTAGGATAGATGTGAATCAAAACCAAATGACATACATTGTACACACTCTCTCTTGTTCATATCATAATAAAAACAGATGGCCCAAAGTTTCTATACAACATAACAATATGTCCTGCGCTTACTTGCGACATGTACCCAATGCAATTTTTTTTTTATGTCAAGTGTTACATCCATTATACACTCCCACGATATTTACCACCCACACACAACAAAAAATCATGCATTTATTTCAAAAACTAGATACTAAGGGAAGAATCATAAAGGACACATTTTACACGATTATCATGTAAAACCAAACACATACCATGAATACCAGCAAACGGAGTCATAGATACATGCCATTTATTTTGAAACACGTCAAACACAAACGATGTATAAATTAAAGTATCGTGATCATCAAAACAACCAATACATCTTCCCTCCATTACAAATTGCATTGCAAGGCATAGGAACACCTACAGGGGCTTCTGTTCTACACCAGATATCATTAAAACTAATTTTCACATAACACGTACCGCAAGATAGCACATCACAATCTTTAAGTGCAACCCATCTATAATTTCTAATCGAATCTATCTCCACACAACACAAACCAGTAATGAATTCCAAGTTCTATTGTTCCCAACGTTTTTACTACAAACATAAAAGGATTAAGGACATATTCATCTGAAAAAATTGTACCAAAATTCTCAGCTACCAAAAGCAGGAACGAGCCCACCAAATAAATTATTTATTTTTTATACGGGACGACTCGGGAAAACAAATGACTAAGTTTACCTCAATCATTTAAAAATAGAACAAATATATGATCCAAGGAGTGCCAATTTTCAACCAAGAAGAAGCCAAATGATTTATGAGTAAGATGAATTTTTTTAAATAATGCACTTGATGGAGACAACATCTCATTCCATTCTTTGCATATAAGGTAAAGACGAACCAACATGAGAAAAGGAAGTTGCAGAAGATTGTGTTCATAAGCTATTTTTAAAGGGATTTGTGAACACATTGTATGATCCATAAACACGAATATAATATGAAACATATAAAAGAAAATACATCCACATCACTATTCACATCAAACATACAATAAAATACACAAAACTACATATAATCCGCCACAGAAAACATTTAAATCTGTGGTGTATTGTAAATTTAAACTCATTTACAAAACAAGTTCAAAATATCTCAAGGAAGAGTCATTATCAAAATGAACAAATGAGACGCATTAATTTTATATATATATCTAGAAACCACAACATGCACCACAACATAAAATGTGAAATACTTCAAATCAACCAAAATGTCACCGCCTAAAAACAACTATTCACATCCATAAAAAAGATTCATTCCATGATATTTCCTAAAAATCTTGGTATCTCTTTAGGATTTTCACCGCTTTCAAGTAACCCTGAAACAACCAAACCATGTACGTCTTCATTTGAATGATTGAAAAATGCAATATTGTTAAACCCACTTCTAGAAATTCTATTCAAGTATGCACTGTAGGGCCGTAACATGTTGTATACATGTACCTTTTCAAACCTTGACACAATCTAAACCATCCATTTCTTTCGCTAATACAAACCTTACCCATCTTCACAAATATCCCAAGTAAAAGGATTTATAATTTCATACGAATGGATGATTCGATTCGTAGTTGTAGAAGATACCCAAAGAATCGACTCAACAACACACTCCAACCTAATGTCATTCATTTCATTCAAACAAACATGTAAATATACTTCTCCTTCACTTGTAAAATACAAAGGATTTAGTGTATTTTCCAACATCAAGGGTTGATAAAATAGAAATTCCACACGAAAATTGTTGATAGTTCCACATGTAGCCAAAAATTTGAGTTTCTTAACATTGTATTCATTTGTGTGCACAATAAAAGGAATCTAAAAAGAATCCAAAGCAACAACTTAGAAATAATATAATCAAAAATCTCTACGGGTAGATGCTTCCAAATGTTCGGATCCATTCTACCCTACTAATCAATAGGAAAAATTGCATGCAAGTATTAATGACTATATAAAATCAAAATATAAAGAAAACAAAATTATAAGAAAAATGCAGAATAACATGAATAACAATTTCTTTTACAACATTTATTAACGAAATAAATCGGTACATTTATCAAATTGAAAAAACAAAGACAAAAAATGATTGAACTTATCGACCGGCCTATATCATTCTAACAACATGAACCACTTTAAAAATTTACATTTGTAGAAAATCAAAACAACAAATGAAAATACCAATTCTACACTAAATGAGAAGGATAGAATAAACCACATAAACAAACAAAGAAAGGAATATTTCCTAAAAATATGAATTTCGTCCAACAAATATTCTATCAACGAAATCAAAGTCTTTAATTCAATGCTCCACAAAATAACAAGCACGTAACACCTAGTCCACGTAAATAATATTTATGAATTTGTGTGGATACTACTTTAATTAAAAGAATAATACAAATATACAGAAATATAATTAAATCCATCACAACATATGTGACGAATCACATACATTTATCTGTAACAATACTTTCCAATTACGTCTTCAAAACATATTTTATACGCACGCATAACATTAGATCTTTAAATCAAGTTAATTGGGATTACATAAATAAATTTTTCACACTTATATGTAATCCATAAACACGAGTAATATATGCAAATAAATTTTTCCTTTGGTTTTTCAAACAAAGATGAACTCTTTGTTGAACATGTTTTCAACATCGATTAACTACAAAAAAATCATATACTTCTATGAAAAAACAAATTCAATAAAAAATAATCAATCTGTATATCACAATATATCTTTTGTAACAAAAACACATTCAAATTCAAATTTTACAATAATCTTCACGTATATTTGATCAATTGTAAATAATTTTCCAAAAGCGATCACAACTCAATTACTCAACGCACATAACCAAAAGCGTTTTTATTTTTACAAATGATCACATTTACAAATAAAAAGCAAGTATATCAATTTTTACAATAATCTTCACGTATATTTGATCAAGCGTAAATAATTTTCCATAAACAATCACAACTCAATTAGTCAACGAACATAACCATAGTAAAAGAAAATAATTTCTATTTTTACAAATGATCACATTTACAAATAACAAACAATACATCAATTACATGTACCACAACAAGTCTTCATCGACGTCATTGTATAAATCATTGTTATATCAGCAAGTTGTAACAATTGAACAATGTTCCTCTCATAAATAAAAAAATTCTTAGACAAAATTATCAAACGAAGAAATCTCATTGTGTATTAAAAATGAACTATATCCATATCCTTCGATGAAAGAAACACATGTCACCTATAAAGAAATGTTCAAATACACATATCCACATTAATCATTGATTGAAAAAAAAGCACAACATAAGAAACTCAATAAAATAACATTTCATCTGCGTCACAAAAATAAAAAGCAATATGATGGACTCATAGTTCATGGGAATGTATACCAGAACATTTTGACAAGCATACACAAAATACAATTTCATAGTTTCAGTATAGAAATATCAAACATTTATATTCGACATTCCTTATAGAAAAACCGCATCGTAGCAAGATGCATATGTTTAACATACATTGGGGGCTCCTCGTTACTTTGTTTCAAAACCTTTTTTGAAAACACAGACTAACGTCCAAATTTAGACATGCTAAGAAAGCATAATAGGAAATATCCCAATTACAAATCCTAACGCTTGGTGTCGAAAAAGACACATACAACGCTAAATCCGAGTTGAACAAATGTCCACACATGTTCCCCAATGTGAATAAGGTAAAGATATATATACACATACAAACATTTCTCATAAACACCACATTATTTTTCATAAAGAATATATTTTTCAATCTCTTTAAATTATAAATTTATAAATATTAAACATATACTAAGATTATCTATATAACAAAAACAAACAAAAATATATATTTAAAAATTCAAGCAAATGTTATGTTTATATAAATATTTAATATCTTTTTAAAATATAAATCAAAATTACTTATTAAATTTGATCAAAATAAATAGTTAAAAAAATATCTAAACAATTTTAAACCATTGGAACAATGATTATATTGTAATCCATTAATTTTGACTAAAACAAATGTACCATATCTCATCCATATTAACTTATAAGATTATTTCAATAGTTGCCTAGGAGATATTAAATCTATTCTTTTCACTATTAATAGAGTATTAGTAGACAAGAATATTTTTATTAATTATTACATTTTATATATTTTTAAAATCTAATAATATTTTATTCGATATAATACCACTTTTTTAATCATTTTTTTATAAAAATTTACAAATAATAAATAAATATCACACATATAATAATGAATTTAATTGTATTATTCAAATTTATAATTATCACAATTGTTAAATAATATCTAGTGAAAACATTCGGGCAAAAAAATTTGAAGATTGTATAAAAGATTTCATAAAGAAACCAATTTGAATATAATTATTGAAATATTGTATATTTCATAAAGATTGTAGATATTTGTGAGACTAGTTAACTTTAGATATAACATTAGACAAAAACATTCATGATGGAAAAAGATTTGGGAATTTACACCTTAAATTATATTTTTTTAATGAAGGCTCTCACATATGGAACGAAGTGCACATAATGTTAGGAATATTAACCATTGGTGCTCTCATTGTTTAGTATTTATATGGGTCTATAAAATAATATATTGTGTTTGAAATCATCGTCCAAATATTCCTGTTTTTTTCCTAAATATTTAAAGGAGCTATTTCCACTGAAAACGATTTACACTGCATTGAATCGAGCTTTGTTCGAAATCATGGTCTAGACCTTCACAGCGGCCTGCACTCAGATTCGTGCACAGTGGCATCATATGAGATTGCATACTGTCAAATATTTTGGCAAATACTTCACATGAAATTTGTTTGTAAATCACCTCAGCTTATGCTTTGTCACCTACGCAACTCAGGTTTGGTTCATCCTCCATGAAAGTTGTCGCCTCTTTTATCGTGTGAACTCGTGGCGTTATCATCATTTTCCACTGCAATCATTTCGTATAACCCTTGAGCTCTTCTGGGGGTATTTTCACGGTCCCTTTGTTCATGGCTTCCATAAAGGCCTATAAAAATAAAAAGGTGTGTTTTAATAATCTCTGTGTCCATTTCCATTTAGTGGTCATACTAAATTATGGTACATTGACATTTAAGTATTTAGTGGAGTATAGTTTTATCACTCATGTTTTTTTCCCTTTCCAAATAAAATTTATAGTTTATGATAGGGAAAGATGCCGAGTGGTTGAGTATCTTATATATACAAAATTTGTGAGTAGGAAGGAGTCTAATTTTGTTCCTTGCACGTTAAAAATTTTCTCACGATTTTAGAAAAGTGTCAATGTCACCTTAGCACTATGTCATTCGTCACATGCGGGGCCATTACACAAAACCCACTAAAAATTAAATTTACATAGTGAAGCAAAAATAAATTTTCTAGTGTAAAAAGCTACATTTGACCATGTGGCAAACAAACAATTTTACTTCTAACTTCCAAATAAATGCATTCAATTCCTTTCACATCATCCCCAACCACTATGCCAACCTTCACCGTCACTTTGCATTGCATGCCAATAACGTATTCAATGCAGATATTTATGCATGCCTTTCGCAATTGGTAATGCGCATTTTGGGACGGGAAGATGAACATTTCCGACCCTTTCAACCTTGCAATGGAGTTGAAGACTAGTTCTTATCAATGACCACCCTACAACGGAGCCGGAGATCTATTTAAACCAACTTCCAATTGCCATGTGGGTCACAAGGTGAGCCCATTTCCATAGTTGTTTGGATATTTTATCTCCGGGTTTCATGCAATGAGCACATTGGCAAGAAATACTAGTTTTACAAATGTATATTCATTCTATATTGAATTGTTTATATGCATGTTCTTGTTTAATCAAGCAATACCAATTTTACAAATGTATATTCATTATATATTGAGTTGTTTATGTGCATGCATTTATTTAATCTTTTATTCGAACGAACTTTGTTGGTTCATCTTATTTTGGCCATTTGTACACATTTCTACAAAGGGTTATTTATTTTACTTCCCCCAAAACTATCCTAATACGGTTTAGTAAATGTCCAAAAAAGCATTTTTCACCCATACATCTTACATTTTCAAAATATAATAAACTATTATTACTATACACTATTGTTATTGAGTAATGGTTTACATTCCAACCTATTATTTTTCCAAGCATGCACATTGAAATATTGTTTTTTCAGTTTATATTCATTTATTTTAGTGTATTTTGTTTATGCCTCCATTTTCCACAAACTCTGCTAATACAATGTAGTAAATGTCCAAAAATAGGGTTTTTTCACCAATGTGTCTTACACTTTGTCAAAATACATTATTGTTATTTACTAAACAATGTCGTTATTGAATAATGGGTTATGTTCTTCCTGTTGGTTTCCAAGTATACACACTAAACTATTTTTTCAACGTATATTCATTTATTTCAATGCATTTTATTTATTCCTTTGTTTGCCACAAACTCTGTTAATACGGTGTAGTAAATGTCCAAATAACAAGGTTTTTTCACCCATGCATCTTACAATTTCAAAATACATTGTTGTTATTGACTATACACAATTGTTATTGACTAATGGGTTATATCCGACCAATGTTTTTCAAGCATGCAAGCTAAACTATTTTTTATTGCATATTCATTTATTTCAATGCATTTTGTCATGTATTCCTTTGTTCGTCACGAAATTTGCTAATACTGATGTAATAAATGTTTAAATAACAAGATTTCTCACCCGTGCATCTTACAATATCAAAATACAATGTTGTTATTGACTATACATTGTTATTGAGTATACATTGTTGTTATTGAATATACAACAATGTCATTGAATATAAGTGTTGTCTTTGTTTGTGCAATTAATATTTAAATATTCACGATTAACTTTATATTGACTAGATAATAATATATTGGAATTACTTAACATACATTGAATATATACATTCATTTTTAGTACACATTCAAACTATTAATGTGCACTAAAATTACTGAATATACGTTGAATATTTTAGAGTTATTTCATGAGTGGCCTATTTTCTTCAACTTAAACACAAATTCCAACTTGACAACCGTGTCCAATCTACTTTAAACATGTTCTCTTGTCTTGTTGATTTAACGAGCTGTCACATCCACCTCTAATTTCTTAATTATATCAGCTTTATTTTGGCTTGCTACATCCTTTATTTGTTGGATTTGATCAACATTTTGTTGGATTGCTTCTCCATTATCTCTAATAAATTGTTCAATTTCATCTCTATTATAACCAATCATCTCCATAATGCTCTCCATAGTTGTTTCCTCCTCTGTTAGCTCAACATTGAATGCATCATTATGGCACATGTCATTAACCAATGTATCTTTGTTTAGAAACCATATTACTGAGTCCTCATAAAACCAACTTTTATTTTTGATTTAGTTAATGCTCTCTTAATAACCTTGTTATTAAGAGCTTCCAATTCATCTCTTCTCACATGATCTCGCTTTGTGATGTTTTACCTTCCATTTGGATATTTCATTTTTGAAGTAGTTTTTAAATGGATAAAACACACTAACATAAAAAGGTTATTGCATGTGGCTAGTGTGTGCATGCAAAGTGATTAGGTCAAAGCCCAGTTCTCTTACATCTTGGATTGTCCTGAATGCCACATCACTACCATGGCAATAAAAAAGTAGTAGATGTCTATTTGATTATGAAGCACCACACAAAGCGGATCTAGAAAAGTGGTGCAACCAATTAAAAATAATTCATTTGTCATCCATGTGTGTGGTTGGGATGTCATACATGCACTAGGCTCACAATTGGAAATGTAGTTAATTAATTGTTGTACTTTAAAAAGGTAGAAGCATGGTATACTTTGCCTTGCTACATTAACACAACAAAGTATTGTGATCCACTCTCTACTCTTTGGGATTATGTGGGGTACACTTCTATTGCTTGTCTTTGCAATCACCCTCATCCCACAATTCCTACCAACTTGCACACTAGTTTCATCGCAATTCCATATCCTTTTCGGTCCATATTGCTTAGTTTTATACATTTGATCCAAGTTGTCATAAAATGTAGCAACTTTGTCATGCGTAAGCATAACTTCCAAGTCATGATCAAGTCCTTATGTGGTCCTTAAAGATAAATCTTTATGCCACTTTCTGAACCCTTCCACCAAGATATGTCATGCATACCATCAATAAATAGATTAGTATTTGCATCACATATGTGTGCGGATCATATTTTAATGATTTTATTTATAGAGTATGATCATTATCATCCACATGTTTACAATATTCTATAATTTCATACTCTTCGTGATATTTTTAGATGGTTGGGGGATCTTTCTGTTTTCGTAGCTATGATACCATCCAAATGGGTTTGATAATGAACTGCAATTTGATTTGCAGTACTGCAAATAATTGGAAAGGTAGAAAATACTTCACATTGAGAGGGAAAAACTGGAAAAATAATTGCTTCAGCACTCTGTATCTAAAAAGTCCTCGTGCTTTGCCAAAGCACACAATATATAGCAAATTTGATTTCCCCTTCCTAAAAATAGACTAAGGCTTGTACTCGCCCATGCATCCTATTTTTATCCTTCATCTATTAATAAATAAAGGAATAAAAATAGAACATGCAATTACAAATAGGCATTAATAGCCTTTGATTACATCTCAGTCAAACTGAAGTTGACTATTCTATTTTTAAGAAAAGAATGGTGAATAATTTGCTAATAATAAGCTTGCTTGTTGGGCAAGTCTCTTTCCTTGTGCATGTGAATTCGTCTTCTTGTCTATTTTGTCCCCTAGTGAAAGCATGCAAAAATTAACTCCCTGTTTGTGAGCAAAATAATTACAACACTTGCAAAATTTACAAAATAATCCATCCACTCATCCACTTGATGGGGACCACCTCCATGTGCACATGCTCAACTTTTCCTCTACATTTTGTGGGGCCATCCTTGCACTTGATCACTAATCTCCATTTAGTTTGGCCACCTTTGTGGACTTAGCACATTATTGAGTTTTAGATGTATATGGGGGCACTTTTGTAAAAGACCACCATGTCATATTAACCACCTTTGATTAAACATGACCATGTAATTACTTGTCGGATTTTACATTTTGAAGAGGATAAGGTTTAACTTTACCTTTTCGGTGATTATTGTTGTCATGTATAGTGATTGGCTCTCTTTGACCATGAGGACATAGTCTATGGTTTAGACTTTTGAAAGTCGATGCAATGATAATTTTTCTTTAATCATGGGGTTGGCCCCCTCTCCACGGTGACTCACCCCTTCCATTTGAATTGTCAGTGGCACTAAGTTGGGTCGAGTTTTCTTTGGAAAATGGTATCGATCTCTGATCTCTGTTTGATTAGGTGTCATTGATTCTTGACCTGTGGTTAGGGTTTCTAACCTAGCAATTAAGGTGGTCGGTGGCAACTGACCATGATGGTTTGCTTTGATATTGGAGATTGATCCCTGAGCGTTGATCTTGTGTCCTTTCAATTTGTGGCCATTGATCTTTGACTACGATTGAGTTCAAACTTAACCCAACTCTCGAGCTCGGTGGTAAAGGTCATTCAACCTCAATGATCACTCCATTCTGGTTTTTTTGGTCTGCGGGTGAAGCCCTGGAAAATTTTACGACTGCCATTTTTGAAGCTTTTGAGCTCGATTATTTGTGAAGAAGAATTTCTGAGAATCAGTCATCATGAGGTTCTCGTGCATGCACATGCTTGGATTCAGCCATTGACATTGTTTTAAGTTCTTTGTGATCTTTCTACTGTGCGGTCCATGGCTTTATGTTCGAGCTTCAATTTTTCTTTCTACAAATCCACCTTGTGGGCTATGAAATATCTGCATTTGGTTCTTTTTTCTCTGTTTAGAGCTTCGAGCAAGACATTTTTTTTTCATGTCCGCTATGACTACAAATCTCAAGCTTTATTATTTTGAGATCCATGGTTGTAATCATGTTATCTAAGTAAGTTTTTACTTTATAGTTGTAATCTTGACAATTTCTTCAACTCTGTTTGGAAAACATTTATAAAATTTGAAGTATCGGTTTTCTTTCGAGCACTGATACTTGTGTTTCTGGTTTCCTTGTATCGTTCGTGCTTGGCCATTGATTAGATGAGCTCGAAGAGCCTCTATGGTTATTGTGTTTTCTCATGTATTTTACTCAAAAATGAGGTTCTCGGCAATACCATCCTGTGCATACAGTGAGTTTCTTGCTCGAGATTTGTCACTTTTGAAGCTTTCATTGTTCTTACGATGGAGGCATTGTCCTCATGTATATTATTTTGTTGTGGGTTTTCTACTTTGAGCTTGATTTGAGAGCCATTTGTGTGTTATCTTTACTTTGTATTCCCCTCGACTAAAACCATTTTCCCGAATCGTACTTAACTTTCGCTTCTCCTTCATTGAGGATTTGGGTTTGAGGTGTTTGTCGCTTTTACTCTTTTGAGTAGCTAAGAACCTTGATATTCATATTCCTAGATCTTGTGAAGATACTAGGTCTACACTTTTATTTCTTAATTTGTGATGATCTTAATAATAACGATACTTCTAGAAATTTGTATTTCTTAAACTTGATAGTTGAAAATAATTTGTGTGCACATTTTTTTATACCTCACTTCTTGTATCTTTACAAGCTGAAACTTTGATTTTCTCGACTGTAATAGGAGCATATTCTCTGATATTTTGTACTTAAGATGTCATTCTTCCTTTGGCTCTGAATTTGATGATTACTTGAGGGTTTTCTCTGCTTCAATTTTACCAGTGAAAAATTTTTTTCCTTACCCTGATTTGTACTTTTCAATTTAAAGTTCGAGATAGTAAAAACCTAGATTTGGGTATCTTTCCCTTGGCATGGGTACTAGAAATTACTTTACTTCATTCGATTATGCAATTTGTTCTTGATCTTAAGAGGTATTTGTACCTTACATGTGGCTTTTCTGGAAATTATAAGTAGTTATTCATCCATGTAATACCATTCTCAGGCATAAGCCTTGATTCAGATGCTTTGTTGAAATATTGTAATCTTGTTTCTTTTATTTAGATGCTTTATTTCTTTGATAGTAGTATTTCTGGCATGCTGGAAAATTTGAAATGTTGATTTTTCATGGCAAATCCCTTAAAATTTTTTTCTAGAATTCTCTCTTCCTTCCTTTTTTAAGTTGTAGTAGTTGTATTTTTTGATTCAGAATACAAAATGTAACACTTTTCATGTTGAAGTTGATTTGTTGTTGGAAACTAAAACATAATAACTGTTATCTTGATCATGGCATGTTTTTCTGCTTTTCTATATCACTTACTTGATTTACATAAATCTTTTAAAGCATGTATTAGTTAAAAACAACATGATGGAAAGATGTAAATGTCCATTTTACATGGCGAAGCCTGTCAAAATTTTCCCAGAATCCTCTTTCTCATTCTGTTTCAGTTGTAATCCTTTCTTTCCAGTTAACTTCAGCTTCTTGAAATCTGATTCTTCTTCTTTAGTTGCAATCCAAAACACGTACTTCTATTTTTCAGTCTCTCTTTTGTACTATAACTTCTTCTATTTGTATGATAATTACTAAAACTTGAGTTGTATTCTTCCTTCATTCCAGCATGTACTTAATGACTTAACTACTTTATGCCATAGGATAGAAGTCATTGAACTCTGTAATCTTTGTTGAAAGACTTTATTTATTTCTTCTTGGCTGCAACCTATACCTGCACACTTAAGAAAATAGTTAGAAAATATTTAGGCTTTTTGGCCTCTCTTATGTCCATGGTTTTTTTTCTTCTCCCTCCTTTTTGAGTGAGTAAATCATGTATGCAATATGATCTTCAAGTAATTTATATCTCCTATTGTAAGAGATTCATATGCACGAATTAGGACAATGTAGGAATATGGATTAACCCTGAGCTCTTAACGATAGATTTTTTCTTCTTTTTTTAGAGACATAGTGATTTGCTACAAGAAGATGAAGAAGGAACAAAGCTGGAAATGGAGATGTCTCAACCAAAGAAGAAACCCAAGGAAATGATGGGTTCACTCATACTCCTTTATTTTCTCTTTCATGCATGTGTACCTCTTATTTTAGTAGTTGTACTTTACTTTTAGTTACATCCCATAGCTTGTGTGGGAACATTTGAAATTCCTTATGAATAAAACATTGAATTCTGAAAATGAGTTGTGTATTTCTTTTTGCATTTCAGCTTTCTGTATGAATTGTATGATGAACTAAACAACTCAGTAATATAATTGAATGTCTTAATCATGAAGGAAAGAACATTAAAGAAAACTGTAACATCCAATAATGAACTCTGATTTCTACAATCTGCATTTATGTCTATTGTTCCAAAACTTAGCATTTCATCTATTCTACAATTGGATGTCTTCATCAAAGACAACACAAGTTATCCTTGGGGCCTTGTGTTCTTTTGCTGAAGATAGTCATGAAATTGTAGACTATGTGATCTATTATGTTTTGTAATAGCAAACATATAGCTGCAAATTTCATGTAATCATTAATTAATTCAACAGTAACAATATATCTGAAAGAAACTCCCTAGCTTAGGTATACTTCACCAATGTTATCCATCATAACAAAGTTTTGAGTTGCCCATTTTTGCACAAGTGTAAAAATTGTCAACATTTCTGGTGATCCTATGGGAAAGCTTCTTGCTAGCTTGTAAACCAGTGCCTTGCTCTTGTCCATTGGGCATGGAGTCTAAAGCATGTAACCAAAATCTACCTTCTGAAGGTCCAACCCTTCCAAAATGAACTAAAATTGGGAAAGGATCAGTAAACCAGATCACGTGTACAAATGCACTTATTGAATTGAAAAACATTGCAATGTGCAGAGAACTACACTTATTGAAGGGAAATCCTACTCTAAACAGACACTGTAGGATTTTCAATAACAATGTTTGAGAAACATACCATTCACAGGAATGGGAAGTTCCTCTCCATTCAGCCTCGAGAGCTGAAAAGCATTGTGTTCTTTGCAAGATGAAATCATGTAAGGACCACTCAGATTGTATCAAATTTCATGTGTCTTCTGGCTTTGCACGATCAACATCCCACTTTAACACAATATCTCCTTCATTGAAGATTCTAAATTTGGATTTCTTATCAAAAGTCTTCTTCATATGTTTCTGATTCTTCTCCATGTTTAAATGAGCTTGATCTCTTAGCTCTTGTAACTCCATTAATTTTGCATAATGAACCTGCAATGGTTCATTCTCAAGTAGCTCCATTTGATGCAACAAATCTAATGTGGGTAACTCAACTGAAATAGGCATTCTTTACTTCTCTTCCGTAAACAAGCTTGTATGGTGAATTGCCAACTGATCTTTTAGGAGTCACTCTATCACCCAAAGTGTTGAATTCAACATTAGATGCCAAGCTCTTTGGTTATCTTTGAGTGTTCTTTGATGATCCTTAAAATATTCTTATTAGTACTTTCAACTAACCCATTACCTTGTGGGTAATAGTTAGATGAAGAACTTAGATAAATTCCATGATTAATAACCCAATCTATTACCTTTGCATCGAGAAATGCTAAAGCATTATCTGATATGATAGTTGTTGGAACACCAAATCTGCAAACTATACCTTCATAAAAGGATAGTATCAAAGTTTCATTAGCATCTTTCAAGGCTATTGCTTCAGTCCATGTGTAAAAGTAATATGTAGAAGTCAAAATCCACTTGTGTCCTTGTGACGAAGGTGGGTTTATCATGCCAATAAAATCAAGGCCCCACTGCATAAAAGGTTGATCAACTGAAATAGGTTGTAAAGGAAAGTGAAGCTAAACATTATTTTCCAACAAAGAAAGCACATTTCTTACACTTTATGATCCATTCAAAATAGTCCTTGAATATGTTGGGCCAATAGTAACCAACTTTCATAATTTTTAAGGTTGTGGTACGTGTTGAAAAATGACCTCCTGCAGGTCCTTCATGGAATTTTGATAATAATTGCTGAATTTTATCATAGTCAACACATCATAACAAGATTCCATTTATATCCCTTTTGAACAATACACCATCAATGAAAACATAGGGTACAACTTGTAATCTGAAATACCTTCATTTATTCTTGTCCATACCTTCCGGATAGATGCCATGTTGTAGATAGTTAACTAAATCAGTCATCCATCTTGATTCTGGACTTCTTGAGCAAGTTTAGGTTGTTGATTTTCTGGTTGAACCATAATTTCGATTGTTGATACGTAATTTCAGCATGATGTTTTGAATCTTCAAGGTTCTACATAGTTTGTTATTTTTCCATATCAGCAATTAGGTGCTCACATAAACCTTTTCCTCGAACTGTCTTAGTAAACCCGGATATCACATCATATTCCATAACTTTTCGTTATCAGCCTGCTCTTTTCTCATTCAATTCTTTATTTAACAAGAAATCTTTCACACTTGGATGAGAAACAAGAACATGAATTTTATTGTTTGAAAGCATGTACTTGAAATTATTTAGCCCTCTGACTACTGAAAGTACTTGTTTTTCAAGAAATGTGTACCTTGTTTTGTAATCATGCAAGCTCTGTCCAAAGAAAGCAATAGGCTACTCAATATTTTCATCATTAACCTGAGTTAATATAGCTGAGATTGTTTCAGCTCTGCAAGTGCATACATTGTAAAATCTTTATCAAAATTTGGATTTGCAAGAGTAGGAGCTTGAGAGATGGCTGTTTTGATTGCTTCAAACCCTTCTCTCCCTTCGCTAGTCCAAGAGAAAGTTTTCCCTTTCTTTAACATAGTTGTTAATGGTTTAACCAATGCTGCAAAATCTGGAACAAATCTTTTGACAAAGTTGATTTTTCCAAGAAAAATCTGCAATGCCTTCTTATGATGAGGCAATGATAGTTGGGATATGGCTTGATTATGAAAGGATCAATTGCTAATCCTTTCTTAGAAACAATATGACCAAGTAGTTTACCTTGATGTACTGAAAAGATAGACTTTTTGGGATTCAAAGATATTCCAAATTTCTGCATAACTGAAAAGTTTACCTTAGATGCATTAGATGTTCATCAGAATCTTTTGAAAATATAGTAACATCATCTAAATAAACAAGGATGCATTTATTTAACAAGCTGTGAAAATCCATGTCCATTACACGTTGAAACGTTGCACCAACATTTGAAAGGCCAAAAGGCATTCTTTTGTAAGCATAAGTACCCCACTTGGTGGTAAAAGTTGTTTTGTACCTATCTTCTTCTCAAACTAGAATTTGATTGTATCCACTATAACCATCTAGAAGAGATAGTCTATCTGAACCAAAAACTGTTCTTAAAATCTGATCCATATTTGGAAGTGGGTAATGATCTTTTAATGAAGCTTTATTAAGATCTCTGAAATCCACACATAATCTGATTTCTCCATTCTTCTTCCTAACAAGAACAAGATTTGCTACCCAACTTGAATGCTTAACTGGAAAGATAATACCTGATTCAATCAACTTAGATAATTCTTTCCTCATTAGAGGCTCTATTTTAGGATTCACATGCCTCTATTTTTGCCTAACTGGTTTAGAATTTGGTTGTAATTCGATAGTATGTTGTGTTAAAATGGGATCAAATCCTTTCAAGTCTTGGTATCTCCAAGTGAAAACATCTTTAAATTCTTTGCAAAGATCAATAAATGAATTTTTTCAGCTGAGGAACATACCTTTCAAGAAAAAATTTTTCCCTTCATCAACTGAGATCTCCTCATAGTTATCAGCATGTGTTGATATCTTAGTTTTGTCTTTTCTTAACTGATCATCAAGTGTTGAAGATGTCTTCTAATGTGACAAGACCTCGAGGTAGCTTATTTGTCTTTAGTTGAACAATCTGGTCACCATATAAGTGTTGTAATTTATCTTGATTTATTGTAGAAAATTCAGCTTCTTGCTGCAAAAATCTACAAATTTGATCATCATTTTCAAAAACCTACCAGTTCAAATCATTATCAGGTATTGAAGGCCTGAAAATTAGCTTAATATGAGGCTGAATTTTTTTATTCTCTATCTGTTCCAGCACTTCAAAATTAGCACCAACTACTGCAAGTTTCTATCGCATGCTTATTTTCTATTCTAGGAATAGACTGAATATTAATAGCCACAAAATCTTCCATTAAGTCTAAAACTCTATGTCTGTAAGACTTCATTAATGGATTCTTACAAACATTAAAATTTCTTACTTGATTGATAACCAACTCATAATCACAAAAAATTGTAACATGTTAATACCTCTCTTTCTGGCCCAAAGTAAGCCATGAATTAATGCTTCGTATTCAGCTACATTACAAGTGCATGAAAATTGGAGACTCAAAGCTTGAGAAATACCTTTCATTTTTTGGGGAAGTGAGCATCAAACCTGCTCCTTGTCCTTTCTTGTTCTTAGCTCCATCAAAATGAAGCTTCCAAATCCCTTTTGCTGAATTTTCTATTTTGGACAACAAGGGAAGTGGTGTGTTTTCTTCATGCAAACAATACACACCAAACAATGTTCTTCAACCTCTTTAAAAGGATCATGAGCATGTTCTTCATGTGTCTTTTCATCCATAAACATGTTAGAAACACCATCTAATGCTGAAACATGAGCTACATTATCAAAATTAGACTAGTCTAAAGCTGAATAATTAGCTACTGCATTAGAAGAGTGAGGCTCAATGTGAAATCTGGCCAATGGTTCTGAATTGATAGTAACCTTGGTCCCATAACATGTAGTAAAAAAAAAAAGGACCAATCTGAAGAGAGATAACCTCCTATCTTTGCTGTGAAATCTCTAGATAAGCATAATGCAAAGTAAGGAGGTAAATCTACAACAATGACATCTTGTAGAATAGAAACATTTGGGAAAGCATGTAATGTTACCTCTAAATTTATGATTACACCAATTGTATTAGTTGTAGTTCCATCAAGTTGTAAGACACTCTTTTTTGTAGGCTCATACTGCAGACCCAATTTTTCTGCAATTGCTTTTGGCATAACTAGTGCTACTTGCACCGTTGTCCACCATACAATTATGAACAAGATGTTCTCCAATAATCAGTGATAGATAAAATGGTGGTGGCTTCTTGATGTCATGAGCATTTAAGACTTTGAACCATCCATTTAACTTCTTTGATGCGGTCTTGTTCCATTGTTCCAAGGACCATGTTTGCTTTCTGGACTTCCTTTTATGTTGTTTTAGAAGAAATTTGTAGCTTAGCTAGTTCATGAGAAAGTAAATCTTGTTGTCCTGGAATACTTAGAGCATCCCACATTGAGATGTTAACATTATGCTTTTTCATTACATCAACAATGTTAAAAGAAGCAACAATTTTAGAGACAAATTCTAACTGTTTTAGCATAGGCTTTAGCAAAAATTGATTTTGCTTCAGTTGCCTTTGATATCTGAGGTATAAATAATCTTCTTGGGTCAGGATGTAGCTATTTTTTTGTTGTTCTTTATCAGCTGAAACACTTGCTTTTTTTTAGGAACAAATGCCTTTGTTAGCTGGTTTTGGATTATAGTTGTTGTTTATCGTGTGATAGTAGGTAGAACAGCCTATTTTGTTGTTTTTGACTTTCAACAAGCTTTTCCTTGAGCCCTAGTAGTAACTGTAATGAAATCATCCTCATTAAAACTGACTAAATTTTGTTCAGGTGCTTTAAACCTGAGTATCTTGTTGCCCACTCTCCATTTGAGGCATGAACAATGTCTCAGATTGAGGTTGTGCAACAAGACTTATGTTTAGAAAAGCATTTGGGCAACTTGTAGCTGAATGAGGTTGATTACAAGGTTGACACCACTCTTCTGTAGCCATATTAACTGGGACTAAAGTGTTAGATGAACTAGGAGCCTTTGGGTCAAATTGCCTTTGTTGATAAGGTTGCCTATAATTTTGATTCTGTTGGTAAGGCTGCCTATTTTGCTGATTTTGTTGATTTTGCTGATAAGGAGCCTGATAAGGTCTGCTAGGTAATGCAAGCCTATTCTCAATTGAATTAACTTGTTCCCATAGTCTAAAGCTTTAAATATGTCATCTGATGGGGCTGAAACAACAGGTTCTATAATTGTGATAGGATGAGGAATAGGTGCTAAATCTGCCAAAAAGGCATTGAAGGCCTTGGTGCTAATTTTCAGCTTGAATAAGACTATTTTCAGCTCGGATGGTGATATCATAGGCTGTTGGGAGCGTCTCTCCTCCCATAGACTGAATCATAGTTGAAATATCACTATTTAATGCCCTAAGATAATAAAGAAAAGTGTGATCAGCTTGAGGCTTGACACTTGCTGGAATTCTTTCCCAAGTTCTGGAAAAATGAATGTTGAAACTAGACATAAATTCATTGGGAGCTCTTTTAATGGTAGACAATTATTCTATGAGAGATAAATGATCTGAATTATCTTGAAATTGTTTTAGCAATTTATCACCTAAGTCATCCCAAGTTCTTATGCATCCAATCTCTAGATTTCTATACCATTGCAAGGCTTGTCCTTTAAGAGATGTAGCTAAAGTCTCAAAGCTACATCCTCATGAGTGATATTATGAACTACACATAAGGCTCATGACATCTTTAATGTGCTCTGTAGGTGTAACCTGATTTTCACTAGTGAATGATGGCAAACTTTTCATGGCAGCATTAGGGATATCATGGTAAACTTGGGATTACTAATGGGCTGCCATTAGTAAAGGTCACAAAATTCCTTGGTGGTTGAATAGCCATTTGAAAAACTGGGATATTAATAGAAAATTGATACGTGGTGAAGGAATATTAGGAGGAGGGTTATCAAAACCAGGTCTATTATAAGGTAAAGTATTACCAACTCTTCTCCTTCTTGAGAATTCAAAGGTAAAGAAACAAACTTAGGAGGAATTCCTCTTACCGATGATCTTGTAGTCACTTTAGGCATGGAACATGCTGTAATACTGGTCTGAAATCAGCTTTACGGAGTCGCGAAAAAAAAACTTTAAATCTTTAGAATAAATTGTTGCTGCAACTTGCTCCCGAAAGTAACTTTTGATCTATTGTAAATAATTGTATAGATAGTCATAACTTGCATGTAGATCTGATTCGTTGTCCCACCGGGCATGCCAAAAATTGTTATCTCTCGAAAGTGCACCCTATAGAGAGATGGTTACAGGTGTTCTAAGCTTGTAAATTTTATCTCTCTCTTTCGTAGATACAATGGAAACACCTCAGGTCTGTGGGTATACCTATTTTGAGGTGAGTCTCGATATCAAGGCCGGTTCCTTATTGATGTATCCTAAACTGATTTTTGGGGTTTAAGGGTAAAAGATGACTGTAAAAATGAATTAAAACTAAGGTGATACACCAAATTTGTATGAGGTCTTTGACTGAGTACATGCACAATTGATATGGAATGAATTCTTGATGCACGAGCCAATATTTTTAAAGATAATTAAGGGTAAACACTTTGATGTATTGAGGGATAGAATCACAACAATACTACTAAGTTACACATACACATTAATATCATGCATAGAAATTACTGAATTTGCAATAGGGTAAGATGATTAATCAGGGAATTCAACATTCACAAGATTAATGGAAAACATACACAAGACTGCAAATAATTGGAAAGGAGAAAATACTTCACATTCAAAGGGAAAAAGTAGCAAAAAATTGCTTCAGCACTCTGTATCTAAAAATTCTCCTTTGTGCTTTTCCAAAGCACACATATATATAAAATTTGATTCACCCACCCTTCCTAAAAATAGACTAAGGCTGTACTCACCCATGCATCCTATTTTTATCCTTTATTTAATAATAAATAAAGGAATAAAATAAAACAAACTAGTAAAAAGAGGCATTAATAGCCTTTGATTACATCTCATCAAACTAAAGTTGACTGTTCTATTTTTAAGAAAAGAATGGGTGAATAATTTGCTAATAATAAATCTTGCTTCCTTGAGCAAGTCTCTTTCCTTGTGCATGCAAATTTGTCTTCTTTTTTTTTATGTCCTTTTGTGAAGGCATGCAAAAATAAACTCCTGTGAGTGAACAAAATAATTACAATACTTGCAATATTTGCAAAATAATTCATCCACACATCCACTTAATGGGGACCACCTCCAAGCTTAGGCTCTGATGTTGACATTCCCTAGTCTTCAACTGAGTTTGGCCACTCTTGTGGACTTAGAAAATTATTGTGTTTTGAAATAAGATAAGGGGCACTTTATTTTTAAACAACACCACAATACATTCAGCCACCTTTGGGGACTTACTTACCATCTTTAATATTATAATCTCTATACATTTTTTTACATTATTATATTGACATGATCACCTTTTCTTTTCATGTATTTTTGCATTATTTGAAGTTGGACCATAGTTGATATGCAAATAATTTTTAATGATAAGGGTTGGCCCCCTTTGATGATGAGTCACCCCTTGGAAATTTTTGGTGGCATTATTAACTCAGTTTGAGTTAGGTCTTTTTGATATTGATGATGATCGATCTCTCTTGATATTGGATTTTTTTTTCGATTGTTGATCATCATGAACCTATAGTTAGGGTTTTGACCCTACATTTAATGTGGTGGTGGCATCTTTAACCCATGGTTTGCATTTTTGGAGATTGATCTCTTGAGCTTCAAATTGTGTACTTTTGAATGTTGATCATCGATCACTAACTCCGGGTGAGTTAGGTTAAGTCGCAGTTGTCGGGGTGAGTTAAAACAACTTGAACCCCATTCATTTTTTCCACTTTGCATCTAGTTGAAGCCATGGAAAAGCCCTAGAACCATTTTTTTGTTCCACCATTAATATGATCATTGAAGCTTTGAACTTTGTAAAAATGGCCTTTTGAGTTTGATTTTTGCATTTTTTCTTTCTCTCTGTGAGGCTCATGTGGAGGAAAATCTAAAAAAATTTTTCAATGTGTAGTTTACATCATCCTCTCATTTGAAGCTATGAAATTTTTGTTTTGTTTCATTTTGGAATGGTTTTAAATTTGAGGGTGACTCATAGTTGTTCTTACTTGCTTAAGCATTCTTTCTTTGCTTTCCACCTATGATTACTTGGAGACCTTTTTGGTTATATTTTGACTCAATTTATAAGTTTTAAACCTTTGATTCTTCCTTTAAAATGGTTGAATTCTATTTTTCTCAATTGGTTCACCATTATTGTTTCATATGTCATGGGTAAACTCTTCTTTGAAACCTCTATTATTTTCTCTTAATGAAGGCTTTCAAATCTGGATTTGGATTCATCATTCTGGGTAGTAGTATTTTGAGCTTTGAGACTTCTCCTTTTTTTTTTTTTTTTTCTTTATTGATTTCTTTTTTAATTTCGAGATTTTCTAAGATCTAAAACTTTCATTGTTTTGAGTCTATTATTGATCTTGGGAGGATTTTTGATTTGACTTTTTTTTTTTTGTAATCCTGAAATTTTAGATTTTTTTTGAAAAGTTCCTTTGGAATATTGCTTTCGTATTTTGAGAGCATTTCAAGCTCTAGTTTCTGTGTCTTTCTTGGAGATTTTTCATCGATATATGATTCTTCATTGTGGGTTTTGATGGAGGAGTTTTCCTCATGCATATTATTTTGTTGTGGGTTTTCTATACTTTGAGATTGATTTGAGAGCCATTTGTGTGTAATATTTACTTTGTATTCTCCTCGACTGAAACCATTTTTCCTAAGCTTTCGATACTTAATTTTAGACTCTAAAAGTTTCTTCCATTGAGGTTTGGATTTTCAGCTTTGTTTTTTTCACTTTTATTTTGAGAATTTTGAGAATTTCAATAACTTAGAACCTTTATTCTATTCATATTCTGGATCACTTTTGGAGATACTAGGTCTGCACTAATATTTCTTAATTTATGTGGTTTTGACAATATTTCCTATTTTATTTACGAGAATTTGTTTTTTTATTTATTGAAATGATTATCATTGAAAATAATTTTGTGCACATTTCTTTTTCTATACTCTGTTTTTGTATTTTCAAGTTTGAAACTTTACTTTGAAAACTTTATGATTTACTCATACATAAAGCTCATTTGCATTTTAATTTCACTTCCAAGGATCTGAAGAATATGTATCTTATTTACATTTTACTTCTATCATGTTTTTGGAAACTTAATGTGTCATAATTCTTCAACTGTATACCAATATACATTTCTTTTTTAGCCCCACTTTTAACATGATAATGAAAAAATTTGTATATTTTATTTGACTCTTTTTTTGGGAAAATGAAACCAACATACCTTGATTTAAGATTCATGCTTTACTTTTTTTTATGTGGCTTAGGTTGTCCCATATTTTTCTACCTTTCATGACTATGATGAGTCATTGATGTTGATGAATCTTTCAAATTTTCATATTGAGTTACTCCAAAACTAACTCATTGGTTTGAGAAGTTCTTTGTTTATTTTGACTTCATCATCTTTGATAATTCATTATTCATGATCAATTTGATTCATTAAAATTTAATGGCACCATCTTTCTATGAGAATGTTTGCTTTAATCCTATTTCAATCTGAGATCACTTGAAAACTAAAATTCCTTCTGCTTATGTATTGAGAAACTGAAGTATACCTTTGTTCTTATTGTGATCACCATTCTTAGTTTGGTGCATTCTAAATTTTTAGCTTTAATTTGTATTTGCCTTTCCCATTTTGAGATGTAATGAAAGACTAACCATTTGAATATGAATTTTTTGATTATTATTTCATTATTCATTGATCTAAGACATCATTTCTTGACTCTTTAAGATATATGAAGAGTATTAACTTCTTGTCCTCATGTGTAACACTATTTAAGTAGTTATTCATCCATGTAATACCATCTTATCATAAAGCTCTTGATGAAATGCTTTGTTGAAATATAGTAATCTTTTTTTTCATTTGATCTTTATTTCTTTGATAGTAGTATTTTGAAGTTGAAAATGTTCTAAATTTTGATTTTTATGTGATTATTGATACTCCATTGTTCTTTTCCATTCATTTTCAGTTGTAAAATGGTTTGAAGAATTTTTTGATTTGAATGAAAACATGAATTAACATTTATTTTTATTTGAGACCTGAAATTATTTTCTGGAAATTTTTGTTCATAAATTCTCATGATTGAACATTGAAGTTTTGTTGAGATGTTGTAGTTCCATTTCTTTTATGCTTAAATATTGTATTTGAGTTCAAAACTTTAGATACATGTGATGGAAAATGTAAATGTCCATTTTACATGGCGAAGCCCTATCAAAATTTTCTCAGATTTCCTTATCCATTCTATTTCAGCTGCAATTTTATCTCATTTCAGTTAACTTCACTTCTTGAAATCTAATTCTTCTTCTTTAGTTGCAATCAAAACATGTACTTCTATTTTTCAGTCTCTCTTTTGTACTGTAACTTCTTCTATTTGTATGACAATTACTGAAACTTGAGTTGTATTCTTCCTTCATTCCAAGCATGTACTTAATGACTTAACTGCTTTATGCCATAGGATAGAAGTCATTGAACTCTGTAATCTTTGTTGAAAGACTTTATTTATTTCTTCTTGGCTTACAACTTGTACCTGCACACTTAAGAAAATAGTTAGAAAATATTTAGGCTTTTTGGCCTCTCTTATGTCCATGGTTTTTCTTTTCTTCTCCCTCCTTCTTTCGAGTGAGTAAAACATATATGTAGTTTGATCTTCAAGTAAACTATATCTCCTATTGTTAAGAGATTCATATGCATGAATTAGGACAATAAAGGAATATGGATTGATCCCTGAGCTCGTAACTGATAGTTTTCTCTTCTCTTCTTTTCAAGCACAGTGATTTTCAGCAACAATGAAGATGAAGAAGGAACAAAGAAGAAATGGAGATGTCTCAACCAAAGAAGAAACCCCAAGGAAATGATGGGTTCACTCATACTCCTTTATTTTCTCTTTCATGCATGTGTACCTCTTATTTTAGTAGTTGTACTTTACTTTTCAGTTACATCCCATGGCTTGTGTGGGAACATTTGAAATTCCTTATGAATAAAACATTGAATTTAAAATGAGTTGTGTATTTCTTTTTGCATTTTAGCTTTCTGTATGAATTGTATGATGAACTAAACAACTTAGTAATATAATTGAATGTCTTAATCATGAAGGAAAGAACATTAAATAAAACATGTAACATCTAGTAATGAACTCTGATTTCTGTAATCTACATTTATGTTTGTTGTTCCAAAACTTAGCATTTCATCTATTCTACAATTAGATGTCTTCATCAAGACAACACAGCTGTCCTTGGGGCCTTGTGTTCTTTTGCTGAGGATAGTCATGAAATGAGAAATTACGTTTTGTAATAATGTGATCTGATTTCATGTTCGTTAATTAATTCAAACATAATGTATCTAAAAGAGATTTCATGTAATCATTAATTAGTTGCCCATTTTTACACAAGTGCAAAAATTGTCAACTTTGAGACTTAAAGATAAAATCACTAACGACATATTGGAGGATAGAAAGCAAAAAGATTCCAAAACTCTACAATTTAGGACCTCAATGGAACTTTGTTCACAACTACAATCAAATGGAGTGTTTCTTGTTCTAAGTAATGTTTTTAGGAAGAAATTTTTACACGATTTATTTTTCTTATCCCATGTTTTCACTAAGGGGAATGTTACGAATATTATATATTATTGTTCACATTGTTTATTATTTATACGGGTTGATAAACTAATATATTGTGAAGATAAATAAATTTTAATGACTTGTTAGTTAAGTGAGTGAGTTGTTAGAAACATCTCACATATTTAGGACACTAAGTTACAAGCTATTAAAATAACTCAACTATGTTTAGGTGACTAGTTATATGAAATATAATAGGTCTTCTATTATATAGATAATGAATTTCATATATTTTTAATCACAATATATAATAAAATAATTTAGAGTTATATTATTTGATCTATGACTAAAATTAGCACATAATACGAATTGAGTGAAAAGGGATCCAAAAGATGGAGTTAGGGAGATGGACACCCTCGTTGAAATACCTATATAGCTCCAATCCCTCTACCATCTATTAAATAACACACACATAACCGTTAAAATAATACTTTAACAAGTAAACATATAAGTATGATATTAAATCACAAACACATCAAATCAAAATAACTATATTGAAAATAATTAATGTATGCGTACACAAATCAATGATAAAAACTAAATCAAATTATATGTAGGAAAAATTATTTATAAATTGTATCAACACTACATAATTTACTTTGGATGGCTTAATAATACAGATAAGTGAAATGTTTTTCAACTTCTTAGGCTATGCAATGATAAAATAAGCCATGAGAATCATGTTTTCACTCATAAAAATTTGTTAAATCCAATAAATAAAGTAGTGGTAAATTTTTAAGGAAAATAACATTGGGTGGAAAAACATTGTTGGAAAAAGGCTTGATAAGTTTCTCACTAGATTATATATCCAAGGAATCCACTTCTACATAGTTAAAGTAAAGCATATTGGGATTGATCAATTTGATTTATCTATGATTATAAAGTGAGAGTGTGGTCCGATATCGAGCATTGGTAAATCATGAACATTCTAAACTTTAAACAAAGTGAAATGAAATTGTGACAATATTGTTACAAGATATAAGAACTAGATATGTGCCAAAAATAGTTTGTATTTATAATATATGTAAATTAATTTAGAAGAGCTACAAAATAGGAAGTGGAGAGGTGTAATCGGAACACAAAAAGGTGGAGAAGCATAACTCCCATATATCCCATTGAAACCTAAGTAATTTGGAGAAATGTGTAGGAAAAACCATACAATGAATTGTAAAACCTAGAATAACACCCTCCCTTAAGTTTAAATTAGGTGTTTCGAAGAATTGGGTCTTGAAAACGAGACCGATGAGGTACCCAAGTACAAAACATTATTTCTCGTAAAGTGAATAAAAGGATAAAACCCATAGGAAAAACTCTTCAAAAGAGGAAAAATAAGTCCCCCCAACAAGTAGAGAGGAAATTATAGATAAAATATCCCTCACTAGATAAAACCCCAAAATATCATATAGAAGCCCCCTAGAAATAGAGAGGACTAGCTAGTACCACGAGAAGATGAATATTCATGAACTCCCAAAATATCGGTAGATGAAGAATATTATTATAATTAAAGGAAATAGTGAAGGAAACATTCAAATAAATTTCATATGAGACACTAAAATAATGTGGATCAAGGGAAAGAGAAATGAAGAATACCCCAAGATGTTGCTAAAAATTGATACTAAACTGTGAAAAGTGATAATGCTTAAAATCAAGTACCGAGTAGGACTCAAAATGGTTCCCAACATTGATATGAGAAATTAACCAAGAAAAAGGTACTCATACTTAATGTGTCAACATGAATGACGAAAAAGGTGATCCACATGATTTAAGAAGTGTAGGTTATGTCACCATGTAAGTATGTAGTGGAAAATACAATACATCCAACAAATTATTTCCAGCTATATCAAATTTGTTATTAAAGAGAGAAAAAATATCTTCAATAGTGTCATTAAGATATAAAAGGTGAGATTGAACAAAAATATATGAATTTTTTGGTAACTATACCTCCCAATGAATCAAATCATGTAAATATAAAGAATCCTATTGTAGAGAATGACTAGAATCCCTTGAAGTAGTGACCTTGAACTCTGGTGAAGAAACTAAATATGGAGGAATTTCATGCAAGAGGAGAACTATGTCCTCGATGGTATCATCTAGATCTGAAATGTGGTACTCTATAAATATAGAAGATATATCTAATAGGTATGTGTCTTGTTGAGGTTAATCTAGAAGACATATATAATACTTTATAATACTTTTGCAGAGAATCACATGAATCCTTAAAGAAGAAAAAATTAACACTTATTTAGCGGCATGTGTACATGAGAAATCACTACAATTTTTCCTCAAATTCTTAAGTCACTTTAAAGTCACAAGAGTAAATTTTTAAACCCTAAAGTAAAAATTAAAGTCACAAAGTAAGTTGACTTTACTTGAGACGTTAGCATGACTTAAATTACGACTTTAACATTTTTTTATAACTGGGACATTGAGATGTCTATATAGGGGATGTTAGGATGTCTTTGATTTAAGTATTAACTAAATCACTTTAAGGTTTCTTAAAATCCATCTTTGTTCCCAAATTGAACTTGTATTAATTGATGACTTAAGGGAATATTTTTAAAGTTGTAAATAAATTCATAGGAACAAACACATGGGACTTCCTAATACACTGATAATAATAGAATACACGGGGTCGCATAATTTATATAAATGGAATTAAGGGCACATAACTTCAACACTTGGCAATATGAAGAATTAAATAACTCAATGGGTGGATTTGTTTCTACAAAATATATTTTTAGCAAAAATTATGCATTACTTTCCATTAATGTTTACTACTTGCATGCATTTTCGTTTAATTTGTACCTTTCTAGTTTGCATTGAATGAATATGGGTGGTTATGCCTAGTTTTTTCTACACTTATAATAGTGTGGGATAGATTATTAAGAGAGGTGACATGGAGGAAGCACTAGATCATAGTCATGGTTTAAATATAGTAAATAAGGATCGGGATTAAAGAAGGGCACTAGAGTTGGAGGAGATATTAGTGGAGTATAAGGATGACCAAAGATTGATCCATAAGTTAGAGGCGAGATTGAAAGAGTATTATACTAACCAAAGATGGATCTATGAGTTGGATATGCTAGTAGTGGGAGACATAGAGATTAATAGCACTTGAGGAAGGTAGAGGGCATGATGGAAGAGTGAGATTAGGAGCGGTGGTACATATTCTATCTTGAGGATGTGGTGGCATGGATGTGCTAGAACATGGAAAAAGAGGATATAAATGATATGTACTATTGAGGACTATTATAGGTGTATGTGCTAGATGTGCCAATGTTCTCATTTTCCTAGGTATTGGGATAATAGTATGCACACACATGATGAGTATGGAGCTCGTAATAACACATCACTACACCCAACAGTTCACATGTAGAATATAGCAAGCCAAGACCTAATATATGTCGTAGTCCTTAATGGACTATGATTTTTTAATGAGTTAGAAAATTTTATTACATATAGAGTGGTGTGTGTAGTTATATTTATCTCCATATTTTGGTGTATATGTGTGTTTTAATGTTTCTATTTAATTAATGACATAAATGAGATGTATGATTAGATATAGATGTGCTATAATACATTGTATAATGGATGTACTAAAATTATGTATTTGATCATTTATCTTTGGATGTTCCAAGTAGAAAAATATAGAAAATGAAACAATAAATGTAAGCTAGTGATTTTTAATGCATAGATGTGATATAGTATGAAGCAAATATTTTAAGTGTGTTATAGTGTATATTCAAAAAGATGGGGGCCAAAAGAGGGAAATTTTCTGATTTTAAGAAAAAACGAGCACGTTTTGCAAAATCACGAAGCGCATTATAACGTACTCGCACTATATAACACGAGTGTGTTATATTGTGATCACGTTACTTATTGCTATGTGGTATATATGCTTATCGAAGGGATATATTTACTAAAATAAATGGTTTTAATTTTCCTTTTATTAATATTTATACTTTATTATTTCTTATACTTTATAACGATTAATAAAAGAAAAACTTATACCAGTTAGTTTAGTAAATATAATATGTTAGGGTCACTCGCACCTTATGGAACTAGTCTCACAGCTCCATCTGTCATGGTTTAGAAGATAGTTTTTCGTATTCTAATCTAGTCAGTACATAGGTATTTTTCAGGATTCAACATTCAGCCTAAAGCTTTTAGGGTTTAAAGTATATAATCGATATATATATTGTGAAAGAATATAGTCATTGTTTGGTTTTGGGGTCTTCTTGATTGGTTATTAAAATTTGTATGAGTTTTAGATCTGTCAAAACTATATTTTATAAAGCTCACAACTCCTAAAGGTAGAAATAATTGATCAAATATATGGGTGATGCAATTCCTTATAACACATAATAAATCAAACACATATGTAAGTTTTTCTCGATTCAAATAATCAAGGAATGGTCACAATGGTGCTAAAGAATCTAACCACCAAAGTATTCAACCTTTTTGACAAAGATCATTAGAGCGGGAAGAAAGAGGTGCATATGATTCCTTTTTGAACACTTGTCAAGCTAGGGATTCATCCTCTTTCTAAGATAGGAGGACATATAAGAAGGGTAAATTTCTTTCATTCTCAATTTCCTTTGTGAATTTGATAGTAAGAACTAGGCTATTGATATGCAAGTAAAATTCCTCAAGCTATTCTATTACATGTTGCCAACACAAGTTTGTGTTGTCTACATATCTCTTCCACCATTTATATAAAAATGGGAAAGATTTGAGATCCCTTTCTTCAAAGTTTTCCATGTAGAGGCTGGCCACTATCAAGGAAAAAGGGTTTCTATTTCCATATCATCAATTTTCTCATAGATAGCCCCATTGAAAGAAAAAAGTGTCAGAAGACATAAAGCCACCTATCAATGTAAATTTTAGTGGCTAAACTTTGTTAATTCACGAGTCTTTTAGTTTTTGAAATTTGGATTTGGCTAATTTTGAAGTGTTAGGTTGCTTGCTATTTCACCTAAATTTTATATGTACAAGTTAATTTTTGGGTTGATTCACCTAGCGTTTACAGTAATAGCCAAATTTTTATATTCAAATCGCCTTTATCGCATACAAAAAGAGAAATTTTCTACTAGTCGATAGCATTATGCAACCAACCAATAGTTGTTATTGCCAACATCATTTCCATTCAATTTGTGGCATTTGCCAAGATTTCAAAAGTCATTTTTAGAAACTCACCAAGTATTATCTATGGTTTTTGGGGGATCTCAAAATTTACCCTACCACCAACATAGTTGCTTCCTTGTCAAGTATAATTTTTAACCACCTAAATTGCCTCATCAATAGGGACTTTGCTGAAGAGAGAAACTACACCAAAACTCAAAAAAAAAATCCTCATTTTCCACTTTTTAATCTTGAAAAGTATGAGAGAGAGAGAGAGAGAGAGAGAGAGAGAGAGAGAGAGAGAGAGAGAGAGAGAGAGAGATAAACCCATAAGGGATTTAACTTAGCCAAAAAGGATGCAAAGGTATAGGTTGGAAAATCGGTGGTGGTGTCAACAATAGGTCTAAATGGAACTACGAGTTTGTAGGTTTTAAGAACACCAAAAATTCTAAGGATAAGCTCTTTGTTAGGATAAGATTTATCTTTATCACATCATCCGAAGAAAAGATTTAATAATCTTTATAACCTTTTATATCTACCATTCTTGTAAAGTGTCTTAATCCCATTTGTTCAGGATCACTGTAACATTGTCTTTGTCTTCCTTTGTGATAATAATGTTTTGATTATTATTTAACTCTTTTAAATCCTTCCACCCCTCTCTAGGAAAGTTATGGGTAGGCAATTTTGCATGTCTTAGTGCTACCACACAATCTCATCTAACTTCATCAATGATTTCCGAAGGGAGGTTCAAAACCACAAGTCCTCTTTTCGAATAAAGTGGGGAGTGATAGCGAACCCCAAACCGTGTTTCAAAGTGTTAAGATCATGCCTCTCTAAAGAGTTTAAGAGGTTAATAACATTTTTTTCCTCCCAATTACAAATAAAATGATTAGTTGCATTTTTAATCAATTGATTATCATTATCAACCATGTTTGTAATATTATCATCCCCGATCTATAGTTATAAATGTGTATGGGAGAAGAATTATTTTTTCATTTATTTAGAAACATTAAAACTATGCAGATTATTGATCGATTGACTTGGGTCATGGGAATTAATGTGACCGAGATTAAGGATGTGTGAGGGAGGGGATAAATGGATGTGGGTATTCACCGAGGTCTCATTAGATTCGATCTTTGGAAGAATTATAGGGAGGGGTGGGGATTTACGACCTTGATTTTTTTATTTTTAGGTCACCAAAGTGATGTGATTTGTACTCGCAAGGTGATGTGATTTACTCACAAAATACTCAAAATATTTATTGAACAAACACATCTACATCTTAAAGGGTTGATTTGAACAATATTACATACTTACAAACACATTATGGTCTAATTCCTTCACAAGAAGCTTGGGATTTGTTGGAGTGATTTGAATGATATTACATTGAATGGTTGTCATATGTTGGGATTGTGTAAACGTGAACCATGAATGATTTCCTTTAATGGTGGGCACGGGAGGGAGAAAGAAGAAACCCATATAAAATTAGAATGAGTTAAGGCTCCACTAGAAAACCCCTAAAGGGTGATATAATCATAAGTGATGATATGGTTCTAAGGTCATCAACATGAAGTAAAATGAGATATATTATAAGAAGATGATGTAATGGGAGATTAAAAAAAAGAGACAAAGTGATGAGAAGATAAGAATTTGGTAAGATAAAAATGAATGTGAATATGAGTTAACCAAGGGTGGGTTAGGATTCACATCGGGTTCACTAGGATATATATGTTAGCTAAGATTGTCAATATGTTTATTGTTTTTTTATATTTTTAATAATATAAATTAGGATATAAGTATAAGACCATACTAAGGTCAATCACATGCTGAGTATTAAATTCTAACATGTGTACTAGTTGTGGATTATAAGATAGCAATCCACATTCTAGTAAATGCGTAGGTTTCAAGACATGTCTAGAATAGGGTATGTGATCTTGCTAAAATCCTAGGGTTGTGCAAGAATAAAGGAAATAAACATGCGATAGATATCTAAACTAAGCGTTGTAAAAGGTATGCAATAGATAATAGGAAATGGTTATAGAATAATAAGTAGAAAAATATATGCTACTCAAGCCTAATCTAAGACATGATAAATCAAACATAATTAATTACAACAACATACGAAAAAAATGGGTTAGGGATACTTACCTTTGTGAAGAGATTGTTAGTGCATGTAATATCACCTATACCTGATCGAAGACCTTTGCCCTATTTTGTCAACCCGACGGACAAAGGAAAAATATAAGGGTGACTTAAGTTATATTTAATTATTATAAAGTGTCATTAATAAAAGAAAATATATATATAGAGCACTTATAATAATTTATATGACTACATAATTATTAAAGCTAGGATGTAAAAGGGATCCAAATGTAATTTTTTATTCATCATAGAAAAAATGGTGACTTGTCCTAGGAAGGGAAAATGGAGGGTAGAAATTACATAGAGAAAATCATTGCATGTTGATTGGATATTTTGGAGGTTGTTTTGGGTCTCTTCTTCCTTTAAAAGGAGAAGTTGACTTGAAGGACATTTTATGTTATTTGATAATTTCTTATTTGTGTCTTAAGCTTGTAGCTTTTGCATTAAAAATTCTAAGGACGAAAACCCTTAGTATTTTCCCTCTTGTGGACGAAAACCCCAAGAGTTTGAGAGGAATTTCTATTCAGGAAATTCTATTGAGCTTACAGATTGTTTGAGTCATTTACAACAATGTATGAAGAGTATTTTGCAAGTAGAGTTGAAGAATAAATTGCAGCAGTGGTTTACTTCATTATACATAGTGGAGCGACCCATTTTGTAGTTGATTCTTGTTGAATACATGACATTCCAGGTCTAAAATTTATTGCTGCTTATTGTACTAAATTTTGGGAATCAAAATAAATTAATTTCATAATTTTTGGAGCTGATTTGATGCCCTAAATGTGTTGGGCGACCTACTTTTAGGGGAAAATAAGGCTTTCGTGTTTTTTGTGTGGAAACTAATTTTGGAATATTATTCTTCATATTTTTGTGGCCCAAGATCCAAAATTTCAGCTCATTTGGACTTCTAGCAAAAGATATAAATTTTTGAAGTTATGCTGCAGACAGGGTTTTTAAATAATTTATTGCAGCCTTGTTTACATCAGAAATCTGCATTTTTATACATATTTGGGCTTTATAAATTAGTTGTACCAGATTTGAGTGGAAAGATTTAAATATAAGGGCTGATTTGTGTGGGTTTTCCACTTAACCCTAGTCGCACTTCTCATTATAAATTCAGATTTGCATAGTAAAAATCTGATTTTAATTTTGTGAGCTTGCATTTGGTTGTGGGATTTTCCTAAAATCCATTGAGGGCAAAATATGTCCATTTGGGGACATTACATTGCATTAAACCCCTAGACCAAGGTTAGTAGCACCTTGTGAGAGAGTTATCATGGGAGGACCACAAGAGAGATACATAAAATACCTAATTGGACAAAAATTGGGGACTATAAAGACTTGGTGAACCTTGTAATTCAATCCTCCAAAGTAGACCTCCAAGTATAAGCTCTGTTAAACCATAAACCTCTTAAACCTTTAAGGGTAGATTTGCAAGCGAAAGTAGAGTAAACTATGTGATAATGTTCTTAGAGAAATGACAACAATGATGCTCTTAAATATGGGTACATGACCTAAAGTTGTGATCTTTCTTAGTTGACAACATCAACTTGTTCGTTGAAAAACGAGCTTACTATATAGCATTGACCATAGTCGATGTCGTTGGCTACAAATAGGTTATCATAAAGGTAAAAGGGGAAAAAGAGCATGGATGTAAAGCTGACACATGGAGTGGGTATGAAGGTGTCATACATAGATGTGAAAGGAATAATACAAAGAATATCAAGTGGTCATAAGAAGGTAGTGAGAAGGTAGTAAGGAGGCATGTTAGGGAAAGCTAGGGCAATGCCACACATGACTCTCTCTCTAGATACTAATAACCAATGCGACCCCACTCCCAATGATGGCCCTTAACACATGTATTCAAGCAGATTGATATGTCAACAACCTACAAAGAGAAATCATTGGTAATAGTGAAAAATAAGGCATATAAAGTGAGAACATGTTACTTGGTTTACCACAAGTTTAGAGTCTCCAAACACTTTGATAGTTTTAGCATACTTTTGTTGCGTAGAGCCCCAAGATGAGAGCCTCATCTTACGCAATGTGTTAGTAAATAATAAATCTCAATCTATATATTAATGGCATGTTCACCCCTTCAAGTGTGATAATAGTTCAATTCCTACATATACAGACTTAAGCAAACTTAGAATCATCACAAAACATTGTCTACATCTTATTTTGATCAATATGCATGATAAACTCATTAGGAAAATTATCAATCAAAGGAACACGGAGAAGATAAAAGGAATTTTACTAATTGGTTTACGATTACCTTTCATTTAATTGATTTATGTGAAACAAACTTAAGATCGGACTCCAATAGTAACCTAATCCACTTAGTTGGACCACTAGATAAACTAGCAATTGCACATGAGTTGCAAATTACGCTGGAGAGGATAACAATGTTAAGTTTGTTGGAGTTGTAATTTACAACGAAGTGTATGCAAACTTAAAACTAAACAAAAAAAAATCTAGAAATTGAGAATAATCAAGCACATGGCACATTATTATAGTGCAAGCTTTTTTTTAGATTGCTTCATTTAGCATCACCAATAATCGCCACAAGAACATTCTCCCTTTTTAAAATGAAGGAAATGGTTCCCATTTCTCACAACAATTTCTCTTGCAACAATCTTGGAGTTAATTTTCGTTGCAGTGTGGCAATGAGCACATAATCGAAGGTTCTTGACAACTATAATAGTTGTTCCAAAGGGGCATGTTTAACCAACCAAATGCAATTGCCAACTTTTTACTATGGTGGCAGAGAAATAATTCTTTTTCCTCCACTTCCACATCATTAAGTAAATGTCTTTAATATGAAAAATAATTTGTTGCCTTCATCTCTCAAGCCATTTTCTCCAACTTTGCATAGATCTCCTCTGTCTATAGATGTGATCTATGATTTATGATATGTCCCCGGCCTTCAATCCAACTACATCCAAGGATCTTCTTAATTACTCTATCTTTCACCAATCTCCGTATCATTTGAGCCTCACCTCACCTGCCCACTTCTGCATAGATGTTTGAGAGAAGAAAATAAGCTGCATCAATTTTAAGATCCAAATCAAAATGCAGCTTATTCAGTTCCTTTCTCGGATCATTCAATGGTCTTGGATTTGCACTTGGTGCTTTTGTTTGTGTTCTCGCTTTCACAGGGATTTGTTTAGATGGCTTTATAATGCCTTTGGCATCCCTCATAGAGGGAATTTGGTTGTCGGAGAGAGCAGGTTTCTTCAATGGCATGGAATGCTTTGTAATTGCCAGTTTTTGGCATGCATTATCTGTAAAAGGAATTTCCTTCAGAACATTCAAATAATTTTCTTTAAAAAAATTGGTAAGTTCTGTAAAGATTCTCAGATAGACTCACCAGGCCTAGATGACTTATCAATATTAGTTTCAGTTCAAGAATTTCACCATCTTCACTAAAGAGGAAGGAATAATCCCTTGCTGCTTTTAAATGTTGGGCCTTTTCTTGGTCTATAAAAGAATTAGGACATTAGTAAACCGAGGGAGCTTAAACACCATGTTTTAAAATGACCTGCAAGTAATGTTGAAATTCTGAAAGAAAATGAGAAATTTTATATCTGTGAAAACATAAGTGACAACACTAAACCAACAACCAAAAGAGCTTATCTGCTGCAGTACAAGTGCAAATAACAAAATTCATCAAGGATAAGTTGCAGTACCAAGTGCAAATAACAAAAATCATCACAGAAAAATGCCAAAGAAACCATTTTCACATATGCAGACATGTCCATTAATGTGACAGTGAATACAACAAATTTGCATGGCATGCAGTAACTTGGTAGATAAGAATTATCAAACAAAGCACATGGGGCAACAGAGCTCTTTCATACCTTGTTTATGGCAACCTTGGGTGGTGGTGGTTCCTTGTCTTTATGCCTTGTATAAGATGCAGTTGCATATGATTTCTATACGAAAAAATGCAAGGGTTATCAGTAAGAGTGCATTAAGAAACTCCATTTGTTTTTAAATTATGATTCATATCTATAAATATATAAAATTGAAGCGATCTCAACATACTTCTGGAACCTCCTTGGCAATTCTAGCCACAACTTGTGCAGCCTCTAGCCTTGCACGTGTTTCATCAATGACTCTCCTTGCAACTACAAGTTGGGAAAGCCCAAAGAATGAACCATAGCTGCAGTGAAAAACAAATTGGTTATTCAATGTAAATTCTAAATTTTTGCACACTAAATTTCTACCTAATTGTGGTAAATAGTTTTTACTTATCATATGGCAATTTTTTCTTATTGTTTTCTGAATCAGTGTCATCCTTCCTACCATACACTCCATTTAATTTTCATTTTAGTTTCGACGTTCAAGCTCTTTCAATTTCGCTCTCCTCTCTAAATATTCTTGGCGTTCCTGGCCACTTCAGGATCTTCATCCGATTCAGATTTCCTACCCTGTTCTGACACCTCATTATCATCATCTTCATCTTCAGACTCTCTGACTTCTTCTCTCGACTCACCACCATCCTCTAAAAGACCAGCATAATCTCTATTATTTCGATAGAAATCCTAGAAAAATTCAATAATATATCATTTATTATTACTGGCTTTAGCTTCAATCCTCCAGCTATATAAGCCACATAAAAAATATAATACTTACAACTCTATCATAACTCCCCATAAACACCCTCTGCAAATGTCAGCACGCCCAATAATTTTCAGCAAAAGAAAGTAATTCTGGGAAACATAACAACATACAACATTAAGGAAAAATAAAATTATCAAACAAAAGTAATGTTTGCATCTGATTGTTCTGACACACTAAACAAATCAAACGTAGAAAGAAATTATGAAATAATAGTAGCATCCAAAAATGACAAAATCAGATCTAAACATATCAAACAAAGAAACAAATAAAAAAATTATGGAGGTCCACAAATGACTAAAATCGATGTAGAAATGTGATGTCAGGATGAAAAACAGTCCACTTCAAGGTTGCATGCTATTGAAACTTAGGGAAAGAAAAGAGAAGAAAAAATACAAAAAATACTTATAAAACAACAATTTTCTCTTTGACATGCCTTAATGTTTCAAAAGCTTTCAGTTTTTTTTCCAGTCACTCACTAAAATACAACATTTTCAAGCAATGTTCATTCTCAACACTATAGCTGCACGCTTTGCAATAACTTTGAATGCTTATGAAGCACCCATTTTCCAGTCACAATATCCATAAACACTACCAATATTGTTTTCAAAAAAATAATTCTATACACCTACCAATTGCATTGTGCATATTCTGCAATCAACGATGTCCATGGAACCACGTTTTTTTTAGGAATTTTGTCAAACAGTTCACGTGCCTTGTGTAATGTTCCAAATTTTGCATATATGTCTACCAGAGCATTTGCAACTACAACATCGACAAAGGCCTGCAAGCTTGTGTTGATGGTAGATCATGTTGGAGCGCGCTGTGAGAAGGTTTGAGCGGTTTTCCTTTCCTCTCGGAAAATTTCATCATAATGAGAGCTCAAACCGGGAAGACATCCTGTTCGTACCCACACATCCTCCTCAAGACGCAGGTGCAGGGCAATGTACGGCCTCTGCTTCAGCATTTTCTGTGCAAGCCTTGCCCTGAGTTCCCGAATAGGCTCTGCAAATCTCAGGGCATGAAATGCAACCTGTTCATTGTACAATATCCAAATTAACGAGACACTCGGAGGAGGAAGAGGAGTGAAAAGAAAATTATAAGAAGGCGGAGCGAGAATCCAGAAGCAGACCTTGCAGCGGAGGCTGCTTTGGAGATGAGGAGGGAAGATCTTTGGAGAGGCGAGTCGAGTCTACGAAGAAGAAGAATGCCTTGTTTTTGAAAGCGATTCGAGTATCGAGATCGAATCCAGGTGGGGTTCACATGCAGCGGCGTCCTCTTCTCTTCCACGCCCTTGGCATTGATAGGAAATTAAGAGTAACGGAACAACTTCCTACGCTAATCTTGAGGAGAGATATTATGCAAAACTTTCAATATAGTAAAGCAGTTACAGAAATATTAGCAACATATTCATAACAGAAACACAAACACCAGATATACGTGGGGAAAATCCTTTCGGATAAAAAACCCCACACTCCAAAAGCTCACTCAATGTATTTCAAATCTAATAACAAGATTACATACACTTGCAGAGCAAGTCTCTTACAGGAGTATCACCAGAAACAATTATAGGAGGATTAAAACTCACTTCTCCAATTGCTTCTCCAAGCCTTCAATTTATAGACCTCCGGTTATACAAGAAACCACCTATGGTTTACAAAACCATGTGCCAAACCTCTCATGAGGTGGATAACATTAAAGAGCAAGATTTCGGTCTAAAAATAGGCTCCCACGTCCACAATATTCTCCCCTATTTTTGACCCTCATAGATGTCATAAAATATGTCATAATATCTCTAAAAATAGCCCTTCCATGATATACTATCATATGGGAATCTTTTGACAATTCCTATTTCTATTTTTAGAGCCTAAACAATGTGAAACGGTTGTAGGAAAATATTAAATGAATAACCAAACAAGGTTGAGACACCTCATTTCCAACAATCTCCCACTTGTAGAATACCTTGCAAGGGTCGAGGAAAGATACCATCATGGATCAACTTCTAAGGGCCAAGAGGCCCATAGACTCGAACACCACACGAATTTCATTGTGCTCACGAGGCTTAGTTAATGCATCTCCAACATTTGCAAGTTGTCTCTCTACCTTTTCCACTTCACCCTTCCATCCTCGACCATATCTCTCACGAAGTGATCTTTGAACATCAATGTGTTTGGTCCTGGCATGAAAAGTCGGGTTCTTCGCAAGGCAGATTGCGCTCTGACTATCACAGTATATTGTAAGCGCACCCTGTTTTAATCCAATATCTGAGCACAAACGCTTGACCAAATGGCTTCTTTACGAGGCATGAGTAGCTGCCATGTACTGCCTCGATTAGTGGACAAAGCGACCTGACTTGTCGCTTGCTCATCCAACTAATTGCACCACCATTAAGAGTAAACACATATGCCTTTGGTGGATCTTACGCTATCGACATCACCGGCCCAATCTGAATCCACAAAACCATGAATATGTAGGGAATGTTGATCTCCTCTTCCATGAAAACATATAGAGTACTGGCGTACCTGCAAATATCTCGAAGACCCTCTTAAGCGCATCCCAATGCACTCTTCGAGGATTAGACATAAAGCGAGAAAGAACTCCCCTTTGCTTGGGCAATGTACGGTCTTGTCAGACCATAGCATACATTAAGCTTCCATTTGCACTCTCGGTAAGGCACTCTGGTCATTTCTTCCATCTCGATGGGGATGAAGGACATTGTGAAATGGAGAGCTTCGTTCCCAAAGTAACAGGAACACAAAGTGGTTTACAATCCTGCATGTTGAACCTTTGCAAAACAGAACAAACATACTTACTCTGGCCAAGCCATAGCTTTTTGTTCTCACGATCTCTTCTAATCTCCATCCCAAGTATGTGTTTTGCTGCACCAAGATCTTTCATTTCAAATTTCACAGAGAGCTGAGATTTCAATTCTGCAATCAAACCTTTTCCTTTCCCAATAAACAACATGTCATCAACATATAAAGTAATTACCAGGAAAAAATCACCATCAGATTTAAAATATACACAGTGATCAGATTTAGACCGCACAAACCCCAAACTCAACACATATGAATCAAACTTCTGGTACCACATCCTAGGACTTTGTTTAAGGCCATACAAGGATTTCTTTAACTTACAAACCATATTGCTTTTACCTTTCACCATGTAGTGCTCTGGTTGTGTCATATAGATTTCTTCCTCCAAATCACCATGAAGGAAAGCAGTTTTCACATCCATTTGTTCAACCTCTAGGTCATAAGTGCTATGATAGATAATAAAAACCGAATGGATGCCATTTTAGCAACAATAGAAAATATCTCACCATAATCAATACCCTCAACTTGAGAGTAACCCTTCATGACCAACCGTGCCTTATACTTTTCAACATTTCCATCTGAACCAATCTTTTTCTTAAACACCCATTTACATCAGCGAGTTTCCGACCTTGAGCAATGGTACAAAGTCCCATGTATCATTCTTTTTAAGGGCTGCCATTTCTTCATCCATGGCTATTTGCCAGGACTTTGCATCATTCATACCCAAGGCCTCTTTTACAGATCTCGGTTCATCAATGTTAGTACTCAAAGCAAATATGCACTTCCAATCATCAAGAGAATACCCATACCTTTCAGGTGGTTGCCTTTGCCTTGTAGACTTTCGAACAAGCTGAGGTGGAGATTCTTCCACTTCTTCCTCTTCTTCTTCCTCTTGAAGATTCAGAGCTTGGTGAGCTCTCCTCAACTTCTTGTCTATTTTGGGGTCTCGATTGACTTTCTCGGGTGTAGAAGGAAGTTGAACCACATCCTTTTTGTTCATTTTCTTTATGTTGTTCTGGCTGAAAATTAACAGGGGAAGATTTAATCTCTCTAAAAACAACACTTCTAGAGTATATTACCTTTTGTGCAACAGGATCCCGAAGCTTGTATCCTTTCACACCATAGCCATATCCGATGAAGATACATTTGATGCCTTAGAATCCAACTTTGTTCTCTTCTCCTTAGGCACATGTGCATATGCCTCATAGCCAAAAACTCTCAAATGTCTAATTGAAGGCTTTTTCCCCGACCACGCCTCCATTGGCGTTTTATCAATAAGCTGATGTAGGAGATCTATTTATCAAATAACAAGCAGTGGTAACAACTTCAGCCCAAAACCTCTTTTCTAGACCAGCTCCAATCAACATGCTCCTAGCCTTCTCCATCAAGCGTTCTATTCATTCTTTCTGCTGACTCCATTACGCTCTGGGGAATATGAAGTTGTCTTTTGTCTTTTAATCCCGCAATCTGTAAAAAATATGTCAAAGTCTGCAGAACAGTACTCACCGCCATTATCAGATCTCAAACACTTAATTTTCTTCCCAGTTTGAGTTTCAACCATAGCCTTAAATTCCTTGAAACGACTAAAAACTTTAGATTTACTTTTAAAAAATATACCCATGTTCTCCTACTAAAATCATCAATGAAAGTAACATAGTAAACTGATTTAGCAATAGAAGCAACCTTAACAGGACCAAATACATCCGAATGGATTAGATCCAAGATACATGAAGACTTATGAGTAGACGAGTAAAACTGAACGCGGTTATATTTTGCCATAAATACAATGTTCACAGAAATCAAACTCCAGATTGCAATCATTCAACCCCTCAACGAGGTTCTTATTTTTCAGGGCTTTTAAACCCTTCTCTCCAATGTGGCCAAGCCTTTGGTGCCATAACATGGTCTTCTCTGCAGGTAATTTTGATTCGGTAGATAGAGCACCCTTGGGTACCTAGAAGCCACGACCATCCGCAGAGGAGGAAACCCTCTCCTTTTTCAGCGAAGTAGTTACTGGCTTAGTTTTATCCGAAGTGCTATTGCACTCAACCGTGCATGCATCAAGTTGGTACAATGTACCCAATCTACTTCCTCTTGCTATCACCATAACACCTCTCACCATTTTCACACCTGCTTCAAAAAACTGTACATGCACACCCGCATCTATTAGCTTGCTAACAGATAGTAAATTTCTTGCTAGTCCTGGGATATGAAGGACACCATCAAATCTTCTAATTCTACCATCAGAAAATTTCACCTGAATACTACCACGACCAGCAATTTCAAGGAAAGAATTATCACCCAAATACACCTTACCACCATCATAGTTTTCATACTTACTAAACCAATTTTTGTTAGGAGTCATGTGGAAAGATGCACCTGAGTCTATCAACCATGCATTATCACTTGCACGAGTGGCCAAAGCTGCAACAAAGGCATCTCCATCTTCTTTTTCAGACTCAGAATCAGAATCATGCTTCTTCTTTTTCTTTTTCTTTTCTTCTTTGCATTCCCTTCGGAAGTGTCCAGATTTGCCACAGTTCCAGCATATCACCTTGGACTTACCAGGGGATTTTGATCTCCCCTTATTCTTGGAATGGCCACGCTTCTTCTCATCTTTGCCTCGTTCTTTTGTTCTTCCTCGAACACTCAAAGCCTCTTTGGCATTCAGAGATACCTTCCTTCTCATCTCTTCGGAGAGTAGAGAACCAACAACATCCTCCATCTTCAGAGTGACTGAAGTGCTCCCAATGGCCATGACTAGGCTGTCCCATGAGTCTAGCAATGAAACCAACAACGTTTGGCACCTTTCTTCTTCGTCCATCTTAACCCCAACCGAGCTCAACTGAGTCACCAACATATTGAATGTTTCCAGATGCTCAAATATTTGTCCACCTTCTTCCATTCTTAAGGAAAACAACTTCTTCCTCAAGAAAATCTTATTTACTAAAGACTTAGCTTGGTATATCTCACCTAGCTTTTTCCAAAGCTTCTCCGAAGTGGATTCTTCATGGACATTTATCAGGATAGAATCTGCAAGACATAGTCTAATAAGACCTTTAGCTTTTCTATCCATTACATCATATTGTGCGGCCAAAACTGGATCCGTAGGCCTATAGACCTTCTCATCCACCGCATCCCATAGATCTTGATCAACCAACGAGATCTTCCATCTTGACTTCCACATTTCAAAGTTTGTGCGGAGAAAACTTCTCTACGCCAATCCTCCCATATGTGCTCGCCATTTGAAAAATATCTGCAACCAGATAACAAAGTATTCTCTGCACAAGCTCCCACTCAAACCTGGATTAGCACAAAAAACCCAACAACCCACAACTGAAACCAAAGGTGATCGGGCTCACGATACCACTTGATAGGAAATTAAGAGTAACGGAACAACTTCCTACGCTAATCTTGAGGAGAGATATTATGCAAAACTTTCATTATAGTAAAGCGATTCTGAAATATTAGCAACATATTCATAACGAAACACAAACACCGGATATACGTGGGAAAACCCTTTCGGATAAAAAACCCCACACTCCAAAAGCTCACTCAATGTATTTCAAATCTAATAACAAGATTACATACACTTGTAGAGCAAGTCTCTTACAGGAGTATCACCAGAAACAATTATAGGAGGATTAAAACTCACTACTCCAATTGCTTCTCCAAGCCTTCAATTTATAGACCTCCGGTTATACAAGAAACCACCTATGGTTTACAAAACCATGTGCCAAACCTCTCATGAGATGGATAACATTAAAGAGCAAGATTTCGGTCTAAAAATAGGCTCCCACGTCCACAATATTCTCCCCTATTTTTGACCCTCATAGATGTCATAAAATCTGTCATAATATCTCTAAAAATAGCCCTTCCATGATATACTATCATATGGGAATCTTTTGACAATTCCTATTTCTATTTTTAGAGCCTAAACAATGTGAAACAATTGTAGGAAAATATTAAATGAATAACCAAACAAGGTTGAGACACCTCATTTCCAACGGGCATCTCATGAGTTGAGGGCAGCGGCGACACAATTCTCACATCCTCCCTCGGACTATGTTTCAATTGCTCCACGTCAAATATAGCATGAGAATTCTTTGCATCGTTTTAGGTATATAAAACATTTGTTAGTTATTCATTCATCCATTCACATGATAACTACAATTAATTAGGTACCTTTCGTCTACCAGATTACATTGACTTGCAAAATGGGCACGACCAGAGTGGCTTCCAGAATACGAGCAATTAGTACTGCATCCACGATCTGATTGTGCTGCTGATTTAAACCGCTTGGAGACCACCACCATCAAATATCTATGCACCTGCCTCTCACTCGGCTTCAAGTATTCTTTGCTGAATTCCACACACGCCCTGTACGCCAAATTAGCCGGCTGCTTCCAAAACTCCCCTTCCCTTAGATTGCATGATAAATAATCTCTATAACTTTCTTGGTTAACATAGGAAATGAAGGCATGGCCTTATTTTTAAGAGATTTCTCGGGGTAAACATGGTGTCAATTGTGTGCATGTGGCGTTCATTGTTTTCTTTGTGCTCTTAAAAATTCAGGTTTTTCGTAGACTGACTTTCTATAGTGTGGAGCATGTTTTTAGTCAATTTGTATTGCACATCAAGCATTTTTTTAAGTATACGGCATTATGGACGCATACTTTATCATTTATGTCAGTATAAGGCCTGTGTTGGTGAATTCACTTCGGAATACCTTACATTGTGCTTGCAACATTTCCAAATTTACCGGAGATGAAATACATGGCTTGCTACAATTCAATCCTAAGAAATGACCATTCTTGTTTTTGCTCTGTGCCATGGATTAGCTTTTATTCTTGCCTCCTCAAAATAAAAAATAAAACTAAAAGTGTTTCTTGTAAACCAGTTAATATATCAACACTATATTATTTGATAATTCTCGTTGTAATTGCAGGTCTCCTTCCAGAATGAACTAGAGTGCACACTAGTGCTCATGATGGCACTTGAGTGTTCGTGCACATGGCATTTGCAATGCCACCAATAGCAACACAGAACTTGCTGGTTGGCCTTTGAAGGTTGTCTAGGACATTAATGTTTCATATAATTATATTGTAATGCTTTTCTGATGTTCCTGCCATTTATGTTCTCTAAATGATGTTTTGCATGTTTCAGAATCTGCCATGTCACTTGACACATTTGCAGTTTGCCACCACTAATGCACACTTTTGCTCATGATGGCAGTTTAATGCTCAACCATATCACATTTGTGATGTTGCTGACTGCACGTAGAGCTTGCTAATTGGCCTCCGAAGGCTGTCTGGGAGAACAAGGCTTCAAATAATGAATTTGTACTATTTGTCTGAGTTGAAAAAACACAATCCAGCCTTCAAATAACAGAGATATTTTTAACCCTCGCAAATATTTCTCAATTGGCAAATCTTCCATATGAAATCGAGGGTAGCATGGCATTTACTCCAAGCACTAATATTTTGGCCTTTGGGTAGTCAATATAGGTGTTCTAGATCATTTTCTCATAACCTCAAAAGCAATGGGTAAATCAATGCTGTGGTCTAAATGAATGAGCTTGTCTTCCTCTCTCAACTATGGAGTACAGTGTTCATAGCAGGAGCGTACCCGCTCCCTTCTTTTAACCAGAGCTGTCCAATATATTGCAGAGTTCTATTTGTGGACATGATATGTCTTCTACAAAAATGGATGCACTCTATTTTTCACCTCAATCCAGCTGCATCCTGGCATCTTATTTAATCCTTTTTCTTTCATCAATTTTCTAATTCTTTGTACACCATCCCACTTGCCCGCTGCAGCATAAATATTTGACAGGAGAACATAGTTTCCAGTATTTGTAGGCTCCAACTCAAAAAGGTATTCTGCCACATGTTCTCCTAGATCTGTATTACGATGGATTCTACAGGCAGCAAGCAAGGCTCCCCACACACTAGAATTTGGATTTAAGGGCATGCTTTCGATAAAATCATGTGCCTCTTGTAGATGCCCAGCCCGACCAAGTAAGTCTACCATACAAGCATAGTGCTCCATGTTAGGTGTGATGCAATAATAGTTAATCATGCAATTGAAGCTTTGCCACCCGTGATCAACAAGACCTGCATGACTACACGCAGTCAAAACAGCAGTGAAGGTGACATGATCTGGTTTCAAACCTGCCTGTTTCATCTGGCAAAATATTGAGAGAGCATCCTCTCCATATCCGTGAATAGCATGCCCAGATATCATTGCAGTCCATATGACAACATCCAATTTCGATGACATTTCAAACACTTGGCATGCATATCGGAGACTCCCACATTTGGCATACATATCTACAATGGCACTCGTCACAAAGACATCTAAATCAAGACCTCTTCTGATTATGTACTCATGAATCTCCTTGCCCGCTGCAGAGCCGCTACATGAGAACATGCAGAGAGAACACTTGCAACAGTGATACTGTTAGGTTGTATACCTGTCATTTGTACTTCACGAAAGAGTTCCAAGGCCTCACTGTCATACCCATGCTGGGTATTCAGTGCAATCATTGCATTCCATGATGATATGTTCCTTTCACACATTTTATCAAATACATCTTTTGCACCTTCCTTATCACCAGAATTAGCATACCCTGTAATCAATACATTCTCTGAGACAATATTTCTGTATGACATTTTGTCAAATACTTGGCGTGCAGCCAGCATTCTCCCACATTTAGCATACATGTCTACCAGGGCATTACCCACAACAACATCTAAGTTCAAATTACTTATTTTGATTATGTAAGCATGGATCTCCATCCCCAGTTTCAAAGCTGATAGGCGGGCACATGCGGATAGAACACTCGAGATGGTGACAGAATCTGGTCTCACATATGTCTTTTCCATTTGATAGAATAGGTTTATGGCCTCGCTACAATGTCCTTTCTGAGCATAAGCTGAAATCATTGCATTCCAGGAGACCAAATCTCTTTCAGCCATGCTGGCAAACACACGACCTGCAAACTCTAGACTCCCACAACTTGCATACAAAGTTATGAGGGCGTTGCTGACAGCAATATCAACTTCAAGGGCTTCATTTTGGATTATGTAAGCATGAATTCCCTTGCCTTTTTGGAGATTCTCTAAACAGGCACATGCAGGGAGGACACTCGCAATTGTAACCGGATCAGGTTTCACTCCTACCAATTGCATTTGACCAAACAGGTCTAAAGAATCAACAAAATACTCATTCTGTGCATAACCTGCAATAATTGCGTTCCAGGAAATTACGTCTCTCTCATCCATTTTGTCAAATGCTCGTTTTGCATATTCTATGGTTCTGCATTTCGAATACATAACCACAAGGGCATTCCCTACAGAAACATCTAACTGAAGACGACTTCTTATTACAAAACCATGAATTTCCTTCCCTTGCCACAAGCCACAAACAGAGAGAACACATAGAATGGTTATTGTATTGGGTTTCACACCTGACATTAACATTTGATAAAAGAGTTGCAAAGCCTGTTTATCTTGTCCAATCTGACCATAACCGGCAATCATTCCATTCCACGAAACCACATCTTTCTGATTGATCTCATTAAACACTCGGAACGCATCCCATATTCCCTTGCATTTCGCATACATGTTTACAACAGCGTTCCCTACACGAACCTCTGATTCAAGTCCACATTTGATAGCGCAAGCATGGACATTCTTTCCCAATTCCGTAAACCCCAAGCAAGCGCACACTTGAAGCACGGTAGCAACAGTGACGCAATTGGGCACCTCACCAGAGGACTGCATTCCACTAAAGACCTCCAAAGCCTGGTGATAATAACCATTCTGGGAATAGCCTGCAATCATAGCATTCCACAAAACTACATCTCTCTGATGTATTTTGTTAAACATTTGGCGTGCATCCTCAACACTTCCGCATTTAGCATACATGTTTACGATTCCCTTTCCTACTCCCAAATCCCTCTCAAACCCACATCTAATTACCAAGCCATGGATCTCCTTGCCCTTATCCAGAGCACATAGACCAGCACAGGCCTTGAGAACACTAGGAAATGTGAAATTATCAATCCCTCTCCCTTCTAATTGCTTTGTACTAAACAGTTCAAGTGCCTCTTCACAAAACCCATGCATGGCATATGCCCTAAACATGGCATTCCATGAAATTAAGTTTGGTTTATCTATTCTATCAAAGACCAACCTAGCATCCAATGGGTTTGAGCATTTGGTATACATGCTTATGAGTTTGTTAAGCAAGAAAGATTTTGCTCAAAATTACTGCTAATAATTTGGGAATGGATTTGCTTGCCTTCTTCCAAAGCATTTGCGTCTGCACAGGCTTGTAAGAGAGTTGCGTAAGTTTCTGCATCAACCGTAATGCCATGTTGGTTTGTGGAATCAATGCGAATCGGAGCTTTTTTAAAGGAGTTATCTTTGTAGACTGTGAAAATGGATTCGTTGTTGGGTATTTTTGTACGGAGTTGTTGCATCGGAACAGAGATGAAAGAGGCGGTGGAGTTTGTATGGGAGTGCATGAGTTTGAGAAATAAATTTAGCTTCGTGTAATGCAGTGCCGATCTCTGCCATTGCAGCATGTTGAGAAGAGTTGTGATATTATATTTAGCAGCATTTTGATAGGACGCAGAATTTAGTTTCGGAGAAGCGTCATTATGCAATTGATGTAACACGACATCCTTCTTTATGACTGAGAATGCTGTATAGAATGGTTTTCAGCTGGAAACAAGGGAATGCTTAAAACATTTTAGTAGGAAATTGAGGGGCTCTCCTAGATGTAGTTCACTTGTTCCAATAAAATGTGTGGACACTATAGTTTGTCTTGGTTTTTTGTTTATTTTTCCCCTTATGAAGTGTGCTTTTGTAAATGTTTTTGTAATCTTTGGACTCTTCCCAAGCAAAACGCATTTGCAATCCTTGGATTCTAAAAGGAAGGATAAATTGATCATTCCAAGCCGCAAAGAACTCATATGTTTATAATAGATCACATTTAATGAATTGAAAACAATTTCCCATGACAATTTTATAAAAACTTTTGCAAGCGAATGAATAGTAATATCATATTTTATTATGGAACTCTATGTAATACAATGAGAAGGGGTCCTGCTTATATAGGCAACAAAGATCAATCTAAGAATTAATCAAGGTCATAGATCAAGCCATAAATCAAGGAAAGAACTACACAACAAAGAATTAATCAAGACCATAAATTTAGGAAAAAAATAGACAACAAAGAAAAGACCATAGATGAAGGAAAAATTATATCTAACAACTAGATAATATCCTTCAAATATCTAAATAAGATAAAAGAAATATTCACAATAAGTGGATGAGGATAAATAAAAGGTAAAAATAAATAAAGTACCTAGGTGAACATGAGCTAAGGTAAACAATTTACTCTAACATCCCCCCATCAAGTGAAACTAGGGGCCCAAAATAAAAGTGATATATCTATAATATGAGTCCCAGCAACAAGGTTTGGTTAGGTACTCATGTACAATATATCCATGAAGAAATCTCAAATCAAAAGTAGGAAAAATCCTATTAGAAGAAAATAAAAATAATAAGAATGAAGTTGCTCTAATGAACACTCCCAAAGAACAACTACTGAAACCTCAAGCATGCCATGCAACTCAAGGTAGTGAGGTGATGCAAAAGGCTTCGTAAAGATGTCGGCAACTTATTGCTAAGTCAGAATGTACTCCAAGCAAGTAACTCCATCTTGAATGTGCTAACGAATAAAGTGTATGTGAATCTCAATATGCAGTACATTGGTGCTCAACAAGGTTGAAAGAAATATGAATTGTACTTTGGTTGTCACACCAAATTACAATCAAGGAATCATGTGGGAATCCAAACTCTGTCAATAATAGTCAAAGCCAAAGAATATGTTGACTCATTGTAATTGTTGCCTTGTAATCTACCTATGAAGATGAAAGTGTAATAACTTGTTGCTTTTTGTCCAAACTACTAGAGAAGAACTAAGACAAAAAAGGTAGCTAGAAGTGGAACACTTGTCACCAATAGAACCTACCCAATATGAATCCGTATATCCAACCAACTAAGAAAAACCCTGGTGTAGTGTAGTCCAAAGTGGGATGTGCCATGCAAATAGTGTAAAATCCTTTTAGCAGTTAGTCAATGACTACTATGAGGAGAATGTGCAACCCGAGATATAAGCCCTACTACGAATGAAATATCAAGGTGAGTATGGGTCAAGTACATGAGACTTTTAACCAACCGCCTATATAAGGTAGGATCACAAAGTGAAGTGGTACATGTCGACGTAAGAGTAACCTCATACTAGAAAGGATATAGACTTGACTTGCAATCAGCCATATCAAAACGTTGAAGAAGATCATGGGTGTACTTTTGTTGACTCAAATGAATCTCGAATCATGCGATAAAATATACAAACCAAAGAAATAATGCTGATAACCCAAGATTTTTCATGTCAAACTACATGGAAAGAACCCTATAAATAGTCGAATGTGGGAAGAAGAGTTGTCAATAAGTAGCAGATCATCAACATACAAGACAAGTATCACAATATATGTGCCAACATATTGGAGACATATTATAGGATTGGAGTGGCAATGAACAAAACCAAGTATATAGAAGAAAAGAATTCATCTTCTCATACCAAGCTCGAAGGGCATGTTTGAGACAATAGAGATACCTTCGGATTCTATAAATAAGAGACAAGCCGTGAACAAATTCACTCTTAAGTTACTCCATGTATATTTCCTCTTATAAATTTCCATGTAAGAATGTGCTCTTCACATCCATCGGTATACGAGCCACCCCTATGATGTAGCAATAGTAGGTATAAGATGTACAAAATCAATCTTGGCAATCGGGGTAAAATTCTCATAGTTATCAAAACCTTCAACTTGTGAAAAAACCCTTTGCTGAACAAAAGCGAGCCTTATACTTGTCAATAGACACATCAGTAGGGTATTTGGTTCGGTATATCCACTTACACCTAACCAGCTTAGGCGGCGGTCTGTACGAAAGAAAATCAACACGTGACCTTATTCGCACCTAACTTCTCGAGGTCATGTCGGGACAACCGGTGTAGAATACAAATGGATGTGAGTTTGGTGATGATAAATAAGCTAATGAGGCAACCTTATGTCTTCAACATGCAATATCAGTATTTGCGAGTCTAAGGCAAGGAATGTTGTCTGAATCGGAGTGGTGTGATGGATCGATCTAATAGAATAGCTACTCAAAGGCTCCAATAAATATCGAGCTCTGTCGAGATTTTGTCTACTAGTTGTTGAACACGTGGAAAGTGACTGCAGGCATCTCGTATAAATTTTCGCAGACAAGGTCATGGAAGTGAGAACGAGAGGCATAATGAAACCATAAGAACTATGGGCGATTTTCTGGTCTAGTCCAGAAATTCTTAACCTGATCAGTTGTTATGTTCAATACGGAAAATTGTGCTATGATGTTAGGTGGAAGTGGTGATGATCTAAATACCAATGCACGTAAACCAGTGTCAATGTTCAATTTTTCAGAAGGCCCGTTGGGTTGTAAGACCTGAGGATCACAACCAAAAACTCTTGGAGGTTATGGTCCTTGTATGATCATGCACGTAATCAAACCTTGTTGCCAAAAGCAGTCCAATAATTGTAGGCTTGATTAGCTGCAATATTTAGCATGTTTAATTGCTCTATCTTCTCTAGAATACCTAGCAGGTGTGCGTAAAACTAACAAGCATAAACCCATATTAATATCGGTCAATAATTCTGACATGTTGGGTTGTGGGACCAATGGATCACAACTGAACGTCTTTTCTTGTTGTGGACCATTGATGGTCATGTGGAATGAATTGAAATGATTTTGATAAACAAACTAACTATCAAAGGAAATTTAATCTATATTTTTGGTATTTTCACAGTATATCTAAACAAAATAATGAAAGCAAACTAATCTAATAAAAGTAAATATTTTTTATCTTTTCTGGTTTTTAAACAATGCATCTAATCTAATAAACAAACTAAATACAAGTAATCAACTGGATGTAGCTAATTACTTGTGTGAATATGTGAATCTAAATCTAAAACAACTAACCTAATTTAATCAAAACCCTTCAAACCCTACCTTAGACGTGAAGAACAAATCATAACTCTAGAAGAGCAATTGTTCCCCACTATTTCCCCGAAGAATGTCAAAAGCAAGCTTTCTAATTATTGTCCCTATTTGTGATTGCTTAGTCAATTGAGATTAACAATTTTACTTCTCTATTTGATATGTAATTGAAACTAATTATTCAAAATTGATAATTTGACAAATGAAGCAAACAAACAAGTAATTCCAACCTAGATGAGCAAGATCTTTGGAAAATATGGTTGTATATGTATCTTTCCTCTTAGTTGGATCATTTCTTTCTCTGTGTGTCCATATGAGTCCAAGGAATTGGGAATGCAAGAACAACAACAAGAGAAGGCGCTTGACCAATGACAGCTTGAAGGTAGTCTGGATGTAATGCAAGTAGAAGAGAGATAACACGAGATATGAGCTTGGCTATGCAATTCCTAGCAGGATTGTGGCAGCAATACAATGCAAGATATGCAAAATTCTCAAGCCATTTGCTTAAATACAAGCATTGAAATATACTGAGAATTGATTGGGATGTGCCTTCATGCACAAGGCAAGAAGAGGCAATTCAAACTAATTAAATCTATTTAAAAATAGAAGAGGGAAGGAAAACTAATCAAACAAGACTATTTTTAGGTAGTTCGGTTCAAAAACGCATCCTAAATGTCAAGTTAAGTGAAGCATCACATGTTAAAAACACACATGAAAAATTCTAGAAAAATTGGGCAACACTCTACACCTGCAGGGAAATGGTCACGGGACTCCGCCTTGACTTGTCGACGGTTTGAACCACTACCGGGCATGGCAATGGTCCTGCCTTGAATGCCAAAACTTGCATGGAATGCAACGGGAAGCTGGAAGAAAGTGTGGAAAATCTAAATAAGGGTGCCTAGGCTACATATATACACTTGTGAATGGGTTTAGGAGCTCGAACACCTTTTGAAAGGACATGAATCATCATTGGGGACTTTTGTAACCATTTTCTAACAATGTAGCACATGTAATTTTGGGTGCGTACATATTTCCCCCTCGGAGAAGCGTCTTAGCCATGAAGAGGCGTAAAACGTAGAGTCCAAGTATGGCATTCCCGAAATGGGGAGTTAAAAGCTATACCTAACACGCCGTGTGTTTAAACATCGGCATCCCAGCTCCCGCTACCTACAAGAGGAAGAGAAGACTCAAGTGCAGATAGATAAAATATCAAAAAATAAACACTAAATTAAAATGACAAGAGGACTTACCATTTGTGCGGGGATATAGAGATATACATGCGCCAACACTCCAGCCCTGTGAACACATACACTCAAAACGAGGTTAAAACAACATATATATCAAAACAAACCCATTTTTCAATTCATTTGTACATATTCGATTTGGTGATTTTGGAGCTCTAGACCCACGGTGACCGTTTTCGACGAGAGTACAACCAAAACATTTGTTACTGAGATTGTGATCATGCCTCCACAAGCGAGGGATCAACCTCTTGCGGTCTAAGGTTGGTTTATTTCACTTTTTCATTTTTAAACCTAAAATGTAAATTTTTTGAAAAGTTTACCTATTAGGGATCATTTTCGAAATTTCTTGTTTTGAATGAATCTTTAATGGTATTTTTGCATTTTGGGCATTTTCTAGGTTTAAAACGCATTTGGCAAATCGGTCAGGACCGTCGCCATGCGCATTAGGCGGTGGTTCGAATAGAATGACCAAAATACTTGTTATCTTGATTTTTTTGAATTTTTGATGTTTTGTCATGTTTTTGATGAGCTTATCCTTTGATATACGTTACTAACTTGTTCTTTTTCTATGTTTTGGTGGATGCAAAAGAAGGAGGAATACATCCGTTGGAGTCGTGAGAGGGAGTGTGATTGGCTCCTAGAGATTTTAGACCAGTTGACTCAGGATGAGATAGATACCCTCCAGAGGAAGGGATTTGGAGGATTACACAGGTGCCTCATGTCACTCCTGCTAGTCACATACTCTGTGTGAATTTTTTCATACTAAGATGTAAATCAAAACACTTTCTCGGTTTCCAGTGTCGGGGTGAGTGGACTATCACCCTGGAGGACGTGTATCGTATTCTTGGGCTTCTGATACTCGGGAGCGGACTAACCTTGGAGACAACATGATCTAGGTTTGTGATGACTGAGTGGGCCACCTACATGGGGGACATTGTTGTGTTGTTTGGTTCGAAGAAGGGGATAAAGGTCTAATATATTGCCACTTGTTCCTATTCCCATCATTCGTAGAGCTATCATGGATATCTTGTCCTTGAAATTGATCGGGGACAAGGGAGGTGACATTCTCCTTTACTACTGGACTCCCATTATTGCACAGATTGAGGGTCATGGCCGCATATATGCCTAGGAAGCAGACATCCTAGGGACTACCTATCATGACCTATGCAGGGTCATTATGTTACAAGGACATTGATTGAACCATCCCACACTAGTCATGAGCTTGGTATATGAGCGCATTAGCCCTTATGGAAGGGGAATACCGGTCACAGGGACCGGGGTTTTCCAGAAACTAGGTGGACAACAATGTCAGTTATTCAGATGCCACATCAGCCAGTGTCTTCTTTGACTACGGCGGACATGGTTGTCACTCCCTGCTAGGATATGGCAAGGTTGTGGGCATAGGAGGAGACCACAGTGGTAGCTTGCTCCACTACTAGTTAGTTAGTTGACAGGGAAGGGAGAGTCGAGATCCACCCATTTGACCGAGTTCCTCAGTAGTTTGGCCTCCCTTATGTTGATATGCTTCCTCTATTGGCACTAGTATACAGGACTATTCAAGAGGCCGGAAGGGACCTAGAGGAGATCCTAGATGGATAGTGGTTACTCCAGAAGTGCCTATTGTAGTTAGGCACGTGGTTCGCGCCCAATGGGCAACTGGTGCCCCTCGAGCACCTTTACTTCGGATTAAGGTCACTCTCGTTCACAGTGGAGAGGAGGATGAGCCCATTGACGTAGACTCCAACTCGAGGAGTACACATGAGATGAGACTAAGGAGGAGTTGGTTAGAGATGAGACGTAGGATGAGGGGTTAGGTGGTGAGGCTAGCGAGGAAGCCCACATGGAGGAGGAAGAGAGGGACCACTTCCTCAAGATGGAGAGGGATATGATGAGTTATAGGACAACATCTTGCCTCTAGATTTGGGAGGCTAGGTAGCCACCACCAAGTAGCGAAAGCTTAAACCGACCCTACTTGGATGCCCGGAGATCTAAGTATGTTGATACTCTTATCTTGAATTTGTTAGTTGGAAATGTTAGTTGGTACTTCTTGTTTTATTTTTGTGATTTTATAACTCGTCGTTTCTTCTTATTTTTGCTTACAACAAAGGCACGGGAGTGGCAAGAGATTATTCGATGGGTGTGTGTGGACACCCTATTGATCCCCTTGGGGAAGACCGAGCCGAGTTGAGTCATGATTCAAGCCAACCACTAACACGGCCGATAGACACATTGATGTGTTTACACCTGTATGGAGGATAGCGGAGGTTGTGACCTCTCTTCGTACTCAAGTGATTGGGTATGAGATAGTCAATCGGTGATGAGGCGAGTTTCTCTCGCAGCGAGACTATGGCCAGTGGATGCCACGATGAGCACTCACACCATTCGGCTCATTCTCGTCATCGTCGTAGCCATAGTAGGAGTCCTAGATGCGGCCGTGCACCATTTGAGGGATCTCATAGGGATTGACAGGCCATCGGCCTTTTATTTCTTTATTGCCATTTTTTCAAGCATTATATGACTTTTTTTTAATATTTTGGGTTCATTGTGAGTGTTTTGACCATGTATAGCATGTGATGGAATTGTACTCAAACTTAACTCATTATGATATATACATAATCTTATTTTTGGTTCGGTAATCCATTGTATCTGAGTTGACTTCCTCTTGGCTCACTTCACATGTGTACTCTATATGTTTAGAATTTCCATTTTTAAAGGCTTTTCAGAATGTATGTAATGGATATGAATGCTAACAAAATGATTTATTTTTGTATTTTATAATGCTAACATATGATAATGCAAACACATTGTAATGTTGAACTTTTATTTTTTTTAAGCCATCTTTGGCACTTCATGTTGTTTTGGAAAAACATGGTGATACAAAGATATGATAAGTGAATGAACTTGCCTCGCTCCTAACTCCACGCAACTAGTAAGATGCGAGGGCTCAACACCAAAATCCATAAAAGACACAAGCTATGAGACTTTCTTGAATGGTAATGATGAGAGAAAGACAAGGATTTGGCAAAACCAAATTGAGACACTACAACCTCACCCTACTCAAGTTTGCTTCATAGTTTAGAATGTGAATTGCTTTCTAGTTTATCTAGACTTAGATCCATAGATGGCCACTTGGTTGACAAAATCTGGTTTTGAGATTTTAAACTCTTTTGGAATTTTGGACATCTAACTCACTTTCTTTTGACTTATGATATCGCAATATTCGGGTGAGTTACTTCTAACTTTCAAATTTGTCAAAGAGACTCCCTACACTTTTCCCCATGCTACTAGTAGGAAGTATGGGATCATCATCGTGGACAAGGCATAGGTGAGTAAGGGCATTTCTCTCCTTTCCTAACTCTAAATCACTAGTAAGAGATGCAAGCTCAACACCGAAGGTTGGTAGGGAAAAGAAATGTGTAAAATAAAAAAATTCTGTGGATTTGCATTTGACTTATTTATCTAGGCAAAATGTTCTAGAATGTTCTTATTTCCAAATAGATGTATATGGGATAGATGCGACACCATGAAGCTTATAGAACAGACTATAGGTAAAGACATCTAATCTAGAAAGAGACCATAAGTAGAACCAAGTATGTAGGCCTTGGTATGGTTATTGTCAAAGATTTGTCTTATCTTGTTTGGATTGATGAAGTGATACAGAAACAATTGATGACACCGTGAAGATTTGTAGAGACGTGATTTGAATGCTTTGCCAATTTTTTCATAAGATTCTAGGAATTTCTATAAGAATAAGTCCCGTGATCACAAATTTTACAGAATGAATTGGCATATGAAAATTCAATGTGGATGCAGTAATGTACATATGAAAATATTAATGGATTATGCATAGTACCTCTTTAGGTGAAGAGATTTTCTGATTCGCTAAACTCCTCACCCTCTAGTGTACACATGTGAAATACCCCATTTTTGTAGTCTTTATTACTCGTTCCTTCCTTCACCAGGTCTTTTTCTATTCCGTTGTCAAGTCTTAAAACCAAATCTCCCTAATATATTTCACGCTCATAGACTTTATTGTTGTATTTTCGAGCCATATGGTTAGTGTAAACGCTATGTCGTTGTTCAACGTTGAGTCTTTCCTCATCAAGACTTTCTAGCCGACAAATTTGCACCTCTCGATAGCCCTCTTCTCCCATAATTCCTTACAACGAGATACAGAGACTAGGTATTTTGACTTTGAGCGGTAAAACCGCTTCTGCACCAAATACCAAAGAAAATGGGGTTGCCCCCGTCAGCGTTCTTACCAATTTCTGATAGGCCCACAAGGCTGAAAAAATCTTTAAGTGCCAATCTCGTTTGTTCTCCTTGGTGGTCTTAAGGAGGATGGAGTTTAATGTCTTGTTTGTAGCCTCAACCTGTCCATTGGCCTAAGGGTAATAGAGAGAAGCCATATGGTGACTTATTTTGAACTATTCACACAGTTCACGTACTTCCTCATTTTGAAAGATATGCCATTATCCAAGATAATGACTTGTGGGACCTCGTACCTACAAATGATTTGGTTCAAAATGAACTTAGCGATTATAGATCCAGGCACGGTGGTAAGAGGCATGGATTCTACCCACTTAGTAAAATATTTTCGGTGGTCGTGATTATGAAGTTATGACCATCTGATGAGGGAGAGAAATTCCCTATCAAATCCAGGCCCCACATGGAAAAGGGCCATGGTGTTGCAATTGGTTGCATATCTTGTATCGGTATGTGGATCTCATGGGAGAACTCTTGACATTTATGGAATTTGTGCACAAACTCTACCGCGTCATGTTCGGCGTGGGCTAGAAGTATCCCATCGGATGTATCTTTCGAGCAATGGCGTGGTCATTGAAGTGACTTCCACATACTCCTCTATGTGATTCATAAATAATCTTCTCGAATTCTTCTTCATCAACACATCTTAACAACATTCCATCAAAGGCTCTACGATAGAGCACTTGTTCCAAGATAACATACTTAGCGGCTATAACATGTAACCACCTTCTTTGTTGCAATGTTTCCCCTTCTAGATATGTATGGTCCACTATAAAATTAATAATGTTAGTGTACCATGGACACGCAAAAATGGGAGGCTTGGTTTCAAAAAATACACACACTCATCGGGGAAGTATAGATTTACTAGATCGCCTCCATCTAACGGGTTGTTAGCCAACCTTGATCCCATGCAATGATTTTTCCTTTGACATATTTTTATTTACAAATGTTAACTCAAACTTGCCCATCAAAGTTATGAAGCATCCATCTTTCTTAGATAAGGACCCTTGTGTGAGAAATGTCCATGCAGGTGATCTGTTTTAACAATAACCCTTGTTTCTTGGTTTAGCATGTAATGTCTTAAGTGCTTTATCGCGAAGACTATAACAAGGCATTCCTTTTCTACTTATGTGTAATGTGTCTCATAATCAAGCAATGTTCAACTAATAAAATAGACTACATGTTCTCATTTATCATCATCTTCTTGAGCTAACATGCAGGCTAATGAGACATCCATAGCTTGTGAATACAAGATCAAGGGGCGATCTGACCTAGGCGGCATGAGTGTGGGAGGAGACAACAATAACTATTTAACCGACTTAAATGCCTCATTGAACTCTTCCATCCAATCAATGCAGCAATCCTTTTTAACAAATTGTTGATTGGGTGAATAGCAAAGTTCAGATAAGGGATAAACCTTCGGATTGCACAAAGTTTTCCAATAAAATATCTAATACCAAACTTATCGATGGTAGCGTCATTTCTAGTACAACTTAGATTTTGGATTGGTCTACATTAATCCCTTATGAAGATATGATGTATCCCAAAATCTTGCCTCTTGTTACACCGAATACACATTTTTCTAGATTCAATGTGACACCATATTCGATTAAGTGAGAAAGGATGATACGAAGCACCTCTGGGTGATCGCAACATTTTCTATCCTTAGCTATAAGGTCATCCACGTAGGATTCCACAATCTTATGGATAAGATCATGGAATATATAAGTCATCGCCCGTTGGTATGTGGCACTAGCGTTCTTAAGTCTGAACGACATGACATCATAATAGTATGTTCCCTAAGGAGTTATGAATGTAGTTTTGGTTTGATCCTCCTCGGAGATTTTGATTTGGTTATATCTAGAAAACCCATCCATGAGAGACAACAACTCATAACCAGTTGTCGCGTCGACAATAACATCAATGGATGGTAATGGGAAATCATCCTTGGGACAAGCCTTGTTGATATCCGAAAGTCTATGCAAATGTGGATTTTCAATTCTTCTTAAGAACGGGGATGATATTAGACACCCATTGTGAATAGTCGATTGGTTGATGAACCCCACATGTAGGAGTTTCATCACTTCTTCTTTCACCATGAGGGCCACCTTTGGCTTCATGGGTCTCGACTTTTGTTTAATTGGCTTAGCATCTGGCTTAGTGATGAGGTTGTGAACTATAATGTGTGGTGCAATTCCTATCATTTCCTTGTAGCTAAATGTGAAATATTTTTCATGCTCCTTGAGGATTCGGGTATGTATTTATATCTCCTCTGGAGTTAGAGAGGATCCCAACTTCAAGATTTTTGGTTCCTCCTTCATCCCGATGTTTATATCAATTATTCCTTTGATTAAGGAGGCATTTCCTTCTTCAAAATCAGGTGGGGCTAGATGTAACTCTAAATACCCTTCTTCTCCTACCTCACAAATTTCAAGCTCCTTCCTAGGCAAGATTCTATCATGGGATTTCCAAAATAGGAAGAATAATGTGGGATTATGGAAATATCAACCTCGTGATGAGTAAGATGCAATTATGCAAAAGAATTTAGATATCCCAAAGTTTCTTTATCATTGTCAATGTGGTCTGAGATGACAAACTCATTCTCAGCTTCTATGTATGTCAACATCGGGGTTATTGGTATTTTACGAACCAAAGGTTCAACATGAACCAATACCGTGAAGTTTGTATCTTCCAAATCACTGCTTGGAGTGAAGCGGGAAGCGAAGTTGCTATAGAGTTCTGTGAGAAGGTTTTGTTCTCGTGGAATTGCTTCAATCGATATGAAGTCAAACCCCTTTGTTAGATTTAGCATTACTATTTTGTAGAGTTGTAGATGCTCAGCTCTAGTCTCATATACCTCAAATACTTGATTCACAACCAGTTGTGAATCACCCAACACCCTAATATTAAGAGCACCCATCCTTTTGGCTATGATGAGACCAAGAAGGAGAGCCTCATATTCAGCCCCGTTATTTGTACATTTGAAGTTTAACTTGAAGGAAAAAGGTAGAATCCTTCCCTCAAGAGAGGTAAGGATCACACCGCCCGACGCCAAAATGACATCTGGCTCCATAAAATGGAGAGTTCCAATAGTTACTCATAAAAATGGATGTTGGATCATTCTTTGTATCTTCTTCATTTTTCTCATTTACTTCTACCATACAAACTTCATATCTATTGGAAGAGAATCGAGCCCTAGTGTATGTCCCATAGCCATAGAATCAAATGGAAGGAGAATAGGTAAATATTTATCTAATAAATCGAAAACCTTTATTGTGGTTCCTAATGACACTGTCTCTATGATGGTTGTTTCATCCTTGATTCTTGGAATGCCCTTGATCAATCTGTGACTTCTAATTCTTTTGTGGGGACCATTTTTTCTTATGGTGCCGAGCTTATAGGTTTGTTTAAGCTGATTTGCAGGAAGCTTAAACTCAAAATGAATCCTGACCTATTATTTAAATTAACTAGTTGTATGTCAAAGGGTTTTGGATCACCCTGTGCCACAAAGACCTTCCCTAAATGTAGGAACCTTACTTCTTGAAACAAATTGGAGGGAATTTCCTTCATGCGATGAATCCAAGGATGGTTGAGGATCATATTATAGTAGGTTTCCTGATCTATAATATATAACTCGATTAAAGCTGTCTTAGGTCCAAGGGTGACTGACAATACTATAGTTCTAATTGACGTCACTTTGAGGCTGTCATAGCCTCTCAGCGTGTTTCACATCGAGGAGCATTTGGTCTCTCTGTAACCTAAATTTTGAAAGAAAGATAAGGGGAGTATGTTAACCTCTGCCCCATCATCAATCATCACACGTTTTACATAGTTTTTTGTGAATCTGGGCTTGTAAAAACAAATACATATCACCTCTACGAGCTATCTCAGTGTCCATGGGCATCTTACTAATGTCAAATACGAATCCAACATCTCTTTCAGGCTTCCCTAGAGGATAGAAATCAAATTCTACATGGTTTATCTATGCTTCTTGAGGATGGTTAACATTAATCAAATGGCCAATACCTACTGCTTCTAATAGAGCGACTCTATGAGTAGGGGAATTCTTTAACAGATCTAAGAAGGAAATGTGAGAAAAGTATTGTTAGGTCACTAATCAATTCATAAGCTCCTATTGGCTTCTCTAGTGTATCATGAATGTCATCGATATAGTTGGGTAGATCGGGATAGGATGTGAAGAATAATCTTTGGTTCTAGTGGTAGCGTTAATCTAAGGTTCAATGTCCAACTCTACCAATCCCACAATTTTTGTTTGTTGGTGGCCATCCAAAGGAGGTGCCACCTATGGGTTTGATGAAGTTGAGGCTTCATGATCATTGGTTCCTATTACAATACCTTTGTTTGAACCGTTGGGATCTATTATACCATCTTTTGGTCGTGTGGGGAGAGGATCGTTAAAGATTCTAAGTGGTGTGTTCTATGGGGATACCGGTCCCATGTAAGTGTTATGAGTTGGGCTGTTGGGTTTGCAAAAACATGTCAACAAATAATTGTCTTTGATCCTTCAAAAGTTGTAGAATTTTTTTGCAATCATGGCATGTTCTTGTGTCATAATCACAATACAAATCGGGATCATAATCTTGAGGCCTTTGGTTTACACCTTGTTGCGGTCCGAAATTATGATTGTTGTTCAATTGTTGATTGTTATAGTTAAAATTTGGGAACCCTTGCCCTTGGTTTTGGAATTGGTTCAGATACCTTCTTGGGTATTGATTAGGGCCTTGGGTCTACATTTATCTTGGTTGCTAAGGTTGTTGTTGTTGTTGTTATTGTTGTTGAGGACGATTAAAATATATAACATTGGTGAAGGCGAGAAGTTGTTATTTCTCTTACGATTATTTCCATTGTTGTTGTTGTTGTTAGTATTTGTATTGGGATAACTAACAACATTGGGTTTCTTGGGCTGATTAGAATTACCATTATTTATAACCCCATGATTCTTATTAAGTACCTTTGGTCCTTGATTATTGTTCGTGTTGTTGGAGTAACCGAGGTTATTTTGGTTAGGAGTGACTAACTTCCCATTTGTTCCATAAGTCTTACGACCATTGTCAATGGTTGCTTGGTCAATTTGGAGAGCACCCACTAGCACATCTTTGTAGTTGTAATGTCCCCTTTCCTACGCCAAAGGCCTAAGGGCCAATTCGAGTCCAAGCCTTGGTCATACCCAAGGGGCTTTGGACATTGGGAGCTATTGGGTATGAATATCTAGTCCATTTTGTTATAATTCCTAATTGACATAAGCGAAAATGTGTTTTGGAGGGACTAGATGTTATGTTTTGTCATTAGGAAGCTGTCACATGGTACTAATTTTCTAATTTTGCATGGGGGGTCACTTTTGGAACATAGCGACTTGAAAGGGAAAAGTAACTTAAGTTACTTTTATTTTATCGACCCTTCCAAGGGAAAAATGTGACTAGGGTTTATTGGGGCTCTTTTTCCTTGGAAGAAGTTATATAAGGAGTTGGGGGAGAAAGGAAAGGGATATTAGCATACCTAATTATCTCCTTTCATGTGCAACTATTGTTTGCAAATCTATAGCTTGTGGAGTGAAATCCCATAGGAACCCTAGCTTCGGTGTTGAGAGATCCATCCCTAGCTAGTAGGGCATTCTTCGATAGTGAAAGATATACCTATTATCTCAATTTTTTCCCCAGAAAAATTAGATCACCCACGACCTCGTGCAAGAAATAAATCCAAAAAATGGTTCCATCAAACGAGCCCATGCTCCAAATCCAATGACAAGTTACATGTGGGCTCTAAAATGGAATAGCAGGGTCGGGGAAGGAGCGAACGACTCTAAAATAGAAAACCAAAGGCTCAAAGGATCAAATGGCGTAAAAAAGAAAACCAGAGGCTCTAAAATGGAATAGCAGGGTCGAGGAAGGAGCAGATAGTGTCAAAGAAACCATAAGCTCAAAGGAAAAGAAACGACGAAGGTTCAAAGTCTTCGGGCTCTGCAAATGGTTAAGAATGGGCCCAAAAATGACTAAGTATGGAGGAGACAATGGAAGCTGCCAAGTGTCCAAACGACGCACCTCCAAAGATTAAATCCAAAAGGGTAGACCCAAATAAGCGCCAAGCTTCCACATGTCTAGAGCCCCAAAAAGTTACACCGGCCGTTGAAAAGTCTTTGACTCAGTAGAAGGTGCCAAGTGTCCGAATGGTGAATTGCACATAAGGTGTGGCCCAAAGCACAAAATCAAATGAGCATTAGGCTTCCACGTGTCAACTGGACACTCCTTCAAAGGTAAAATCCTGAGTGGGTTTCCAAATGAGTGCGGGCTCACCACGTGTCCTAGGTCTAAAAAGAGACAAAGTCGGGGTTTGAATAGTCAAAGTAGAGGTAGGCTGTGGAGGGAGCCAAGTGTCAGCGTGACACTATTTCAAAGGTAAAATTTGGGGTGGGTTTTCAAACAAGCGCCAAGCCTCCATGTGTCCAGGGTTAGACTTTTGGCCCCGCCAAGCAAAGGACTCAGGAAAAATACAAAGGGACACCGTGGAGCCTGGAAGAAGCCACCATGTGTCAATCTAGCATAATTTTAGAAGCGAAAGGTAGGGGCTGAATCTCAAGGTGCACGAGGCTACCACGTGGACCTGGTATGGAAAAACTCTTTAAATATTGCGCTCCATGACCGAATATTCAAATGGCCATATTTTGACTGGAAACTCAATTTGGGTAGGAGAAGACTTTTTGGAAATGTCTCGACACCCTCTACACCATGGAAACATAAAATATCATTCTTAATAGGATTTAGTGGGTGAAAATGGGAAAATGTCTTCCAGGCCATTAATACAGAATCTATTTCTTCAACTACCAGATCGGATTTCGATTTGATCCATCGTTCTTCCCTTTTCAACATGCCAAACAGACAAAGGGAACTATAATCAACAGATTGTAGGTGGATTTGAGAGGGGAATTGATTGATAGTGGTTGAGCTTTCAAAGCAAGGATTAATGCATATCTCAGAGGTGGTTGAAGTAGGATTCAAATTTTCCCTCTCTCTCTCTCTTATTCTTCCTATATATTGTAAAGGAGGGGCATATTCAAATGGTTGGTCATTGTTTCTCTTTTCCCCCCTCTCTCTTTCTTCCTTAGGGTAGAATGTGGAGTCTAAGCCTCCTCCCATGGCTCTGTAATGGTGTTTTCTTGCCTCTTTCCCACTGATGATGTATTGTGTAACATTTTGGAGCAATAAAATCTATTTCGTGATGCATCTGTCCATCCTTGGCTTATTTTGTTGTCTCTTCTTACCTCTCATCATTACAGGGTATACTGTGCATATTCTGATGTTTTTGCAGGTCTAGGAGTTGTGTTTAATGGGTTTTGAAGTGGTGTCTGTGTGAAATCTATCTCTGGTCCATGGTGCATTCTTGTCCACCCTCTCCTCTGCTCACCTCTCTCCACTTCAGGAAGTCGGGTCTATGATCAACCACTTCCTTTTTTGGTGTATCACCACTTAGTGTAGGCTTCTTTCCCCTCTCTCTCTCTCTCTCTCTCTCTCTCTCTCTCTCCCCTTGGAATGGTTAGATTAGGATAGAATAGGTTCTGCCTGCACTGGAGTAGCTTGTGGTAGGTAGATTAGGAAGTAAGAACCGACTTTCTCTCGGAGGTCCATCTCAAGTTTTACAAGTCCCATAGCTTGAGAGATGGTCCCATGTTGTGCAATAATCACACCAAATGCCCCACTCACCCGGCCATTTGGGGGTGTTGTGATTCTACACAATAATTTTGGCATGACCCCGGTGGGACACGAGGTTAGATTTTCATCTTTCCAAGGTGTCTCATTACAAACAACAAATCATAAGCCACCGTGTGACCACACTAACAGTTTTGGCATGCCCGGTGGGACAGGTCTGAAGCACCTTACCACTTCATTTCATCAAGTAGATGTGTTCTTGGTGAGATTCAACCTTTTGAGGCACATGCAAAGCACATCTGGTGACTCCATCTAGTCAATAACCCATCCTGAGTTCTGAGACCTTTTCCATCCATTTCCACTCATTTTCATCCATTTTCTTCTTCCATATCTTTCATTTTCTCCCATTCCATGAAGTTGTGCAATCATGACTTCATTCCCTTCATGGAACTCACACTTACAATAGCAATGTAATCCACCTCCAATGCATTTCCCAACTCCTCCAAGATCAACATTATAATCAGATCCAAGACCATTATGCTTACCCATATGAGTAGGGTCAAATTCATTTTGGCCATGGAGCTTATCAAGAAAAAGGACACATATAATGGTGAAACTATGTGGAGAATGTTGGTTTTTTGGAGAAGATTCAAAAATGGAGGCTGGCATGGTTCAGTCAAGGGCCATAGCACAAATGAAGGCATTCAAGATTGGTTGCTAGGGCACCTTGTCCATGGGGAGGCCCTTTTCAAGACATTACAACCCTCAAGAGAAGCTTGACTTCATGGTTGAAGTGTTGCCTCAACTTACACAATGGATTGAGGACATTGAGGCTTATGAGAAAAGTGTGAGACAACCTTGTCAATGGGTAAGTCAATCACTAGCTCCATGTCCTTCATTTTCTCTTTCTCAAACTTTATCATTTCAGCATGATCAAGAGTCAAGCCCCTCATTTGCTGCCCCAAGTGTTGATTTCTCTTCTCCATCTCTGATCTTCCATCCCATTTCAATTCTTCTCCCTTTTCCTTCCCAAAGTAGTCATTCCCTCCAAATAAACAAGAAGTTCCACCTCCCTCCCCACCACAAACAATTGCAAAGTTGGTTGAACCCCAACTTGTCACTCCTCTTGCTTTCCCAAGTCCATGTTGGGAAGAGACTCAAGAATCCAGTCAAGGAGAAAACAACAAGAAGGGGAGCCCAATAGAGAAGAAATGAAAAAATCTGAAGAGTTGGGCTGCTAAATTTGGGTTTACAAAGATCCCCTTGATGGTTAAGCCAATAGAGGAGTCGAGTTGAAGAGCCAGTGGTGGCTGAGATTGAGTTTGTAGTAGAAGAAGAACAAAAACAAGAAGAAGAAGATCAACAATCAATAGTCTGTTTACTCTAAATGTAGTGTCCCTAATGGCACTTTTTTCTGAAGAGGATGCTGATCTGATCCAAGCTACACAACTAGTTGAGGAGGAAGGAACAATCAGCTCCAAGTCCCATTGAAGAGGAGTAGATGGGAGAGATCAAATCAGAGTTGAAGCCACTCAATGAAGAAAGCATCATTGAAGATTTTTTCTTTCATTTCAAGGGCCTTGATTTGATTGATGAACCCATGATGGAGGAGGACCATATAGTTTTAGAGGCCCCAAGTGTGGAGCAGGCCACAAAAGAACCTTTAGTTCTTCCTCCCACTTCATCCCCTTCAATATCGATGTTGAAGAAGAGTTTGATCTTTCAAACTTCATGTTTGAGGATGAAGGAAACCATGGTGAGCTAGTTGTTCAGATTAGGAGGACACCATGGAGGAGGTAGAGCACATGCAATAGGACAACAAGGAGGTAAATTATCTATCTGACTTGGAGGATTGCTTTGATGGAGAGGAGCCCATGGAAATTACATCATTTACTCCTCATCATCCACCTTCCAAGCATATGAGCCTGCTGCCATAAAGGAGGGCATTCAAGAATAACAAGCCTATGTCTCACAACATCCCTCTAGAACCAAGGTTGGAAGATATGAGTCTTCCATGTTCTTCACAAGAGAAGGAAGAGAAAAGGCAAGAGGATGTCATCATCCCTCTCACACCATCCATCCAAGAAGGTCCACAAAAAGACTCCATTTTTGGAGTTGAAATTCAGAGAAAAGGGCACATCAAAGGATCAGACCATGCCCAATCAGGTACTTGGCTTCATTGGAGCCAAGGAGAAGCCAAAACCAGTCATGCCTACTTTAGGGCATGAGGATGAGTATCAAAGTACCAAGGGTCATCATCAACACCTCTAGGAGTCAATGCCAATCAACTTGAGGAGGTATTTTTGGTTGATGTAGATACCTTGATGATTTGGGTGGAGGACCGGCTTATAGTTAGTTTTTCACTCATATACAGAAGCCATATTCAGTGTCAAATCATTTGCATGGCTGCCCCTTTTGAGAAAGGAAGTTATTTCTCCCTGCCTGTGGTAGATTTGTTTAGCTTTTCTTTCTCTCTGGTTAGTGTAGGAGTAGGAGTAGAGATTTTTTTTCAGTAGAAGAAGTGCTTGTGCACACTCTGCATGTCTCATTTGAGGCATGTATGATTTTGTCTTTGTACATAAGTTTTGTTCGTATTGCTCTAGAGGTGCATGAGGCCAAGCCCTTCAGTATTCATGGCGAAAAGACCCATAGTTTTTGTAACAGTTTTCTAATTTCAAATAAAACAAATGCAAAGCAACTAAAAATATTTTTGAGAGAAATCCATTTGAGAAGAGAAAAGTTCGGGGTCACCAAGTAGCAAGCTTGTTTCGGGCTTATGAAAATTGGCTCAAGGATCAAATTTTCAAAAAAAAAAAAAAGGATCAGTATCAAAAATAGGCTATTATTCTTGACTCCATGCCCAATGGATGCTTCAAGGCCATTGGTCCCTTCATCTAGTAGGTAGATGTCCCCCCGTGAGTCACCAAATTGTTATCTCAATTTTTCCCCCAACAAAATTGGATCACCCATGACCCCGTGTAGAAAGAAATTCAAAAATGGTTCCTTCAATGAGCCCATGTTCCAAATCCAATAGACAACATTAGTTAAATGGGCTCTAGGCTCTAAAATGGAATATAAAGGTTGGGGAAGAAGAAAAAAAAAATAGAAAACCAGAGGCTCAAAGGAAAAAAAAGTCAAAAAGGTTCAAAGTCTTCTAAAGCTGGAATGCAAATGATTCGAGAATGAGCCCTAAAATTCAAAGAAAAGCTATGGAGGAGAAAGATGAAGTTGCCAAGTGTCCAAATGGTGCACCTCCAAAGGTTAAAGAAGTGGCCCAAAAAATGTCCTAAGTATGGAGACCTCAAAAACAAGTGAAAACTAGGTGCCTCCATGTGACACACCTCAAAGTTGCAAGCCATTGAAAATTCTTCGACTCAAAGTGAAGAAGGTGCCAAGTGTCGCTCGAGAGCACATTTCAAATGGGACACCAAGGTGGAGACTCAAATGTATTTGACTCACGTGGAGAAATGATAAGTAGAGGTAACAAAAAATGATGGAAAGAGTGGGCCCAAAGTGACTAAGTTAAATAGAGTGCTGTGGAAGGTGCCACGTGTCTTAATGATGCTCCTTCAAAGGTAAAATCTTGAGTGGGTTTTCAAACGAGAGAAGGCTCCCGCATGTCAGTGTCCCAGGTCTAAAAAGGGATAGAGTTGGGGTTTGAATAGTCAAAAAAGAAGGCAAAGGAGGCAAGGGTGGAGGGAGCCAAGTGTGTCAAAGCAACATGCTATTTCAAAGTAAAATTTGGGGTGGGTTTCAAAATGAGCACCAAACCGCCACGTGTCCAGGGTCAAACTTTTGGCTTCACCAAGCAAAGGAATCAGGAAAAATACAAGGGACACCGTGGAACTTGCAGAAGCCACCACATGTAATAATCGTACACAATTTCAGGAGTGCAAGGTAGGGGCTAAATCTCCAAGAAGCACGTGAGGCTACCACATGGACCCGGTATGGATAGACTCTTTAAATATTTGTGCCCGACCCAAATATTCAAATGGCCATATCTTTTGATTGGAAACTCAGATTTGGGCGGGAGAAGAATTTTTGGAAACATCTCAACACCCTCTATGCCATGGAAACATAAAATATCATTTTAACAGGATTTAGTGGGAAAAATGGGAAAACATCTTCTAGGCCATTAATGCAGAATCTGATTTCTTTAACTACGGATTGATTTGATTTGATCCATCATTCTTCCTTCTTCAACATGCCAAGTAGACAGAGGGAACTAGAATTGACAAATTGTAGGTAGATTTGAGAGGGGCATTGATTGATAGTGGTTGAGCTTTCAAAGTAGGATTCAATGCATATCAGAGGTGGTTGAAGTAGGATTCAAATTTTTTCTCTCTCTCTCTCTTATTCTTCCTATATATTGTAAAGGAGGGGCATATTCAAACGGTTGGTCATCGTTTCTCCTCTATCCCCTCTCTCTTTCTTCCTTAGGGTAGAATGTGGAGTCTAAGCCTCCTCCCATGGCTCAGTAATGGTGTTTTTTCTTTCCTCTTGCCCACTGATGATGTACCATGTAACATTTTGGAGCAATAAATCTATTTTTGTGATGCATATGTCCATCCTTGGCTTTTTTTTTGTCTCTTATTACCTCTCATCATAATTGCAGGGTATACTATGCATATTCGATGTTTGTTTTAAGTCCTAAGAGTTTTGTTTAATGGGTTTTGAAGTGGTTTCTATGTGAAATCTATCTCTAGTCCGTGGTGCATTTGTCCACCCTCTCTCCTCTCTCACTTCTCTCTCCACTTCCTTTTTGGTGTATCACCGTAGTGTAGGCTCTTTGCCTCTCTCCACTTCCTTTTTAGATTAGGATAGTATCACCTTATTAGTAGATTAGGCTCAGAGGTCCATTCAAGTTTTGCAAGTCCCCTCTTGAGAGATGGTCTCATGTGGTGCAATCTTGAATTTCCACTCCACACTTGGACCATTTAGGGGTGTTGTGATTTTGTACTAACAACTTGTTTTGGAGATTGCAGCCTTTATTTGGAGGGTTTCCAGTTGGCCATTTTCATATCTAAGGGTTGGAATATCATCTTCTATATTTTTAAATGTTATTTCCAAAGTTTCATAGTTTTTGCACTTGTATTCGGGAAGATATGAATTTTAAAAGTTTTCCAGTTGTTTAGGGCACTTATTTGTGATTTTTCAGCATTTCTAAAAATTCCAAAAATAGTTTTCTTATGTTATTTATAATATTAGCAAGCTCTCTTTAAATTTTCAAGTGATTTGAGTGGATATTTTGGGAGTTATTAATTTTCTTCAATTCGCTGCCCTAACTAGTAAAAATCTACAAAAATCAGTATTTTATTTGGCTGCAAATTTTCAATATTTTGTGTTATTTAAGTGGTATCCCACAAGGGATATTTCAGTGGTATCAGAGTAGTTGTTTCTCCATCCTATTGGGATTGAAATATGGGAGACAAAGATAGTGAGGATATGGGTGTGGATATGATGAAACAATTGTTCACCACTATTTGAGCCGACTCACCGAGAAACTAGCATAGGGTAGAATTGAGACTCATACAGATAGAGGGGAAAATATCAATATGGGACAACAAGGTCAAATAGGTGAGAGTGGACATTCAAGGAAGTGGTCTCCCCATTCTTCTACTAGGCCTTTAGGGCTTCATGAACCTTCTTTCTTGAAGGATCCATAAATTTCACAGGTACAGAAGCCAGTAGATATTGTGGATGAGGAGTCTTGTTGGGAGAGGTACGGACCTTGAGTGAGAGTTTTCATGACAACATGTCATTCCGGGAATATTGAAAAATGAAGATGTGAGTGGGCCCAAGAGCGATCATCGGATATATGTACTAGAGTTATAGAGGAGATTGGGATGATTTCCATTCCACATTTTGATGGCTCTAAGAAGTGTATCTTACTTGTAGATCTTGGGTTCAAAATTTGAAGACATACTTCAACTTGAATCCTATGTATGAGGAAGATGCAATTAATTTTGCAATCTTACATCTTGAGGGAGACACTCATGATTGGTGGCATCATGGATTGATTGCACAGGGACACATACACATTACTACTTATATAGAGTTCACACAGAGGCTAGTGCGAAGATTTGATAGAAGGGACATTGACATGTATTTTAGGAGTTGACTCATTGGAGACGAGACCGGTTCCCTAGATCAAGTATATCGCAGATTTTTCAGAGATTATCATTCATGGTACCTGATGTTATGGAGATGAGGTTGACTTCACTTTTCATAACATGTTTGATAGATACTCTAGTTGTATTTTTGAAGGCATTTGAGCCTTCTTATTTACATGAGGCTATTAGGAGAGCACAAGACTTGGAGTTATCCACCCTAAAGTCGAGGCTTCCACCTTGAGTTCGAGAAAGGGAACCTCCATCTGGATTAGATGAACTTCAGTAGAGGGAGCCTCCACCAAGGCAGGAGGTGGCTAAGAAGCTAGTCATTTCCCAAGAGGGCAGAGATGAGTTGAAGTGAAAGAAACTATGTTTCAATTTCCGTACAACTTGTGTTCTAGGACATGATTGCAGAGGTAGAGGGAAGGTCCAATTCATTGATGTCTTCAAGGAGAGTGAGGGTGACATAGGTGAGGAGTTAGAGACTTGCAAGATGGATGATGGAGATGGAGTTGCATTAGATAGTGTTGATGCACAGTAGGAGGAGGAGGAGACTTTTCCTCGGGAGATTATAGCCACATTGTCTAGTACTCTAATGTACAAGGAGTTTAGGATTAGAGGAGTTATGCAAGGTCAGCGAGTTTTGGTACTCATTGACAGTGGGGCTACCCACAACTTTATTGATGCATCATTAGTTGAGAGACAAGGTTTGCAGATGAAGGAATTTGAGGGCTTCAACATTGTTGTATCCAATGGGGAGTATATGAGATGCACATGGAGAGTCCCATAATTGAGCATCACCATGGGTAACTACACGATTCATCGATGATTTTCATATTGTTGGTATGGGAGTGACCAACATAGTGTTGGGAGTGCAATGGCTTCACTCTCTTGGTGAGTTTGAACTAACTTTCAGACAATGGAGTTGAAGTTTAAGTCTGAGGGCAGGAATGTGATTTTAAGGGGATTATCTATAGGAGCACCTAGGGTGGTTGCAACTGAGGGGATGGAGAGGACTTTCTGGCATGATGAGGGTTTTATTATTGTAGATCAATGTGGAGTATGATGGATGTGGGTGTGACCAATAGTGTTGCACATGAGACAATCACAAAGATTGGGGTTATAGGTTCAGATCATCTAAGTTTATCATTATGTTGGTTATATGAGGTTTTAGTAGATTGGAGATCTCATTTTCTTGTTGAGTACTCCAAGAACCGACACACTTGTGAGATTCTAGATGGTCACATACATGATGACACCTACAGATTGGAGGATGAGATGATATTCTATCAGGGAAGATTATACCTTGTGTCAGATTCATGGTTGAGGATGGAGATATTCCGACATGTGCATTTTTCTTTCGTGACTGGAAACTTGAGCTTCGATGAGACCTATAGGCTCATATTAGAGAGGTTTAGATGGAATGGGTTGAGGGAGGTGTTATCTTGTAAAATTGACAAGGGAAATTTTGCAGATAACCATACCAAAATTTTGTTTTGGTCCCCTGAGGAGGTCTATTAACATTCAAAATGGCCTTAAAATTCCCTTCCAAAAATCAAGTTTTAAGAACTTAGCCATTTTTCAGCCTTTTTGAACTGGGCGCAAGTATTGTTGTGTCAACATCCCCAAAGTTGTGCCCCCTTTTGAAAAACCTTTGGCGCAGAAAATGTCATGTCAACATAAGAGAGGTTGCACCCCTTAGGCGCTAAAAGTGACATGTCAACATCCTCAAACCTGCACCAAAGAAATGCGCTAAAGGCGCGAAAGCAATCATGTTGACACTTCCTTAAGTGCACCATAGGTGCTGGAAACATGGTGTCGACACCCTCCTATCCGTGCCAAGGCGCGATTTATCCCATGTTGACACTTCACCAATGCCAAAGGTGGTTGGTGGTGCAATAAATGCGGTATTTTCCTATATATATGCGGTTCACACCTGTCATTTTCACGACTTAAAAATTGTGAAAATTTATTCCTCTACGACTATCAGCCTTTCCCGTAAGCCTCACGTGTTGTTTCTTGTGCTTACGGATCCCATGTCGTCCTTCATTGTTATTTATCCCCGGTAAGTGGTTTTTATCCCTCACTATTGTTTGTGGTTTTGTTTCTTGGTTGTTATGGTTTTAGGATTGTTATAAAAGGTTAAACCTAAAAATCTAAATGAATAAGCTTAACAATCCATGAACTATCTAAAACACCTTATCTCTCCTTCTAGATCTCAGAAATGAGAAGGCTCTGCCTCTGAAAGAAATAAAAAACCCATTTTTCCCTACCTGCCTGCCTTGCAAATCCCACAAACCCTCTCTTTGTTATTTTGGAAAGATCAAAAGAGAGAGGAACCTGAGAAGTTGTAAAGAAAATGCAAAAAATCAGTCTTTTTCCTTTTGGCATGTTGTCCCTTCATGCTACATCACACACAGTCGTGCCTTAGCGCACCTGTCTCCTTGCATGCAACATATTTTTAACTTGCGCCAGGTATAAACACTTAACAAATCTCCTCAAGGCACAGTGCATCCCAACCAACATCAACATTTGATGTTGTGTTCCCAAATCTGCGCCCTTTATAAACCCTTTGGCGCATTAAGCTTATGTGCAACACATTCCAAAACCGCACCTTGGGCACACTGAAAAGCCATGCAACATCATCTTTTGCAGCACCCAGTTAGTAATTTTCCAAAGATATTGGCGCATGAGCCTTAACACCAACACTGCATGTTGTGTATTGTAAACTGCGCCTGCGCGCCTTAAGGCTTATAATAGCTCATTTTTCATTCTGCAAGCTGTTATTATGGATAACATGATGGATGACATGGCTCTTTTGTGTTGGACCTCTTTGATTCTCCATGCAGAACAACAACAGACCATCCTCGAGCTCACACATGTCTTCGTCGAGTAAGAAGCCAACTAAGTCTAAAGGAAAAGCTAAGTTGACAGAGTAAGAAATGAAATACAAATATTAGAGAGTCAGGATGCCTGACTCACTTGCAGAGTGCAGTCTTGACATCAGAGACTCTGAGAAAGTGGGACACATAGATATGGATGACTTCTAGGAGAGAACCACAAAGGTTACCGGTGGCCCATGGATGGACAAACTGGTAGGCAGTGGGCTACACTTTGCAGCAGGACTCCCAGTAAGTGCAATAAACAATGAGTTCATCATGTTGGTGGCCCAGTTGTTACAATAAAGACACAAGATGTGTCGAAGATAAGGAGGGAAAGGTGATCATTAACCTCATGGCCCGACACTTGAAATCATGTTGGGCATTCCTCACCATAGCCAGTATGTGGTAGTAAGCATTGAAGAATGCTTAAAGACATGGACTCGACAATGAAGACAAGTGTATGCAGATGATGAACGAAGTCTACCTGAAAAACAAGAAGGTGGTGAGTAGATGGCCCCAGACCATCCATCACAGTGACTTCAACGAGGAGCTGAGTGATACCATCACCTTCCTCAGCAGAGTATTTGGGCTTCCTGATGCCCACTACTTTCACAAATGGATGCTCAGATATCTAGAAACTATGAGCAAGAATACTCCCAATCAACGCTTGGTGGGGAGATCATAAGTGATACTATCTCGCAGCAGCTCCAACAGGTTTTGACAACTGGGAGGTTCTACATGAACTCCTATGTGGTATATGCAGCCGCATCAAAGAGAGAGAGTTCCCAGGACTAATTCAGAGTGGAACATGGCCCTAGGTCAAAATATATGAGTACTACCTGGAGCTAAGGCTCGAGGCCAGTATCACCCAGTTCAACAAGATCAATGACGCCTTCTTCTATGAGGTGATCTGCCTATTGAGGCTGAACATGAGACATGGTCGGACCAGCACGAGCATGATCACTGCCACCAAGAAATGGGGGGCTTTGTTTACACAATTCCCCACCTTCACGTATCTCAGGGCTGCCAACTTTCTGGGAGAACCAACAAAGTTACCAAGGTACGTAGGGCCCAAGCTGATCCTCCTAGAGCTGTCAAGGTAGCTGATTACATATCACGAGAAGTGTATGAAAAGGAAGAAGGGTGGAACTCCATTCCCCCTCATGGTTGGCAGATACACCTGCACCTCATTGGGTAAAGCCCGGGAAATGTATGCGGAGCTAGAATTGCTCAACTTGAAGCATGATTTCTGGAAAGGCCAACCTTCGACTACCGGAGTTGCCTCCCCAAGGAAAATATCGATCCCATCCATGTCCTAAAGATCGAGGACATATGGATAGACGTGAACCACGAAGTTGAAATCAGGTGAAAGGATCACTCTTTGGCACTAGCAGAGATCGTCCACTATGGAGTTGCCATCATCCCAAAATATTTCCAAGAAACTGATCAGGAAATTGATCAGGTTTACCTTGACACGGATGGGGATGATTGGCCATTTACAAGTATCAATAGGACCAAGGCACCCAAGACCATAGAAGAAAGGGTCCAGCCCACATTGCAACGCACCGAGCATTGGTGCAAACGAAATGGTCTCATCTACCTCGAGTGGATTTCACTACTTCCCTTTAGGAAGTGTACCTCCAAAGCCAGATCACTTGCCAAAGGGAAAAGGAAAAGATAAAGTTGGAGAGCCAAGCAAACAAGAGAAAGCTCCTGATAGCCCTCCTTCTACTTCAGAGCAAATAGTGGACTTAGTGTCCCCAGGAAAAGAAGAAGTGACAGATGTTCCAATGGACACATCCACTCAGGATGTTGTCACAGCTACAACTGTGGAGGTGCCCACCATTCCCTCTTCTACTCCCCCTCCTCCTCCTATCACTCAAGTAACCGCTCCTTTGGTTGTGTCTTCTCCTCCATCTTCCTCCCTTCCATCTCCCACCTCTTCCATCTTCTCCTCTCTCGTGGATCTGTCCTCCAGTGTTTCCTCCATCCTGTCACAGATCCCTTCCGTCTCCATGTCCTTCTCTTCCCCTGTAGTGACTCCGAGCCCTGTGAGCACTAGTGCATTGGACTCTCTATCCATGCCACCACCAAGTGTTTCCACTTTCTTCCCGAGTCCGCTACAGTTGCTCCCCCTTTCACCCCTATTTCCTCTTCTTCTTCCGATCCCGATCCCATAAGTCCTGGTTGGATCTCTGACCACCTGAGTCAACACAAGAGGAAGGTCCCCATTGTAGCTATGGACTTCTCTGTCATTCCGGAAAAGGGACCCAAGAAGAAAAAAGCAATAACTCACTTCTCAAAAAGTGCCTCAGGAGAAAGGGTCATGGAGATAGCCTACCCAGATCCCATAAAGAAGAAAGAAGATTTGTCTCCTATAGACTTCACAGTGACTCAAGTCACAATGGGAACCTCATCGAAAGTTCTGTAAGGAGAAGCCTTGTTAGTTGTAGATGCCCTCTGCAAGAAGCTACAAGAGGCCAAAGAGGAGAAGAGAGTGCTCAAAGAATAGAACAAACATCTCCTCCAAGCTTTGCAGAAGATGGGAAGAGCTCCTTCAGCAACTACTGCAGAACCTATTCAGACTCCCAGCCAAGAGAAAATAAATGAGTACATAAAGATTGTTGAACAGGTATTTGTGACATCTGGAATGAGAAGATCCTCCGAATAATCGGTGATAATTGGTAGGTTCACGTTGCTGCACCAAGATATAACTCAAGAAAATAAAGAGCTACAAGTAGTAGCAGGCTCCCTTTCTGAGGAATTGGATAACGCTAAGTTGCAGCAAGGAACATTCCAGACAATGGTCAACTGTTCGGCTGATGACCTGTTAAAGGTTGGCGTTATCGATCACCCGCGGGCACATTATAAAGCTCTCACTGCTTTAGATTACCGGGTCGATCAAATGGAATTCATCCTGGAAAGAATCAACAAATTCAAGGAAGAAGCCTTGGATGCACTACACAACATGGAGAAAGCAGTTTCGAAGATGTCTCCTAGACTGCTCAGTGCATCCTATGAATTAAGAGAAGCAGATGATACATTCAGCGCTTTAAGGCTATTGTCTCTCAAGGTCTGGATGCAAGAGGTCACTTTCGATTAAGAGTCCATCAACAACCTCTTAGCCTGCCATGACTTTATTGGCTCTTTGATCGATGCAAATGAAGAGTTCGCTGATTTTCCCAACAAGCTAAAAAATGAGAAAGAAACTTGCGAAGTAATTCACGACCATTTCAAAGGTCCTGATCAGTATCAACTTCAAAAAATAATCAGCAAGTTTGTAGAGTATCAACGCAGTGTCATATCGACTCCCCTGAGCCACCGCAAGATACTAAGTTCGAGCCGAGAGACGATGACGAATAGCTTCTTCCTCCTGGATGAATCCCCTTTTTGTAAAATATTTAAAAGGCATGGCACACACAATGACATCATCCATGTTGCACCATGGGATGTTGTCATCCTAAACTTGCCCCAAAGTCAAAGGTTGACTTTTTGTACTTTGTAAATATCTTGTAAGATATTTTGTAAATAAGTGGTTGGTTGCTTTTTGTCTTCTTTCTCCTTCTTCTATAAATACTGGAATACTTGTTGTATTCTTGTGTGGACACTTTTGTATGAAAAAGAGGTGAAGAGAGAAAGACTTTGTGCCTTCTTGTAACATAAGATATTTTAATATATGTATTAAGACTTTGTGCTCAATATATGTGTTATTTACATCAGATCTTTCTTAAGTTAGATCTGTGTTTCTATTCTATTGGATTCATTCTTTTATTGTCATATGTTCATCAGTATTGCTTTGTTTGTTTATGTGATTAAGTTTGGCTCTGTTTACTACCAACCCAAAGCATAAACCCTCTGACCTTTCCGTCTTTAGAATTCATTTATTTTCTTCCTTCAGATCTATCCTTCCTCTATTCCTTCCCTCTTACATTTCTATTCACATTCGGAATTACCTCTACTGGGATGAGATCCCAAACCATTAAAGTTAGAATAGTGTAGATTTGCATGATTCTTGCTTGATAGAATAGCAATAAAACGAGTTTCACTTTGTTGTCTCAAAGAGGGCTATGCCCCGCACACTGTTGGCTGTTTCCCCATAATCTACCTATCCAACATATTTTCAAACCAACGGGAGGATATCCTTAACTTCATACGAGGATGTACGGTTTATCGTTATAACAAATCAGAGCTTATAGGTTCATCATGTTCCAAGTTGACATGGGATAGCACTCCTATGTATTTTATGCTTCTAAGCACGGTGGGCATTTCACCCATGTGTTGGCCACTGGAGGGATGGAGTTGACTCAGTTACCTAGTTATTCAGTAGGTTCACACTCATCACAAGAGGTGAACTATGTAGAGTTGACATTTTTGGTTGACCATTTACTGGAGTCTTGGGATTTTTCCCCATGAGACACATTGAGATACATTATGAGGAGTTGTACTCTCACACTATTGTGGGTCATTTGGGAGAGTTATCACACTTTGTGCATATACGGGTTATTTCACTGAGTTGATCCAGGGATTATACATGATTCATAGTGGAATTTCGTACCCATGTGTTGATCGAGAGAGATTGACGGGTCCCATGATGATGGCATCGTTGGCAATCCCGATGTGGGTACCAGTGGAGAGTCGGTTTGGGTATCATTCTACTTCACGAACAACATTGTTCTCTATACAACATGGAGGTCATGATGACTACATGGGGTTTCTTGGTTACTTCGGATTACACCGATCTTTGGTTGACTACAGGGTGAGGTGGAGAAACTTACTTTGTGGTATTCAGCTTCCATAGTATGACATGATAATGCTTGGGGTCAAGCATTTCTCGGGAAGGGAGGATTATAATGTCCCCTTTCCTACACCAAAGCCCTAAGGGCCAATTCAAATCAAGCTTTGGTCATACCCAAGGGGCTTTAGATGCTAGGAGCTATTGGGTATGAATATCTAGTCCATTTTGTTATAATTCTTCATTGACATAAATGAAAAGGTGTCTTGGAGGGACTATATGTTATGTTTTGTCGTTGGGAAGGGTCACATGGTACTAATGTTATAATTTTGTGTCGGGGGTTACTTTTGGACCATGGTGACTTGAAAGGGGAAAAGTAACTTGAGTTACTTTTATTTTATTGACCCTTCCAAGGGAAAAATGTGACTAGGGTTTATTGGGGCTCTTTTTCCTTAGAAGAAGTTATATAAGGAATTGGGGGAAAAAGGAAAGGGATTACGGCATACCTAATTATCTCCTTTCATGTGCAATTGTGTTTATAAATCTATATTTTGTGGAGTGAAATCCTGCAGGAACCCTAGCTTTGATGGTGAGAGATCCATCCCTAGCTAGCAGGGCATTCTTCGGTAGTGAAATATCTACCCTAGCTTGTCATTTTGGAGCTATTTTCAGAGGGTTTAGAGATAGGGTTTTAAGGGGTTTTGAGATAATTTGTGAAGATAATCAGTGGGTTTTCATATCAGACTTACGGAAGCAATAAAGAAAGGGTTTGGCATCATTTCCAGAGGATTTCAAAGGGGTTTTGACCATCTACCAAAAAGGGCAACTTGTTTTGGAGATTGCAGCCTTTATTTGGAGGGTTTCTAGTTGGCCATTTTCAGATCTGAGGGTTGGAATATCATCTTCTATATTTTTAAATGTTATTTCCAAAGTTTCATAGTTTTTGCACTTGTATTCGGGAAGATATGAATTTTAGAAGTTTTCCATTTGTTTAGGGCACGCTGTAATTTTATGGCAATGTTATATTGTCTGAAAATTTCAAAAATAGTTTTCTTATGTTCTTTATAATATTAGCAAGATCTCTTTAAAATTTCAAGTGATTTGAGTGGATATTTTTCGAGTTATTAATTTTCTTGAGTTCGCTTCCCTAACTAGTAAAAATTTGCAAACATTAGTATTTTATTTGGCTGCAAATTTTCAAAATTTTGTGTTATTTAAGTGGTATCCCACAAGCGTTATTTCATTAGCTCCTTAGTGGTAAATTTTGAACTTCTTCCTTTGTCTCCCTATTGAGGGAGTGGAGGAATAAATCACAAAGCTCCATTTGATCCATGTTTGGAGCACTTGCAGAGGAGTAGAGAACCTGGTTACCACCTTTGAATGAAGTGGGCAGTAGACTCATTGTGATCTTGTTTGATATGAAGGAATTATCTTATTCCTACCCTTAAAAAAATTTCATATCAAAATCCTTAATAAAATCTGACACGAGTTGTTTGAAGGAGTGTATTGAAGCCTCTAGTATCCTATAGTACCAATCGAGAGTGATGCCTTCTAGCGTCTTAGGGAAAATATTTATAACAACCACATCCCATGGGAGTAGCTCTTGAATGGTCATTGCATAAGATTTGATGTGAGCGTTAGAATATCCCTCCACTTTGAACTTCGGAAGATCGGCAAAGGGTCTTGGGAGCATGACTATCTGGATGGAGAAGTCTAGAGGCTTCTTATAATATTCGAGAACATGTCCCTATTGCATATGTTTCAACCATTGAAGACCCTTGTTAGGGAGGTGGAGGTTGCATCGATGTTGAAATGGTACATCGCAAAAAAAAATTTGGGGAATCCCTTGTGGCTAACCATAAGGACTTGGGATATCCCCCTGTGGTGATTTAGAGTACATGTGTACGTAGGGGGGTTAACTACTTTGATATGGAGTTGAAGGCAAAAAGCTAGGGAATGTTGCATTTTCAGATGGTATGGCGTTTGAGAATGCACTTCCAACTAGTGCCTGTTGTAGATATCCATATGTGGCATGAGGGGGCATACCCAAGGTGCCTATCCTAGTTAGCAAATATCTAGGGCTTGGAGCACCCGTATAAACTGGAGGAGTCTACGTAATAGGTACTTGTCCATAATTTTACGGATAGTGAGAAACTCTTGCTTGCCCTACGTATGAACTTTGAGCATTTTGGGCAAGCTCTAACTCTTTGAATTTGTCTACTAACATTAAGATGACATCACTCATTGATGGGGTGGGAAGTGCTTATTGTTGAACTTTTGGAGGTTGTTGAGGAGTGTGGTATCCTGCTATGAATTGTTTGCTATGTTGCCACCCCTCATTGGAAATGTTTTCCATTGTTGGAGGGGTAGTGTTATTGTTTTGGAGCAGGACATCACCATGTCCTTGCAACCTATCAAAATCTCGGTTCATATTCTGGAAGCATTGTTCACTCCTGGCGTATCGTGCTAAGTACTCCTCATCTAGATGTGGGAGTTGGTTTGATTGCATGTTAATGGGTTGTTGAAACAATACCCGAGGAGATGAACTTGCCTCCCCAGTGAAATTCATGTTGTTAGAACTTGATTGTTCAAGAGGATATGTCTGTGTGATTTGGTCAAGCTCCTCGATACGTACAGAGGAACCAACATTGATTCCCTGAAAAAGAGGATTTTGGGCCTGAGTAGTTGAACGGTTATCTTCCCATGTTGAGAGCGAAGGTGATTGTTTTTGTCCACCTGATTGATAATTATACATATCATAACCCAAGAGGGCTCGACCATAATCATCATATCCCAAAATATTCGGGGTAAGAATACGATAAATAAAGGGAAAGTGGAAGGCGGATGAATAAAGTTGAAACGTTTAGAGACTAGTTCCTCACGTCAAGTTCACCAATTTGTATGAAATAAAATCAACATGTGACCTTCTTTGCACCCAACTTCCCGAGGTCGTGTCGGGACAGCTAGTGTAGAATAGAAATGGATGTAAGTGTGGTGATGATGAATAAGATAATGAGGAAACCTTATTCCTTCAACATGCAATATCGGTATTTGCGAGTCTAAGGAAAGGAATGTTGTCCTAAGCTGAAGTGGTGTGATGGATTGATCAGATAGAATAGCTACTTGGAGGCTCTAATCAATATCGAGCTCTACCGAGATTTTGTCTATTGGTTGTGGAACACGTGGAAAGTGACCTGCACGCGCCTTGTATAAATTTTGAGACAAGGTCATGGAAGTGAGAATGAGAGGCGTAATGAAACCACAAGGACTATGGATGATTTTCCGGTCTAGTTCAGAAAGTCTTAGCTTGATCAGCTGCTATGTTCAGTATGGAAAATTGTACAATGATGTCAAGTGGAAGTGGTGATGATCTAAATACCAATGCATGAAAACTAGTGTCAATGTTCAATTGGTTAGCAGGCCTGTTGGGTTGTGGGACCTAAGGATCACAACCGAAAAATCATGGAGGTTGTGGTCCTTGTATGGTCACGTGTAATCAAACCCTGTTGTCAGGAGCAGTCCAATAATTGTAGTTTTGATTAGCTGCAATGTTTAACATGTTTAATTGTTCTATCTTCTTAGAATACCTAGTAGGTGTGCATAAAACTAACAAACATAAACTTGTATCAATGTCGGTCAACAATTCGATCCATTGGGTTGTGGGACCAATGGATCACAATCATGCATCTTTTCTTGTTGTGGACTATTGATGGTCATGCAGAATGAATTGAAATGATTTTTATGAAACAAACTAACTATAAAAGGAAATTTAATCTATGTTTTTGGTATTTTCACAATATATCGAACAAAATAATGAAAGCAAACTAATCTAATAAAAGTAAATATTTTTGATGTTTTTTCGGTTTTAAGCGGTGCATCTAATCTAATAAACAAACTAAATACAAGTAATTAGTTGGATGTAGCTAATTACTTGTGTGAATATGTGAATCTAGATCTAAAATAACTAACCTAATTTAATCAAAACCCTTCAAACCCTACCTTAGAGGTGAAGAATAAATCATAACCTTAGAAGAGCTATTTTTCCCCCCTACTTCCCCGGTAATGTTAAAGAGAAAGCTTTCTAATTATTTTCCCTATTTGTGATTTCTTAATCAATTGAGATTAACAATTTTACTAATATATTTGATATGTAATTGAGACTAATGATTCACAATTGATAATTTGACAAATGAAGCAAACAAACAAGTAATTCCAACCTGGATAAGCAAGATCTTTGGCAAATCTGGTTGTATCTGTATTTGTCCCCTCAGTTGGATCATTTCTTTCTCTGTACATGTCCATATGAGTCCAAGGAATTAGGAATGCAAGAACAACAACAAGAGAAGGCATTTGAGAAATCACATATTTAAGGTAGTCCGGATGCAATGCAAGTAGAAGAGAGATAACACAAGAGATTTGAGCTTGGATATGCAATTCCTAGCAGGATTGTGGCAACAATACAATGCAAGATACACAAAATTCTCAGGCCATATGCTTGAATACAAGCATTGAATATACAAGAATTGGCTGGGATGTGCCTTCAGTCATAAGGAAAGAAGAGGTAGTTTAAACTAATTAAATCTATTTAAAAATAGAAGAGGGAAGGAAAACCAATCAAATAAGGCTATTTTTAGGTAGTTTGGTTCACAAACGCATCCTAAAAGTCAAGTTAAGTGAAGCATCGCATGTTAAAAACACACATGAATAATTTTGGAAAAAGCGAGTAGGATCGTCACCTGTGTGTAGGGCGGTGGTACTGGCATTGAAGGCCAAAATTTGTACATAATGCAGCGATAAGTTGGAAGAAAGTGTGGAAAAGCTAAGTAAGGATGTCTAGGCTACAAATATACACTGTGAATGGGTTTAGGAGCTCGAACACCTTATGAAAGGACATGAATCATCATTAGGGACTTTTGTAACCATTTTTGACAATGTAACACATGTAATTTTTGGTGTGTACGGGTCCCATGCGGGGTAGACGTTCGAGCAACAGTCCCATGCATGGGGAAGCTGCGATCGAAATTTATAGTCAACTAGTCCCGTGCATTTTTTATTTTATATCCATTGTATAAAACAAAATATCACCATTAAAATGTGGAGTAAAGAATGCAAAAAAATAATTTGTTTCGGGGATGGCAATTGGTGGGGCCTTGAAAAATTGCACATCTACTTTCCAAGGTTATAGGAAAAAAAGGCATGAAGATGGTAGAGAAAAAAAAAGATTGCAAATCAAACATATTAATGTGTGAGTGGAAATAATATAGATAGAGTGAGAAGATGTAAACGTAAAAATTGCACATGATTTGTGAACTATGCTTGAGGTGATATTAAGTTGAATCTAGCTTACGATTTTATTTTTATGTGAATAAAAAAATGAAAGAAATGTATTTTAAGAGATTACATATACTTGAGATATTTGTTCAAATAGTTTGTATGTTTATATAAGCATTAACAACTATAATATTCATTTAAAATATATTTTCTATTATTTTATCTTTTTGTGATATCATTTTGTGCATATCTTGCATTCATTGCACCATAAAAAACATTTCATCTAAGCATTTTTGGAATAGTTCACATCTAGGCATACCTAAGAGAAACCAAATAAACAAAAAAAAGGTTGTTAAGTATTGCTGCAATTAAAATGAAAATCTATTAGATGGCAATATATCTCGAAAAGGTGAACCGGTCAGATTGGATATAAGTTATTGCTCGCATTTCACAAGAGAGGATCGCTTTGTCATTGTATTAAGGCAACATGATTGGTCTGCAAACTTGGCAGGGACAACAATTGAAGGTGTTGAAAAAGGAGGGTATGTTATAAGTGATAATTACAACAATGATGAACCAGAACTTATCTTAATTTGAACTGGATTTGAGTTATGCCTTTGTGAGGGTGTTGCAAACACACTAAGAGAAGAAGCAAGAAAAGTACAAGTGATCTCTTTGGTTTGTTGGGAATTGTATGACAAACAACCTAAAGCATACAAAGACACCATTCTTCCTCCCAATGTTGAGAAGTGACTAAGTGTCGAAGTTGGTTCTCCATTAGGGTGGAGAGACTATGTGGGTTCTAAAGGACTTATACTAGTTGTGAAAGATTTTAGAGCTAGTGGAGCTTACTTGGATGTGTTTGAGAAATTTGGATTAACCAAAGCACCCTCTGCCCTCCCAGAAATTGTGTTGATGCCTTTACCATCCTCTCTAAGTAATTTGGTGGAGTCGATAGACTTAATTCTGTGTGGATGCTCAAATCTCTATTATATTGAAAAATATGTTGAACAATTAATACATTTGCAAAGGTTAAACATAAATAACTCTAGAGTGAGTAGCTTACCAGTAGATTTTGTGTATATGAATGTGAAATTTTTGAATGTACAACATTGTCCTACAAAGAACGAGAATCTCAAAATCAAAGGATATCTAGGTAAGATGTCATTGAGTAGTTTAATGATCAAACACTGCTCCATGTCTAAGATATGCATTTCTACGGACAAAGGTCTTTTTCCAAATCTTGACATGGTTGATCTGCATTTGACAACAATTGATGGCTTACCAAGAAATTTGATAAGATGAACTCGATGAATTGTCCAGGATTGAAAATAATGAAATTCCTTTCTAACTTTGGTAGCGCGCAAATTTTGGCGGAACTACCAAAGAAATCAATGGCGATATCACACCTCTACTTTTGAATTTGAGTCAAAGGTAATGAGAAACAAATCTCGGCTAGAGATGGAGAATGTTGCAAAGAATTGAAGAATACAATCTTTAGAAAAAAATCTCTACAAATATTGTTGGAAGCAAAGATGCAATTGCAATCTTGGCCTTGCTCTGCACTTTACAAGGTTTTACATTTTAAATTAATGTGAAAAGAAGAAGATAAAATTATTAAAGTAGTTGAATGGAACTCTGGAGACACAATCTGTAGACGTTTGGTTATGTTTTCCGCTAGTAGCCATCTTTGGAGAGACTATTCGGTTGGAGTAAAGCCTCTTAATGGTAAGCAATTTCATCATGATTTTAGCAGAACTTCACTAATTTTAGTTGGACTCTAGTTGTTTTAGCGAGTATTAGTTAGTTTTGGCATTTGGATTTTGATTTTGGTGGTTGATGTTGTTGAAATGCAGCAAAGTTCTAGTGAAGATCGTTATAAGAAAAAAACTACAACAAACTGGAATTTAGAATAATCTACAATAGTTTCATAGCATTAATCTCCTTTCATTCATTTGTAAGAAAATTCTTTGATGTGGTGACAACTTTTATCATGGTTGTAATAGTTAATTATGTGCACTACGTTTGTAACAACACAACCTCGCTTAACAGAATGATCCACAAATTTTCACACACCAAACCTAAACAAATATTATAATGGAAAAATTATGGAATAAATTTTATTTATTTTTTAAAGGCCGAATGCAATGCTTAACTAAAACCCAGGGTTAATTACCAATCATCGCAACATTAAATAAATAATAATATTAAATAAGAGAATTGATTAAATCTATAGTTGAGTTTAAAATATTTCATTCCATTAATCCTAAATAAATTTAATACCTAGGTTCCTAAGGTCATGCAAAATTAAATAATTAAAGTTCAAGTCAAAATAGCTCTTTCATTTATACTAAGCTAATTAATTAATTCTCCATTGCAAAAGTAAACTAAACTAATAAGGGTAGAGTTTATTTAATTTAATTCAAGGATAAAAAGACAATAAAATTAATTACTTTCAACACACACTAGTGGCCCCTTTCAAAAAGAAGACCAACCCTAAAATCCTTAAGGAAGGCTTTATTTCATTTCTCCTTTGTTCATTTCTTTATGTTTGTTTTGCAGGTTAAGGGAAAGTATGGGAGAGGAGTAAGCCATGGATGAGAAGGTTGCAAGCTTGGGGATGGATATACACATCCCCCAATATAATTTATTCTAGTTGTTATTTTTTCTTTTCCTATTCTACCCTTTTACAAGGGTTTGTAAATTTCCCATTTTATTGAAAGCTTGTTTAACTGAAAATACCCATTTCTCCAATAGATCTATGGTTTCTCCTCTTTCTTTTTCATTTTTTAAGAACTCATACTAAGGATATACACATGTATATATATACATTTATACATACATACACACACATATATATATACATACTTGTGTGTAGATACATATATGTATAAATATATTTATATACCATGCAATGATATGATAAAAACCCGAAATTTAATATTTTATCTATTAAAAGAATATAAGCAGCTAAATATGTGTGTGTGTGTGTATTTACCAAAAGAAATTTTCATACGCCAAGGAGGGGTCGCATTTATTTGTTAACGACTGCACAAAAGGGAGATTGTGGCGGTTTAACCGCCGTGATAATTTCAAGCATTGTGGCGGGGGTTCAGCCCCCACCGTGTATTGTTTTTATTGTAAAAGGGGGGGTGGGGAGGGGTCGGCGACCTCACCCCCCACCCTATATAACTATGGGGTGGGGCTGCGGTCACCGACCGCCCCTCCCCCACACCTTTTATTTTATTAAAATTCCCTTCACAACCATAGCGGCTAAACTACCATATGCTCTATTTTTAAAAAATTAACTCTATTTAATTTCTAAATTTTATAAAACTAACATTTGTTGTTATTATAATAATAACAGTAATAATAATTGTTATTATTATTAACAATATTCCCTCTTAATAAAATAATAATTGTAATATTAATAATAGCAATAACTATAATTGTATAATTATATATATATGTAAGATTAGTAACATATCAATTTTGTTAAGATTTTACTAAATAGAAACAATAAGTTTAATATATGAATATATCAATTGTATTACTATATCACTAATAGTGAGATAACCATATCTATTTGAATTTTTTTTTTGTTTAGAGAGGGAAATCACTAGTTAGATTTATATAAAACCAAGGAATTTGAGGAGTAGTCCTATGAAGTTCACATAACCATAGTCATATTTAAGTGGAAATGTACATATGTGTTTCCTTTGCATATTACATCTAAGGCTAAGTTGAGAAATATAAGATGATTCCATACACAACTCATTTTACATAATGGTAGTAAAAAGAAAAAAATGTCTTTATTTAATCTAAGGTTTTGACAACTATCTCCCTTCAACTAATTTAGTATAACATCCATAGTTGAAAATACTTCCACTTACTTTCTTTTAAAGGAAACAAAATAACCATTCATCTCTCAAGGAAAATGCAACCCAACAAGACACTCCTTTCTTTTAAAATGAATCCTAACAAACTTTACAAGATTCTTAGAGGTGGAAGAATATCACATTTGAGAAACAATGGAAAGTACTTAATTTAAAAAGGAATGCACCTCCATTTCAACTCAAATCAAATTTTCCTTTCACCAAGACAAAGTAAACTTGATAATTTCTTTTCCCAAATTAATACATTTGAAATTTTAATTTTCTCAATCCACACTTTTAAAAGAATTTACAAGATAATAATTTTCTAAGAGATATAAAAACTTTATCACAACTTAGAAATTTACAAAGCATCCACTCAAAGTCTTCAAAATGTATGTCCTCTCCACAAAGGTAGCTCCAACTTTGGCATGCTTCAACTTCACAATGGGATCACAAAACAAGGAAGGGGGAGTAGGCAACGCTCTCCACCCAACCTTAAATCCATTAAGGGAAGAATCCATTCCCTTAATGGCCCCCGAGCCCCAACCAAGGAACCATGAGGGCATTGAGCAACAATGACAACTATCACAAAGAGGCTTCTCAACAAAACACACATACAAGACAAACAACTCCACCAAGATCACATAACCAACAAGTTTACACATACACAACAAAACAAAGGTTTGAGGATCAAACCAAGTAGAGCAGGGTTATGGGAGACCACCTCCTTATGCCTCCCAAGTGAAGTGGGAGTCTTACCCTAAGCCTCCAAGTGCACAAAAATAATCACACAATTCCTTATCTCTCCCTTGCAACAAGCAACAAATCCATGAATCCCTTTTCTCTCCCATAGGAAAGACTCCCATTCACACTCCCACAAATTTGCATGCCTCACATAAACTCCCTTTTCCCTCCCCAATGGTCCCATAAGCCCTCCTCACACACCCAACTAAGGCCAACTACTCAACCAACCCACACAAAACACCATCACAAGACAAAATACTTTTAACAAACACAACATTACTTACAACAAACACAATAACATAATAGTAAAAGGGTGGAGAGCCTACCTCTCCATCAAGATCCAAGAAAAACCTTCACAAGCCTCTTCAAATCCAAGCCAAGCAATTTCCAAGCACTCAAAAAGCTCCAAAATCCAAAAGTGCATAAGAAGCAAAAAGAGCAAGTAACCCCATTCCAACCAAAAATCACAAATAAATAGAATTGGGAAGTGAGGATGATGAGGTGGCTCCATGTAGGATGCCACTTCATCATCCCCCATCCTCACACTCAAGTCAAATACACCAAGACCAAGAAACATCAATGCACAAGCAAGGACTATGACAACCCACATGGCTCAAAACTTGCACACCATGCTTTCAAGGACAAAAATAAATTGGATTAGAAAGAAAGTGCAATGATTTTCCTTCTCTTACACTCAAAAATGGACAAAGAAGTCAAAATTAAGCTTCCCAACCCATAGGTAAGGTTTTTGGGTCAAATTAAGAGGCATGAGACAAGTCTTGCTTGTCCCACAAGTCTCCAAAAGTGCCCCCAAGTCAAAATCTGAATTTTGAACTTGGGGTGGAGTAAAACACTCCCAAATCAACATAAATTCATCTTACACAAGGACTACAAGATCACATCATCACTATTAGTCACATCTCTACTTTGGTTAAACTAAACAATAAGGGTTGAGTCTAATAAACACACATTTACACATGTTAATAAAGTGACAAATTTTTCCAAATTTAAATACACAAAACATAAATAAAAACATGCAAAAATTAAAGAAATTGACACAATTCACCGTATAGCCACATATGTGAAATCACCCCCATGGGAGACTTCCAAACAAGACATGCAAAACACGCACTACACAACATTACACAAGTTGTAATTTTTGGCCTCGCTACTCAATGCTCAACATCCTTCCATGGTTGGTCCCCTATCCCCTTCAATGTTTGTGATAAAATTCCTGCACACAACAAATACCTCTCTGGCCTTTCGGCTGTATTAACAACATCGAGAAATCATATATATATATAAACTCCATATTCATCATTCAACATTTAACAATTCTATTATCCATCAATATGCCAAAATCTAACCCTAACATCCATGAGATTACAATTATATTCCAACATCTCAAAAACATAACATGTCAGTGTAAAATCCACATCCTGAAAATCAACATGCATCTAACTGTCTAACATCACTATCTAGTGCATCATAATAAAACATAAACATCATAGTGTCAATAATCCAAATATCAGTAAAATCTATCATCTATTGATCAATGTATCAAAATCAAATGTCTGAATATCAGTCCAATAGTATCAATATCAAGATAAATAATGTCGAAGAGGAGTGGGCACTACACACTCCCCACGCCAAACTCATGGTAAGTATTTTGATTTTAACTCTTATTGTCTCCATTGCACCTCTTACGGTTATAAAATATGCATGGGAATTGATCGTTTTCCTAATAATTGACTTTCTACGCCACATCTATGTAGTGAACGTATCATTATTACACATAATTAAACCCTAATCATTATTTATGATTTAAGCCATGTCTTTAGACAATGAAGCAACTTGTTTGTGTGAGAGAAGAAGAGCAAGAGGTGGTTGATTGCCTCATGCAAATGCAAATAGTAATCAACAACCTCCTTGGCAATCAAGAAGAAGAGCAGGAGGTGGCCATGCTTGTACCGCAGCCATTTGCCATTGTAAGTCCGCTTCTACCACCCGCATTGGAGTTAAATACCGTTTGCATAATCATCACCCAATTGAACTAATTAAAATATGATACAGAATACCAAGAAAAGAGAAGTGCTCAAGTTTTACCGGCTAGGATGAATGCAATCCATCTTTAGAAAGCTCTGAAACTTTGGATTGCAAGTTTGGTTCCAGTGCTTGCACTTCAAAATTTGAACCCATGGAACTTTTGTTTACAAACTCCAAGCTCTTACATTCTTTGCAATCACCAGTTAAATAGATACAAATTGTTTCGAATGGCTTTGGGTAATATTTATGTGTGTTGAGGCGTGTTGTCTCTTATGGCTGGGTTGGCCTTCGTGAACCCACTATCTCGTATGATGACCCTACTCCGAGAGGTTTATAACCACTTTTTACATATCAGCACGAGAAAGAATAGTTGTGTGATTATTAAGTTAGGTTGTGCAAATGCAAGAAGGCTTATTAAATAGTAACTTGGTTTAATGTATTGTGCGGGTAGTGTTAGGGTTGTGGGAATCTCAAGGAAGGCGGCCGAGTGGACCGGGTCCCCATCCACCATTTGGTAAATCAAAGTGCGGGAAATGCATGCCTTGCAAATATGTTCATGTACCCATTCATCCACGAAGAAACCGTGCTTCCGAATATTATCCAGAAGCTTGGAGGTGCAAATGTGGCAATAAACCCTACATGCCTTGATTTAATTAATTTCCAATTCCCCTACTCTTCCACAATAAATGTGGTTAGAATTTGTGCAATCCATGATTTGTTTTTTTTTTAAGAAAAATGTACATGAATAGGAGGCTAGTCTACATTTGATCGACCAACAATTGTATAAATGACCAAAGATATATTGTAGTTTATGTTCAATAATGTTAAGATTCGTCTCAACATTGCGTCTTTTAGAAGTCGATTTGATAGAAGTTACACGTTACTATTAGTGTATTTGTAATTTTCCAAGTATAAAAATGATTTGACTCCTTTAACATGATGTGCGCTGACACTCACGATTCCTACTTAGTAGTGCAACTTTTTAAAATTAAATAGAATTTTAAATGTTAATGACATCATGTTTTTTCGAAATTGCTGAAGGTTGTAATAACATGTTAATTTTTAAGCCAATCACATTAAAGATAAATACATTTTTACAATTATTTTGTTAAAAATATGTAAGTTTATTAATATTTATTAATGTGGAAAGTGTATATTTTGTTAATGAAAATAATAACCATGTTTGATTGGTTGAAAAGTACAAACAATAACAACTTGTTAAGCAATTCCGAATTCCGAAACATATAGTTCTATGTACTAATAATAAGAATAAGAAAACTACTGTAAAGACTAAAGAAAATCACACCAGACTTATTTCAATAATTACAACGATCGTCCCTCCCCTTAACCGGCGGAGGAGAAAGGGCTGAGTTGACTTTGATAAAAGCTGCTCTAGTCTAGCTTAGACGGCCATCTCTGAGAGGCAATGCTTTCTTCCAGCAATTATCTATGCCGTTAAGATCGGCGTAGATAGCTACTGTGCAATAGCAATCTTCAATACATGCCTGCTTGCATGCTGTTGTATTCATGCCTGTCATGTGTGCATAATCATTTCCCCACCAATCTATTCTATCAAGCTCATGCATTTCTGCAGTGCTTGCATTGCAGCCCATTTCCTGGGATATGTTGCGAAGGCATCCCTTGGATTGGTCACTGTTGTCCGCAGGGTGGAATTCTGGTGGACAAGTGCAATTGAAGGAATTGTCCTCCTCCACCAGGCAGAACCCATTGAGGCCGCATTTACCAATGTCATCGCTGCCTGAACAGGAATCCTCCTGAGCAGACACGCCTATGACCAGCAGCAGTATGAAAACAGCAAGGAGGAGCATACCTCTAAAATGCATATGCACATCCATAGCCATTGTAAGCCGCAGGCAAGTTTTCTATGTAAAAACTACTACCTGTATGAATGTGAACTTCATAGGCAGAGCAAAGGCGTAGTTCCATTGATAAAATATAGAGACGTGTGCAGATGTCCTTACGATTAGTCTGTGAGAGGAAGGTGACGGGTAAATGTTGTCCGTGCAGCGCGTTTGAGTTTTCACTCAAATGTCTATATTGACAAAGAGGGGTGCCCACGAGCCTTTCTCATGCAGAGTTCAGCACGTTAGAAAAGGTTAATTGCACTGTCAATAGCAGCATCGAGAGTGCGAGACATTACAAGGATTTTGAGCAAAGCCTCAATGTTTCTATGATCCATTTAAGAGCCAATTCCTAATAATCTCTATAACTTTTTTGGTTAACATAGGAAACGAAGGCATGGCCCTACTTTCTGAAGAGATTTCTCTAGGATAAACATGGTGTCGATTGTGTGCATGTGACGTTCATTGTTTTCTTTGTGCTTTTAAAAATTCAAGTTTTTTGTAGACTGACTTTCTATAGTGTGGAGTATGCTTTTAGTATACAGCATTAGCGAAGCAAACTTTATCATTTATGTCAGTATAAGGCCTGTGTTGGTGAATTCACTTCGGAATACCTTACATTGTGCTTTCAACATTTCCAAATTTACCGGAGATGAAATACATGACTTGCTACAATTAATCCTAAGAAATGAACATTCTTGTTTTTGCTCTGTGCCATGGATTAGCTTTTATTCTTGCCTCCTCAAAATAAAAAATAAAAATAAAAGTGTATCTTGTAAACCAGTTAATATATCAACACTGTATTATTTGACCATTCTCGTTCTAATTGCATGTCTCCTTTCAGAATGAACTAGAGTGCACACTAGTGCTCATGATGGCACTTGAGTGTTCGTGCATATGGCATTTGCAATGCCGCCGATTGCACACAGAACTTGCTGGTCGGCCTTTGAAGGTTGTCTAGGACATTAATGTTTCATATAATTATTTTGTAATGCTTTTCTGATGTTCCTTCCATTTATGTTCTCTAAATGATGTTTTGCATGTTTCAGAATCTGCCACGTCACTTGACACATTTGCAGTGTGCCGCCACTAATGCACGCTTTTGCTCATGATGGCAGTTTAATGCTCAACAATATCGCATTTGTGATGTTGCTGACTGCACGTAGAGCTTGCTAATTGGCCTCCGAAGGCTGTCTGGGAGAATAATGCTTCAAATAATGAATTTGTACTATTTGTCTGAGTTGAAAAAACACAATCCAGCCTTCAAATAACAGAAATATTTCTAACCCTCGCAAGTATTTCTCAAGTGGCAAATCTTCCATATGAAATCGACGGTATCATGGCATTTACTCCAAGCACTAATATTTTGGCCTTTGGGTAGTCACCATAGGTGTTCTAGATCATTTTCTCATAACCCCAAAAGCAATGGGTAAATCCATGCTGTGGTCTAAATGAATGAGCTCCTCTTCCTCTCTAAATTATGAAGTACACTGTTCATAGCAGGAGAGTACCCTGCTCCCTTCTTTTGACCAGAGCTGCCCAATATATTGCAGACTTCTATTTGTGGACATGATATGTCTTCTACAAAAAAATGGATGCACTCTATTTTTCACCTCAATCCAGCTGCATCCTCGCATCTTATTTAATCCTTTTTCTTTCATCAATTTTCTAATCCTTTGTACATCATCCCACTTGCCAACTGCAGCATAAATATTTGACAGGAGAACATAGTTTCCAGTATTTGTAGGCTCCAACTCAAAAAGGTGTTCTGCCACATGTTCTCCTAGATCTGTATTACGATGGATTCTACAGGCAGCAAGCAAGGCTCCCCCACACACTAGAATTTGGATTTAAGGGCATGTTTTTGATAAAATCATGTACCCCTTGTAGATGCCCAGCCCGACCAAGTAAGTCTACCATACAAGCATAGTGCTCCATGTTAGGTGTGATGCAATAATATTTAATCATGCGATTGAAGCTTTGCCACCCATGATCAACAAGATCTGCATGACTACATGCAGTCAAAACAGCAGTGAAGGTGACATGATCTGGTTTCAAACCTGCCTGTTGCATCTGGCAAAATATTGACAGAGTATCCTCTCCATAACCGTGAATAGCATGCCGACATGTCATTGTAGTCCATGTGACAACATCCAGTTTAGATGACTTTTCAAACACTTAGCATGCATATGGGAGACTCCCACATTTGGCATACATATCTACAATGGCACTCGTCACAAAGACATCTGAATCAAGACCTCTTCTGATTATGTAATCATGAATCTCCTTGCCCGCTGCAGAGCCGCTACATGAGAACATACAGAGAGAACACTTGCAACAGTGATACTGTTAGGTTGTATACCTGCCTTTTGTACTTCACGAAAGAGTTCCAAGGCCTCACTGCCACACCCATGCTGGGCATTCAGCGCAATCATTGCATTCCATGAGGATATGTTCCTTTCACACATTTTATCAAATACATCTTTTGCACCTTCCTTATCACCAGAATTAGCATATCCTGCAATCAATAAATTATCTGAGACAACATTTCCGTGTGACATTTTGTCAAATATTTGGCGTGCAGCCAGAATTCTGCCACATTTAGCATACATGTCTACCAGGGCATTACCCACAACAACATCTGTGTTCAAATTACTTCTTTTGATTATGTAAGCATGGATCTCCATCCCCAGTTTCAAAGCTGATAGGCAGGCACATGCGGATAGGACACTCGAGATGGTGACAGAATCTGGTCCCACATATGTCTTTTCCATTTGATGGAATAGGTTTATGGCCTCGCTACTATGTCCTTTCTGAGCATAAGCTGAAATCATTGCATTCCAGGAGACCAAATCTCTTTCAGCCATGCTGGCAAACACACGACCTGCAAACTCTAGACTCCCACTACTTGCATACAAAGTTATCAGGGCATTGCTCACCCCAACATCAACTTCAAGGGTTTCATTTTGGAATATGTAAGCATGAATTCCCTTGGCTTTTTGGAGATTCTTTAAACAGGCACATGCAGGAGGACACTCGCAATGGTAACCGGATCAGGTTTAACTCCTACCAATTGCATTTGACCAAACAGGTCTAAACAATCAGCAAAATACTCATTTTGTGCATAACCTGCAATAATTGCGTTCCAGGAAATTACGTCTCGCTCATCCATTTTGTCAAATACTCGTTTTGCATATTCTATGGTTCTGCATTTCGAATACATAACCACAAGGGCATTCCCTTCAGAAACATCCAACTGAAGACGACTTCTTATTACAAAACCATGAATTTCCTTCCCTTGCCACAAACCATAAACAGAGAGAACACATACAATGGTTATTGTATTGGGTTTCACACCTGACATTAACATTTTATAAAAGAGTTGCAAAGCCTGTTTATCTTGTCCAATCTGACCATAACCGGCAATCATTCCATTCCACAAAACCACATCTTTCTGATTGATCTCATTAAACACTCGGAACGCATCCCATATCCCCTTACATTTCGCATACATGTTCACAACAGCGTTCCCTACAAGAAACTCTGATTCAAGTCCACATTTGATAGCGCAAGCATGGACATTCTTTCCCAATTCCGTAAACCCCAAGCAAGCGCACACTTGAAGCACGGTAGCAACAGTGACGCAATTGGGCACCTCACCAGAGGACTGCATTCCACTAAAGACCTCCAAAGCCTGGTGATAATAACCATTCTGGGAATAGCCTGCAATCATAGCATTCCACAAAACTACATCTCTCTGATGTATTTTGTTAACATTTGGCGTGCATCCTCGACACTCCGCATTTAGCATACATGTTTATGATTCCCTTTCTTACTCCCAAATCCATCTCAAACCCACATCTAATTACCAAGCCATGGATTTCCTTGCCCTTATCCAGAGCACATAGACCAGCACAGGTCTTGAGAACACTAGGAAATGTGAAATTATCAATCACTCTCCCTTCTAATTGTTTTGTACTAAACAGTTCAAGTGCCTCTTCATAGCATCCATGCATGGCATTCCATGAGATTAAGTTTGGTTTATCTATTCTATCAAAAACCAACCTAGCATCCGATGGGTTTGAGCATTTGGCATACATGCTTATGAGTTTGTTAAGTAAGAAAAGATTTTGCTCAAAATTATTGCTAATAATTTGGGTATGTATTTGCTTTCCTTCTTCCAAAGCATTTGCGTCTGCACAGACTTGTAAGAGAGAAGCGTAAGTGTCTGAATCAACCGTAATGCCATGCTGGTTCGAGGAGTCAATGCAAATCGGAATTTTTTAAAGGGGTATTATTGTACGGAGTTGTTGAATCGGAACAGAGATGAAAGAGGCAGTGGATTTTGTATAGGAGTGCATGAGTTTGAGAAATAAAGTTAGATTCTTGTAATGCACTGCCGATCTCCACCATTGCAGCATGTTGAGAAGAGTTGTGATATTATATTTAGCAGCATTTTGATAGGACGCAGAATTTAGTATCGGAGAAGCGTCATTCTGCAATTGATGTAACACGACATCCTTCTTTTTATGACTGAGAATGCTGTATATAATGGTTTTCAGCTGTGAAAAAGGGAATCCTTAAAACATTTTAGTAGGAAATTGAGGGGCTCTCACTATCTAAGTTTCCAAATGTGGAACGCCTCTCACCAATGCAACCTGCCCAATATGAATCTGTATATCCAACCGAGTAGAACCCCTCGTGTAGTGTAGTCCAAAGTGGTAAGTGCCATGCAAATCGCGTAAAATCCTTTTAAGAGTCTATCGGTGATGGTTATGAGGAGAATGTGTAAATTGAGATATAAGCCCTACTACAAATGAAATGTCATGACGAGTATGGGTCAAGTACATGAGACTTCCAACCAACCGCCTCTACGAGGTTGGATCACAAAGTGAAGTGGTACGTGTGGAAGTAAGACTAACCCCTTGATGGAAAGGAGATGGATTTGGCTTGTAATCGGGCATATCAAAAGCGTTGAAGAAGATCATGGGTGTACTTTTGTTGACTCAAATGAATCCCCGAATCTATCTCGAGAAAATCGCAAACCAAGGAAATAATGCAATAACCCGAGATTTTTCATGACAAACTACGTGAAAAGAGTACTCTGAATAGTCCGAATGTGGAAAGAAGAGTTTCCAAGTAAGTAGCAAATCATCAACATACAAGACAAGTATCACAATATCCTTGCCAACATGTTGGAGATATATTGTAGGATCAGAGTGGCAATGAACAAAACCAATAGATAGAAGAAAAGAATCCATCTTCTCATACCAAGCCCGAGGGGCATGTTTGAGACCATAGAGAGACCTTCGAGTCTACAAAGAATAGAAGAATCGTGAACAATTCCAGCGGGTTGTTCCATGTATATTTCCTCCTATAAATCTCCATGTAAGAATGCACTCTTCATATCCATCGGTATATGGGCCACCCTTGTGATGTAGCAATAACAAGTACAAGGCGTACGGAATTCTTCTTGGCAATGGGTGCAAAAGTCTCGAGTAATCAATAACTTCAACTTGTCAAAAACCCTTTCGCAACAAGACGAGCCTTATACTTGTCAATGGACCCATCAACTATGCATTTGGTTTGGTATACCCACTTACACCGACCATCTTTCTTCCTTTATGAAGAGATGCCAAATCCCAAGTATTATTCTTCATGAAAGAAGAATACTCAGTTGTCATCGCATCATCCCACTTATGTATTCCATGAGCCTGTGAAAAAGACTGTGGATCCTCATAAACTTCTTGACGCAAATGCCCAGAACTTGTAGAATGTGCATGATGATGCCTAGTGTGTGGAACATCTCATATGAAAGGTGTTACCTCATAAATCTGTAGTACAATCCCACTTAGGCATAATGACAACATAAGTGGGAATATGATCCTCATTAGTATTTATAACCTCCTCAGAAACCTCCTCAAAGAAGGGATCCTCAAGATGAGACAAAGAAGAAGTAAGCATAGAAGAAGATGAAGAATCATGAGGAGAGAAGTGTTTATCTAATTGAACATGTGTTTGAAAAATAACCTCATAAGTATCAAGATCTAAAAGTCGATAAGCTCTCATGTCCTCACAATACCCTACAAAGATCAATGGTTTTCTTTTCTTATCCAAGGCTTTCCTAGTATTCTTTGGCACAAAGGCCCAAGTATGGCTCCCAAAGACTCAAAAAAATGAGACATCGGGCTTATTTTTGGACCAAGATTTTTCTGAGAGTCAAAGGCTCAAGTGTTTTGTGTGGTGTATGATGTAGTTGCACAATTAACTACTTTTTTCCCTAGTATATAGGAGGTAAATCTCTAGAATGCATCATGCAGTTAGCCATTTCCTTCAAAGTTTGGTTCTTCCGTTCTCGCTCAAAGCCATTTGTTGTGGAGTATAAGGAATAAAATTTTGGTGAATAATGTCATACGTTTGAAAAAATCAAAATACTCTTTGTTGAAGTACTCCCCCTCATTATCAGTGTGAAGTTTCTTTATGCAAATAGAAGGCTTTTTTTCTCGACCAAAGCCTTAAAACTATGAAGTGTGAAGAGAAAATAAACCCAAGCACGCCTCCGTAAATTATTAATAAAGGTAAGTGAATATTCATCTCCATCGAAAAAGGGGTAGGAAAAATCATCAAGTCATTATGCACAAGATCGGGTGGTGAAGAAGCTCTCTTGGAAAAATTCTTAGGGAATCGATATTGGTGGTTGTTTCTCTAATACACATCTAGGACAAACTCCCTCAAGACAAGAAACTCTAGGAATACCATCAACCATACCATGAGTGCTTAACTCTTTCAAATATATGTAATTGAGATGTCCAAATCTCTCATGACAAAGCTTACTCTCGAATCTACATGATAACCCAAACTTGTCCCTATGGAGAAGTGTCATCAAAGCCCTCAAAGTGACATAATCTAGAACCATGATCAACAATACATTAAGCAACAAATTAATGAGGCTCCAACAAGGTTCATATTTATGCCCTTTATAGTGTAAAAGTCGTTTTTGCTTCATCAAAATGACAAATAAATTTGTAGTGATGTTAGGAACATACAATACATCTTGGATCTTTGCCACCATCAAGGTGTATCTCACCTTTTCCGTTAACAAAAAGAAAGGAAGAATATTCAACCTCAATTTTGGAAGTATAACTCAAACTTAGAGAGACAAAAGACTCCTTGGAAGAAGTCGTGTGATGAGAAGCACCAAAATCTATAACCCAACTATCTACAATTGTTGATTGAGATCTTCCGACAACATTAACTATTTTTCCATGCTCATTGGAAGGAAGTGGAGTGGACATAAAGATATTTTATTTTTGATTGCATCCTCTAAGGCTTGCATTCGCTTCCAACACCTAGTTTCTACATGACCAGTGCCCCCACAAAAGAACATGAAAGGCTAGACTTATTCTTGGATTTAGAAAACTCATTTCATTTAGAGTTGTTTTCTTTTGGTTTATGATCACTTTGAGATGGAGAAGGGGTGAACTTGGCTTTACCTTTTGGATTTCCCTTACCCTTATGAAAATCGCACAATCCACAAATCCCCAGATCCTTGCCAAAATGGACTCTTCAAAATGGAAGAAAAAAATAGGTAAAGAAACATGAAAAACCTAGAAAAACCTAGAAACCATTTTTTGGACCTTCTACTCCATCGACATGATTTCCAATTAGATTTGTACATGCATCCATCTATGTAAAACTAATAAAAACTAAAAAAACCATCTCCGACAAAGGCCAAGTTTACAATCATTTTTTGGGGTTTTTCCACCTTCCGAATATAAAGGATCCCTACGTTTTGCATAAAAATGCATGATGTAACAAAATACTAAGAAATTCAAAAATATATAAACATTAAAAACCCTCATTTGTAAAATAAAACTTACAGATGAATGTCAACAACAATCTACCACTCGATACTATAAAAAGAACGATAAAAAAATTGTTCCAAGCCACAAAGAACTCGGATGTTAATTGTAGACACTAAATCACGCACTTTGGGTATATTTCTAGTCCTAATCACATACTACTATTCATATGATTCCTAAGTGAGAAAAGTATTAATTGATCAATATCTTTAGCCTTTTTTCTTGCTTTATGTTTTCTTATTTGGTCCTACACACCTTGCCCATCTCTGTCTTTTTAATACTTGAACATTTTTGACTCGGACACCAACGCCTAGCTAGGACGCCAACACCCAAGCCCCCCCGACCTCTTTGTACTTTGTTCACATATTTTGGGTCCTTTCTATCCATTTGGGCATCTTGTTTTTTTACTAGTCGGCCTTTTAGTGGTTAATTATGAAATTCAAATAAGGGAATCATATAAATATAAAGCTATGTGATCATAATAAAGGACCAAGCACTAAGCATTATCTATCACCACCTAAGGTTGCATCCAAAGATAATTCTAAGAGCATTCAAGCATCCATCTAGCTTCACACAAGATAGAAAAGGATTGTCATTTCTGCATACATGCATAGGAGGGGAAGTTCATTTTTCCATGCACACATCTATCTACATTTTTCTACATCTAGCTATTGTTCACTATTCAAATGTGACTCGCATAAGATCCACCCATACACACACACATAACTACATGGAGTCTAAAATGTAGTGCAGTTCCTGGATCGTAAGTTCACTCAATGGGTGACCTTCCGGGGTTAGTCTGACTCCCCATTTGCATCTTTTCCTTTTTAAGATTTGATGTGTTTTGGGGTTTTACAGGATATCATTTGTTTTCTGAGGTTATAGAATAATTTGATGACCATATTGTGACCTACAAGTGACCAAAATAGAATATTTGCGACATCCTTCGACCTAGAAAAATTTAGAACTCGAAGACCTATCGAACACTAGTGCCTGATCAGTCACGAGCCTAGGGCCCTCTTGACCTTTCGTAGGGTGCTGGTGTTTTTCCTCATCCGTGAGATCCAGAATTCTATCTGAGCAATGATGATGATCTTCCCTTCATGTTTATTAGTTTTCGAGCTCAGAAAGTACCTCTTTGGGATTTATTGCGAATCAGCTAAGCCTTCTTTCCTCCCTCTTACACTTAGGGTTTTACAATTATCTTGCTTGTTGCTCGGGTCGAATTCTGTACTTTATTTCTTATTCATTTGTTGCTACATTGAAATATAGGGTTTAACATAAATTCTATTTTTGTTAAATCACTAATAATACATCACACTCAATAAGTTGAAAGAAATTTTCCAGAATAATTTTACAAAAACCTTTGCAAACAAATGAACAATAATATCATATATTATTATGGAACTCTGTGTAGTACAATGAGAAGGGGCCTTACTTATATAGACAAGGAAGATCAATCTAAGAATTATTCAAGGTCATAGATAAATTCATAAATCAAGGAAAGAACCACACAACAAATAACTAGTCAAGACCATAGATCTAGGAAAGAATTAGTCAAGACCGTAGATCAAGAAAATAACTATACCTAATAACTAGATAATATCCTCATAATATCTAAATAAGATAAAATAAATATCCACACATAAGTGGGTGAGGATAAATAAAAGAGAAAGTAAATAAAGTACCTAGGTGAACATGAGCTAAGGTAAACAACCTACTCTGATTCATCATAATCAAAGTGTCTTTGTTGTGACTAATTTTTTTGCAATATTTATATTCTTCCCAATCAATGTGTTTTTAGTCATTGGAAACTTTTCAACAAAGTGATGCCTTAATTTTTGGACTCTTCCTACTTGAAGTGTTCACAATTCTTGGATTCTTCTCAATTAAAGTACTCTTACGATCATTAGATATTTCTTAATCAAAGTGTCATTGTAAACTTTGGATACTAAATAGAGAGTTTTGATTGGTATAGACACCTAAAGTATGTAATTTATCACTTGATAATATCACTATTGACTTAATCCCTCTAATCATGACTTTTGCACCTATTCTCGAGATCAATTTATATACTCTAGTCCATCATTAGTCCTATCAGTAAGACTTACTCTCTGCATTACATTGCTTAGCCACTCACATAAATGCTCATATCAATCGCAAGCAATCCATTATTCTTGAGTGTCATGCACAAAACTCCACAACACCATTCTTTACTTCGGTTCAATGTATCTAACAATTGAATCCTAGCTAAAACATCTTGTCCTAGGCCACCCAATAGTCAATTTTCTAATTTGTATATCTTTTATCAGTCAACATTTCCAATATAGGTCGGCCTTGTTGTGAAATTATATCCTTGAAACCCCTAAATTTAAAACATTAATTTTCCCATTCGACACTTTCAAGAGCTCCTTGAGTACAAATTACTCAAAAGGAAAGAAAATCTCTCCTAAACTTCCTTAAAACAATAGACATTAGAAGTAGCCCCTACATAGGTTTGAAGCACTCTAAACCAAGTTCAACAATCAAGTTTCCCAAACCAAGAACCCAACAGTTAAATCAAGCACAATAATACGAAGTCAATACAAAACATTTATCAAGTGTTCAAGTTATCGGAGACAACAGATTGCATCCATATAGTATAATGATGCATCTCTAGGTAGAGAACTACATTGGGTTTGAGGCCTCTTCGAATAGTGTCAACATATGCGGTGTATATATTACACTTCAGCCTAACCACTAATATTTATGTAAAAAAATTCCTATGATTTTGGTTTTAGGTCAAGGTGGTTGATTTTAGAAGGTTTCACACATTATTGAGGCCTAATATTTCACAATGAATCACATAATAGTCATTCACAGACGTCATGGAAGTTACAAAGCCCCATTTGTAGTCTAGACCAAACCGTCCAACCAAATAAAACCGTGTACTATTTTAGTCAAGTGCAAAGTGGTTTCTTCCCATGTACATTGCAATTCCGAATTAGAGATGAAATATCTACTAGAGATTTCCAACTAGTTCATCCCTCTGTTACACCTTGATCAAATTTTAGACTACTAAAAGAGCTAAATGCACTCATCTTCTTTTCTATTTATTATATTTAGCACATGTTCCAATCGATCCATCTTTCAGATTACTTTAAATTAAGCTTCATATATGAATTTTAATGCTTAATTAATAATAAGAATATACATCATTTTCTAACCTTACCCCAAATTTAAGTAAGGACCCTATATAAACACATTATTTATATTTTATCGATTAAACCATTTGGTGAACCCATTTATTGACTAATCCAACTTCTTATGCCTCTTAGGTTTTTTGATTTCTCGTCTTCTAGAGTTTGTAATCAGATTTTATTATAGTTTTTGTATATTTTATGACCTAAATTTGATTTTCAAACTTTTCCTTAGGGTATCTTTCTACGATCCCATGTTTGTTACTCCCTGTAAGAGGAATCCATCCCTATTGGTCAACCACCTTTTATGTCATATCTCATAAATGACAAATCTATTTTTAAATACCTTTGAGGGTGTTTTTTATTTCAACAAATTAAATAAAAACATGTTTTTTTATTTTTCATTAATTTTAGTATAATTTTTAAATTTTAAAAGTATTTATTTTCTTTTAAAAGGGCATAATAGGTGAAATATACATTAATATGAAAATACCTTTGGAGTTTTTTCAAACACATTTAGGCCTTATAAAACTTATTTATATTTCATAAAATTATTCGTAACATTTTATAAATATCCCTTTTATAAATTTGATATATATGTATCTTTTTCTAAAAAAACACTTTTGGGCCTACTCATCTTCTTAACTTTGGGCATACTTCTATATAATTCAAGTCTCCCATGTATTGCCCTATCCTCTTTATTTTTTAGTCTATTGAAAATCATTCTTACATTATTATTGCAATTACCCCCAAATAACCATTACACATTATAAATGTTCAAATTCTCATTACACCCATTGTCCCCTTCTAGAATTAATTTAATTCTTTATATTTGCATCCTATTACCCCCTTAACTAATTATATTAGCTAATTCAATATCAAATTAAATAAAGAAATCAACATATTCACTTCCATATTTAAATAAATTAAATAATCATCATATCTTATCCACCTCCTCAACTCAAGTTGACTAAAGTTGACTGAAGCTAAAAATCATTATTATAATCAAGAGGATGTGTTCAAATTGACTCAAATCATGCATTTGAGTTAACTAAAGCTATCTCCCAAGTCATGATAATCCAAAATCAATCCACCTTCTTCCAAAAGCCAACTATTCACGACACTTTTGGGTGAATAAAATAGAAGATATGAAATTAAAAGCAAAAACATGTGCAACCCCTTGCTAACTCAACAATGACTCATCCATGCAAATCTAGAACAACAATCTAACTCTCAATCAATCTGGAAACTCAACTAAACAACTTAGTCATGTTTAGTTATCTCTAAATCAACTCAATCAAAACTTAGCTTGTGGATTCACTTTCCTTAGCTATAAATCAATGGTCTTCCCTTGAAAATCATCCACCAAAATCTTGAGAGTTCATGTTGTCATTTTGTGCATTTGCTTGGTGAATCAAATCAATCATTCATATTGTTATGTTTCCCACATAATGTCAAATCAATCAATCATGCTCATAGCTTGAATATAACATCCATTCGGAGTATCTTGGAGCATCCACAAATCAACAAAAGCCCAAAATCAAACGGATCCAACAAAAAGCATCACTAAACCCTATTCTTTTAGTCAAATATAATCTGAGGTTACTTTGGGATTTACAACAGAAGGTTTACATTTGTTTTTGTATTGATTTTCCTCTTTTATTGTAATTTCCATAGTTTACATTATGGCATGCCCGGTGGGACTCCCAAGTGTGTTTTATCATTTTTAGATTGTTTTCGCTAATTTAATTCTTTATTTGTGTTGTTGATGTTATTTAAGACTTATTATTAAAATTTAGGATTTTTGGTGTAGTAAACAAGGAGAAAATAAAAAAAGACAGTCGTAATTGTCATTTTCTTCATTTTTGTCCACCTTCAAGTTGCATGCTTCATAGCATTACACATGATTTGAACTAGCATATCACAATACACATGCTAGCGTAAACCATGTGTAACTTGCACTAACATCAAATTGTGCGCTAGTGTAGTCTTTCATGCACTATCGTAACACTAAATTTTTACTTACTATCTCTTGCACATGCATGTGCATCACTACATGAACATACGTATCTTTATACTCATTAGCGTCACTAGTATGTTAGCAGGAAAACTCTTTGTTAAGAAAATGTGTTTAATTGAGCATTACTACTATTATATTATCTATGCTAGTGCACCTAATTACACATGCTAACATTATGTATCTGTCTTTTTACTATTTTCTTCATTTCCCAACGTGTTAAATATTTTCTAATCAATATTTTAGTATTGTTTTTTTACTCACTTTCTTACAGGTTTTCATAAATAATCAGTCTAAGTGTTTAATTTGATTTTAATTTTCATTTAATCTAATCTATTCAAACCAACCATGTATGCTCTTTTCTCGCACCCTCTTGAGTGATCTTGAAAATCATAAATGGTGATATTTGCCTTTTTTTTTTATTGTGATTTCATTGTTGGAAAAAACTACTAATTTATTGATTGCAGGACTATGTCATATGAATATTACCTTGAACATTCAATCAAAATTCTAAGTGCATGTTGCCTTGATCAAGAAAACTAACCAAATTTTATTTTAATAAACTTTATAAACTTGTATTATAGGTTGGATAAGGTTTTATTCTCGTTCACTTTAACTATGGGAATTGCATGGACATGGTCTATAAAATCATTATGAGGAGTACCACAGAATCCCAAAGTAGTTGGCACCTTGAGGAACTAGCCAACGAAACGGGTACCCCACCTACTTGACTAGTACACCCATGAGATTAGAGCCAATGTTATCCTTAGTGATCGCCCTATTTGATTCTTTGAGTGGAGTAAAATCCATCTTACTTAATCAAGGGTGTAAAGTAAATTTAGTGACTAGAAATTTTCTAGTGTACCACGCTCGTTCGGATAATCCTTGGTACTTAAAGAGAGATTCAATATATAGTAATATTGACTGACCAAACCAATTTACTTGAAATTTATTCCTACCATCGTTATTTTCATCCACGTTATTGAATCATATTAGTTTGTGTTTCACATTCTTATCTATAATCAACATCGAAAATATTTTCTCAAGATTTGTAAAAAAATATTTTGGATACCCATTCCAAATTGATTTTATCACGTCTAAGCCTTACTCTTTGAATTCACTTTCCAAATTTTAAGCACATCATTCAATTCAAATCAAAGTTTAAGTCTTAAATTTTAGATACCCATATCCTAATTTAAGCAATCCATTTCAATCCAAGTCTTGTCCTTTGGTATTCACTTTATCAAGGTTAAGCACAATCACAATTCAATCACAAAGTATTTTCTTTGGATACCTACTTTATCCAAGCTAAGCAAATACGCAATCTCTTTTATTCTCTAAGTTTTATATTTTAACATGTACACTTTGTTAAAATTTAAGCAATCCTTTTCTTCTATAAGTCTTATATTTTAACACTCACTTTGTTAAAATTTAAGCAATCCCTTTTCATCTCTAAGTCTTATATTTTAACATTCACTTTATTAAAATTTAAGCAATCCCTTTCATCCCACATCTTATATTTTAACATTCACTTTGTTAAAATTTAAGCACTCTCTTTCATTCTCTAAGTCTTATATTTTAACATTCACTTTGTTAAAATTTAAGCAATCTCTTTCATCCCGAGTCTTATATTTTAACATTCACTTTGTTAAACTTTAAGAAACCTCTTTCATTTCTAAGTCTTCTATTTTGACATTCACTTTGTCAAAATCTAAGTAATTCATTTCATCACTATATCTTATATTCTGACATTCACTTTGTCAAAGTGTAAGCAAAATCATTCTCTTTCTCCACGTCTCATATTTTGACATTTACTTTGTCAACATTTAATCAATCCATTATATCTCTAAGTATTATATTTTGACATTCACTTTGTCAAAATTTAAGCACAATCATTCTTATATAAGTCATCCACCTTGAGATTCACTTTCTCAAATGTTACAGAATCATTCCTTTATAAGTCTTATACTTTGACATTCACTTTGTCAAAAGTTTAAGACAAATCATTCCCTTTCTAAGTCTTTTCCTTTGATTTTCAATGAATCACTTACGTAAAATTATTTTCAACTCCCTCATCTTATATTTTTACATTCACTTTGTCAAAGTTTAAGCGATATCCTTCATATCTTTAAGTATTCTACTTCGACATTCACTTTGGCAAGTTTAAGCATGATCACTTTTCTCACCTAAGTCTTATACTTGGATATTCCAATTATCAATTTTAAGCACAATCATTCTCAACATCAATTTCTCTCTAAGTATTATACATTGATATTCACTTTATCAAGTTTAAGCTGAAACCAATCCTAACATTCACATCTTATACTTTGGCATTCACTTTGTCAAGTTTAAGTGCAATCACACTTTGATCCCAAGTCTTATGTAATTGGATATTCACTTTATCCAAATTCTAAGCACATCCACACTGTATTCTCAAACAACTTCCATGCTACCACTTCTTTATAAAAAATTATAGAACATGACATTGATATTATGATCTCTTCGGCATAGAAGAAAGAAACCCTTTCCATATAGACAGTTATGATGAAAAAGAAGAAGCTAAAAACCTAAGGTTTTAGAAGTAGAACAAGCACAACTTGATGCCCTTTTATGATAGAACAAAGATCAATTTCTTCTTCGCCTCTTTGAGATGGGATCCAAATTGCCTTCAGGATTTTGGTGATGAAAATTTGAAACATCTTATAGACCAACCCGAATCGAGTAAAAATAAAGAGAAATCTAGTGATTCCACAAGTAATTAAAACCAAGCTTTGCTAGACAAAATCAATTAAATGAAAAAACAACTGGTTTCCATGGTTTCAAAAGTCACCAATGATTCCAATGAAAAATAAATAGAGAAAACTCGATCAAAATTTTGATGATGTCTCTAGTATCAACAAATTGATTCCTCATTCATACAAGAATGGAAAAACATGAAAGAGATCGTCTTAGGGATGCAAAAACACCGTAAAAAGCAGGTTTAATTATTGAGGAATTCTTCCCTTATCCATTTGACAAAAACATATTACACTTTCCCTTTCTAAAATATTTCAAAATTCCTAAATTTGATAAGTACAAAGGAAAGCACGATCCTAGAGAACATGTTAAATAATTCTTTATATAACGCCAAGAGGTGTCCTATAATAGCGTGTATATCTTGTGATTATTCTGAAAGAGTTTTGGTTGAAAAGCCTTATATTGGTTCCTTCATCTTCCAAAAGGATCAGTCAAAAACTTCGTAGACCTCTCAAAGAAGTTTCTTAAACATTTATCTTTCAATTTAGACTCGAGATTACAATGATGGACCTTTGTAACACCAAACAAAGGACAAATGAAAACTTTTCTCAATTCCTTTAATGATGGAAATGAATCATGAGTTGATTCCCATGCTTTATAACTAGAGAAACAATTGGTTAACATCTTCATTCCTAACCTCAATAATGAACTATCCTTTCAAATGCAGATGCATTATCTTACTAATTTTGAGGAATTCATTGAGAAGTGGACTCAAATTGAAAAATATCTCATCACAAAAGGGCTAATCAAAACTCCTTCTAAGGATCAAACAAATAACAACAATCATTCTTAGGAAAAATCCAAGTACATCAATTAGAATCATAATGTTTTCAACGATGGGGTCACCAATAATCGTAATGTACCTAATGTTTAAAAAATGAAAACATATTAAAAACAAGTGATTTTTGTTCCAAGCAAATAATCTCCTCCTTGTGATTATAAATGATGACAATTCACACCATTGGGAGAAAGTATTTCAAGCATCCTACATCAACTGGAAAGTGCCAACATGGTTACTTACCCAATCACAAGACCCTTTAAATAAGGGTAGCCAAAACCATCTTGGTATAAAGCAAACAAATATTGTGATTATCATCACATTGAGGACACATAGTATAGATCATTGTATGAGACTTTTCCATTATATCCAATATCTTATCGATAGCAGAGACATTACAATTGAAAATCCATCGACTACGCAAATGCCTAATGAGAAATTAAAGGTGTTTCAAAATCCTTTTCCAAAGCATGGTACAAATGATAAAGCTCCTGATAAAGGAAAATCCTCAAACCATGTTGATTTTAATTCAATCATTTCATTTATTGAAGAAATACCTAACTCAATTTCCACAATCAAGTTTCATACTCCTAACTATGTAGTGGTAACACAACAAAAAAGGTTTGTGTGCCCATAGCTAAACAACCATCTACATCAACCATGCCTCAAGTGTCAAATCCTACAACTACAAACAATCCAAAACCAACATCCAATGTTAAATCTTCCTCATTTAGTGCTTATTACTATATGCATGTCTATTTTTCTATTAAAACAATTTACAATAAATATGTAATCCATACAATACCCAATAGTCGCCCCTTTTGATAGTGACTCTACATCTTTGATTAAGTGTCTATCATGGTTTTATGGATTTTCCTTTATTCCACATATTTCCTCATCCTTTGGTGGATTTTACAATGTTTGTCGAATTCCCAATTATCTACGGATGTATCCCATGTTTGGTAGTTTGTTCCTTTTACTATGGCTTCTCGTAGCGATTGGTGGAATTTTATTAGTTCACGACTTTTGTGTTTTTCTATGGTGTATAGTTCCTCATGGATTTTATTCTATTTATTCCTTAGTATACAAAACTAATGAATAACATTTTAAAAATCATCCTTGTACTTAAGAACATTGTTTTGTCCTTAAGACAAGCCAAATGAAGAACCCCGACAAACTATGTTATCTCCATACTTCTTGCAATTTCTTATTTCCACGCCACTATCAATTGTTTTTTGTGGCTAATATGCATTTGCTTCCTATTTTATTATAGGAATACCATGACATTAACCTACCGAGAACTTAGACGTATGGCGTAAGGAAATGTTCCTTCACTCGACTCACCCGACTATATTTACGAGATGGGATGTGTTCTAAGAATAATTTTGTATAATAAACTACACTAAGATATATGTAACTTAAAGCCCTCTTTATGGTGCAGCTTTGGGGAAATACTTAGAGTATTTTGTAGTAGTATGTCCTTCATGTGAGTATAGTAGTAGTAAGAAAAAAAAATTCCATGCAAACAAGTTCTCTTGTATGGATTCATGTCGTAGTTGTAGTTTTGTATTCTCCTAGATGAGTGATATGATCTTGGCCTCGGGATTGAGTACCCTTGATCCCTATGTATTTTTATTTAGATATGAAAGCTCCCATTGTAGATGCATAATTACTCTATCCATAATACTACTATAGTCCTGCATATATGATATCTTATCTAGTCTTTCCATCTGCTTTACACTCGTACTTAGTTTCTAAGTCCACCAATTTTTGTCTTCCTATGTCATCGGGTCTTTTGAGATAACATATGTCATAGATTCTTTATTTAGCTCATTCTCCAATATATCCTACTCAACTTTTTCTTGTTGTGTAACTCTTGGCCCTTTATGCCATATGCATAGTATGTGGACACATTTAAAATGGAAATCTCAAGGATGTAATAATTATTTATAGTTTTTCTCTACTTTCCTTGTTTTGAAGTGTACAAACCAATCTTTGTGGCTTTGTAATTTGTCACTACTTCTTTGTGTATTTAATCATCTCGTGCATCATCTCATATAGAGTGTGAAAGAAAAATTTACAAGGTTTTTTCCACTCTCTTTTCTATTGGTAGCATTGGATTCACCTCATATTAGGGTATGAAAGGTTGGATGGAGTTTATCATTCTATCCATGGTGTCTTCTAATACTACACATCTTTGCATCTGATTATTTTTTGAGCTTTCCTCCAATACTGAGACTAAAATTTGATTTTTTAAATTAGAGTGAGCTTATTCAAATGCATTGTGCATCCCTCGTGTGTTTGTTATACTACTCCATGTTGTAGTTGGAAACTTTGTACTTGTTTCCTCTATGCTAAAATTTTATTGATCAAATCCAAAGGGGTCTCATGGTGGCTTAGAATAAGTAGGTCCATGAGATACCAATATTGTGTGCTCTTGAGGTGTACTTGGAGGTTTAGTTTGATGTATAAGAGGAGGATGAGTTTGTAGTTGGGTAGCTTGAGTATCTCGTGTATGCGAGGCTTCTACCTAAATTTTTTCAATTTTGGGTAGTGGAGTTACTTGTGTAGGTGATATATTTTTATTATCCTTGTGTCTAATTATTTTTCACTCTATTATCATCCTCCCCTTTCTTTAGCTTCTCTTCCCTCTCCCTCTATTTTTCCTCCTCTTGCTTTTGTTCTTGCTCCTCTTTTTTATTTTGTTCCTCTTCATGTTTCTTCTTCTTTTCATGCTCTTTCTTCTTATCTTCCTCCTTTTTTATTCTTATCCTCCTCTTTCTTCCTCTACTCTTCTTCATCATTCTCATCTTCTTCCTCATTCTCATCTTCTTCCTTGTTTTTCTCCTCGGCTTCCTTCTTCTTTCCTTACTCCTTTTTATTCTTCTCCTCCTCCTCTATTTTGTTCTTTTGTTCCTCTTATTTTATTTTATATTCCTCCTCTTTTCTTTTCTTTTCTTCTCTTCTTTTCTTCTCTTTTCTTCTCTTCTTTTCTTTTCTCTTCTTTTCCCTCTCTTATTTTTGCCTCTCCTCTTCTTTTGGCTTTTGCTCTTATGTATCTATTTTTCTCTTCTATGATTCCATTTTTTTCTTATTGTTATCTTTCCTTTTCCTTGGCTATTTTTCTCTTCTTATATGCTTCCATTTTTATTCCTTATTGTTATCTTTCCTTTTCCCTAACTATTTGGACTCCTTTAACCACTAATTATAATGGAATGATAGGAAAGAAGACAAAGAGTCCAATTTTAGTATAAAAATTATGTGATTGAAATTAGGCATCTACATTTTCCCTCTTTGATGTGGTGTAGCATAAGTGACACCATTTCAAATATAGTAGATAATTTTATTTTTTTGGGTAGAAGAAAAATTAGTAGGATGGACAATGCCCCCTCGAGCATTGATGGGGTGATAGAAGAGATCAATTGATGCTCAAAAGAAAAGAAAAATGATCATGACTAAAGAAAATCCCATCGCAACGGCCAGTAGGCCATTACAGCAGATTGAAACCTTTATGGTGATGACTATTTAAGGTGAGGGAGGGGTAGAAACAAGTCATTTTCACCCTCTCAACTAGTAAAATAGAGCTATGGACAATCATGACAAGTAGATATGACTGCCCTATAGTTTTTGCATCACGATGAGTGATTTTGGGAGTACCCGGTGGACACACACCTATGAGGATTAGGAACGTGATGTTTTTTTCTACATTTTTTTCTTATGTTTTTGAATTTGAGTGCATTTAATAGGCCAAAAAAATAAGAATGAGTGCTAAAGTTGACCTAGGTCAATTTCAACAACCTTGCTAGTAGCATGCAAAATGGCCTTGTAAGCTTTTTAGTAGTATCGATTAGGAGTAGCGGTGTCACAATAGATTTTAGTGACCTTGTTGAACATGGTGACCTCACTACATTTGGTAGTGATGTCATGTTTAGTGAAGTCACTATAGCATATAATGACATCATTATTATTAACATTTTCTCCCATTCTTAGTGGCCTTGAGGTATGTCGTAGCATCCTTGACTAATGTTAGCGACTTTAAGGCCGAGTTGATGGCCTTGTCATGTTTTAGCATCCTTGTCATTTCATAGCAGCCTTACCAAAAATTTCACTTTATTAAGTTTTGTGAATTTTGAAGTGCTTTTGATGAAAATGGCTAAGTCTAACATATGTTTTTGTCATTTCTGTGTGATTGCACAAGCATCTGGGTTTCATCCAGTTCTGTGAGCACTGCTAATGTGTCTTGGGGTTTCTAAAGGACTTCCATATTCATGACTAGTCTCTTTCAAAAAACTTGGGTTTATTTTATGTGGCTTTGATTCCCCGCAATCGCATGGATAAAGCATTATTGGGTGCCCTAGGTGAGAGAGGTGGAATTCATATACGAACACATTCTATCTCCGGGTAGGGAAGATGAATATGAAATTGGAAAATGTCCATTTGATTCTACGGGTTCCGATCATAGGGGTGCCACCTGTATTATGATACTACTACTATAGATTATGAGATGTGTGAGCCATAAGATAGTTCAACCTACCTAGATGGCAAAGCACACCAATATTACTATGACATAGATGTGGTTTTGATGTATCTTATCATCATATTTCTAATTCTTGATAAGAGCGATAAATATTTCCAAGTTGGATATATTTGATATATGGGATTGGTGGCCGACATGGTGGAGAACATGACATTTTTGCATGGGTCTACCACATTTTGGGCCAATTGTATAGAGATCTACACTTGATAGTATGCCATTAGAGGCAGATTATAGGTCATACTATACTATTACAAATATGGACATGGGGGCACATTGCACATTCTGATGGGTCGGATGATGGGTCCTTTTGCTCAGTTAGAGACCAATGACCCTAGATATTTTGGATGGAAACAAATGGGGAGAGCCCACCATGGTCAGAGAGAGTTTCTAGCATACATGAGAGATATCAATGAGATAGTTCTAGATATCATTGCATGGAGGTCCTATCTAGCAATGATTAGTATGGCTTGAGACCTATGGAGAGTTGGCCTATGGCTTTTACAAAGTGTTATCAAGTGGACCATTGTGATTTTGGTGTAGATCAATATAGTCCAAAATGAGTAGAGTGGTATTTTATATTGTTATAGAGAGTTCCCACAATGTAACATATTTTTACACATGTGACCTGCAGATATCCGAGATTAGGGTCAAACTATAAATGTGGTGACAATAGTGGAAGAAGGCCAATGCCTATCCCGAGATAGTATGCGACATGCATTGATGTTATAGACCTAAGCACCACATGTGAGTATTGGGTCTAGAATAAGAATTTAGACCCATGCATATCCCTATTCCGATACGTGGTCCGGTCGATAAGTGTGGTAAGGAGGAAGTGATATCCAACGAAGATGATACCCTACATAGTGGTAGGGCGAGCACATGGATAACCTATAGGACATGCAGTAGTAGAAGGGCCACATGTGAGGTAGCAGCAATGCGATGATATAGTGTGCAAGGTTTTATCAATTTTATAACACAAACATGGGGTTCCCTTAACTATAGCTATAGGCCCAGAGTTTCCAAGGTACATGCATAGATATCATTTCCTAAAGCGATTACATGGGAGTGTTCAAGATGGAGATTATGGAGGAGGGGGGGTTGTTACCATTACAATGGTAGCACCCGTAGGAGGAAGAGGAGGGGATGGAGTTGTGATAGTGACAATTGCAACATCAATAGGAGGAGGAGGATGGGATGGATGGAATTTGGCCCCAGAGGGAGAGGGTAGAGATGGAGAGGGATGAAGAGATACTACTTTATCCACAACACATCACGTACCTATGCATATAGACCCTAGTTCTATAATAGTATTTGGGAACTACCCTAGATACACAAAGGATGACATGGTTATTGACTATTGAGATAGTGACCCGTGAGGCTAAGATTTACCACCCTAGTGGGTCAATAGAGTGTAGATATCAAAGTTGAGATATCCCACCTAACATCGTAGGTGTCCCATATTACAATAACACTTAGGTAGATGACTTATGAGCAAGATAGTGTGATATTATAGAGGGATGTTTCCCAATCAGATCAAGACTCAACTTGCATTAATAGGGATGCAATGTGCATGGAGAGAGATGCATCCTAGTGATAAAGTGATGATGCCTATGTAGAGAGTGATACATTTCTCAAGCAACATCTAGAGGCAAGGGTGTTTAGATATGTTATATCAAATTACTTGACTCTATGGTGAGGTGGCCTACTACCTCACACTATATGAGCTAGTTATTCTTGCAGATCAAAAAGTAGTCATCTATTCACATCAAACAGTGGTGAATGCATCACGGTGGTTGATAGAATCATGCGGGAATTGTGGGAACCCCATCGGTTATGGTCCCACCTAGATCATCAGTAGTGTGAACCCTTAGATATTCACTTGGGTCTCTTGGGTCATAAGGGAGTCGAGCACTCGGAGAGAGTCATGTTGAGAGTTTACTCATTTTTGTATCTAAGATAGTTTTTTATATGAGATTTTTGAGATGTATCATATGGTTTTGAGACTTTTTTGTAAACTCGAGTGTCATTTGGCATCCCCATATGTGTATGTGTGATGTGTTTTTGATTTGATCTATATGTATACTTTGAGTTATATGATGATGTTTTAATTTTAGCTCATGATATATGTATAGCATTGATTATTGTGATGTTGTGGATAGATGATGGTAGATGGATGTATGAGTAGATTAGATGTGATGAGTAGACAATGATGTTATATTTTTTTGGTTATTTCCTAGATATGCTCTACATATATTTTGTTTGTGTTTCAGATGTATAGATTAGCCATTTCATTTCTAATTACGTCACCTACCTATCATGTCTTGGTAAAGTAGAGGAAAAGAATGGTTAGAGGAATTTAGTTAGAATGGGGAATTAGTGAGACATGAATTGGATATGATGAGGTATGGAAATATCCTAACATAACTTTACATTTCGTCATGGCTCGAAGTAGCTTTTTATTTGATATAAGCATACAAAAAAAGGTAAAATGACATGAAAATCCATAATACCAATGCAATGCTAAAGAATTGACTAAAAAAAAATACATAAGCAATACAAATGAAGAGTAAACAAACAAATAAACAAGCACAATCAAACACACTCAAACAAACAATGTTCAAGATAATTGTACCAATGTTTTTTTATCCAACTTCAATACCAAATGTTCAAGTTATACAACAAGGGTTAAGATGGTGCCCTGAATGAGGATACACACAAGGGATTGGATGGAGGAAATAGAAGTCCCAGGAAAATGCAAACATACACTATAAACTACCAAAACAAATGATATATGTCTGGAAAGGTAAACATAAGCAAACATATAAGCTTTGTTGATGAAAGAAGATCACAAGATGATCTACACTTCGTGCACTAGAACTAGTAAGTGTTTTGAAGTAGGATGTTTTTGTTATAATTTTCAATTTTTGTGTTTTTGGGTTAGACATTGTTTTTTGTATGTTTTGTATTTTTATATTTTCCAATGTAGGATTTTTAATTTTCAAATGATTTTCTAGGAATGTTTAGGATTTTCAGGTTTTCCAATGTTTAGGATTTTCTAGTTTTCCAAAGTTTAGGATTTTCTAGTTTTCTAAAACTATGTATAGGAGAATGAAGTACCAAGATGCCCCAACAAGAGGTGAGAATATACAAGGGAAAATTCCCACACATATATACAAGAATATGACAAGTCGAATCAAGGCCAAGAGGGATAGGTTCAACAAGATTTCATATTCAAGCGAGTGGATAGCTTGGGAAAGAGTGATCATTTCCCCAAGTGTGAGGTTCTTGTGAACAACAAAATATTCCTATAGCAAAACTAGTTTTCACCAAAGGACTTGTCCAAAGTGCCACAATTGCATGGTTTTCACATTTGAATGAATTTATTTCTCTTTACTATTTTTTTTTGATTTTTTTATTTTTTAATGCATATGATCTTAGGTATAGAATCGATTGAGATTCATGATGTTCATGGGATCCTGGAGCTCTGAACCATTAGGATATGCAAGTTTATAGGCTCCTAACCAAATTTAGCAACCAAATGTATGGCCCTAACTAATTAGGATAAATTTTCCTTTTTTTTCATATTCCTTAGTGGTATTAAATTGGTTTTATTTAAGGAAAATATCTTCAACCTCAAACTCACGAGAGATAATGCACTTTTTTAGCTAGCATGGATTTGATTATGATACACTTTGAGGTGATCTAAGGCATGGAGGCATTTTTCATCAAGCAACTTGAGCTCTGCTAGTCTAGCCACTCTGTAATCCTCTTCATTATCCAGATAATCTTTTAGGGATATTTGCAAAGAGGGAAGATCTCTAAAGGATGATAGTATTATTTATATGAATAGGTGTGTACATAGAATTATGGTAAGCCCATAAGGCATGATGGATCTGGAGATGTCAATTATGACATGTTTTACTAACCAACTTTTCCATAATATGAACAAGGGTTTTATTAGTGGCCTCAACTTTCCCATTACCTTGAGGGTAATAAGGGGTAGACCACTTTTTACGGATCTTGAAGCATTTACAAAGGGTCTTCTTCACTTGTTTATTCTTAAAGGATTTTCATTTTCAGATACAATGGAAAAATGAATTTCATAGCTGAAAAAATGATGTGGTTCATGATAAATTCAAATATCTGAACATCGGTAACATAGGTAAGAGGAACAAACTCCACCCATTTGGTAAAGTACTCAGTTGTAGTGATGATGTGCTTATGGCCATCAGATGAAGTAGTGTAATCTTCCCTATGAGATCGAGCCTCATTTAGAAAATGGCCATGGTGTAGTGATGGGTTGCAAATATTGAGATATGTACATGGATCAAGTTGTCATGATTTTGACACAAGACACATTTCTTTACGTACTGAAAACAATTTGTCTCATAATAGGCCAATAATAACCTACATGCATAGAATTTTCTTTGCTAGAACCATGCCACTAGTATGAGCACCACATATGCCTTCATGCACCTCTTTGGCTTAGTTTATTCTAAATTAAGACATTGTAACAAAGTCCCATTATAACCTCAATGATATAAAGATTTCCCCCAAGAAGGGTGTAACACTCTATTCATTAGATAAGGGTTCATTTTTGTGAGTGGGAAATTTCATGTGGGAAGGAACCATCTTGCAAGTAATTATAGATGTTAACATGCCATGGGAAAAGGAACTAACAACTTCATATACCAAACATGATTTTTGCTTGTCGTTATCGGGTATTATTAGATGATCAATAAGGAACAAGAAATCTTTAGCATCTAGTGATAATCATAGAAAAGATACAATGATATTCATAACATCTGTTGATTTGTTTTGTGTTTGTGGGACTTGTTGGAAGGTGATTTGAACAAAGTACTCTTTAGGATGTCTACCATGCATTTATATGGAATAAGCTTCTCATATTTGAATTTGTACTCATCATTCACTTGTTTGATGATTAGTTATGAGTCACCTATAACCTCAACCTATTTGATATTCCATTTGATAGTAACTTTTAAACCAGCGATGAGGGCTTCATACTCAAGCAATATTGTTTGTACAAGGAAACTGAGCCTAAAAGCTTATGGGATAAGATCACATGTAGGGGTGATAAGAACAACTCCTGCCCCCGAGCCATTAAATAGGAATGACCCATTAAAGTAGATTTTCCATGCAGAAGATTCTTCAATGTATAAAATATAAGCATTTGGCAAATCCAGACTTAGTGGTTATGTTCCTAGTAATGGTAATTCCCCTATTGATCGGAAAGCATTGTTTCTTTCATTGCTTGTTTGTTGACATATTTAATGTCAAAATAACTAAGTAATATGCTCTAGTTTCCCATCCTCTTAAAAGCATGGGTTTGGATCATAGGTATATGATAGAGGTTACATTTTATAATGTTTGATCTCCTACAAAGGTGGAGTCAAAATTCATCTTCAATCCCTCATATCACTCTCCATGAATCTCTCAAACTTATCCCTAGGATATCTCTCACATCCCTTTATTATTCACACACCAAAATAGCTACGTGAGTTGTTTATTCAACAAATTCACTCACACACAACTATTAACTATATTATTAATATGAGTTGTATTAACTCATTATTAATAATATTACAATTTATTAATAATGTCACAATATATTTGTAACATTCACTCCCTATTGTTAACATTATTAACTTCTAATATACACTCCCTAATGTTGACAAGGTAGAAAAAATAAACACACTTCCTTCTCGATTTGTTGCCCATGCGTGCTCATGATGGATGCAGCCTCATGACCTCAAAAAGGATGGTTTTAGGACAACCAACAACTCAAACAAAGGATGATTTTACAGACAACCAACAACCTGCAACAAAGGATGGTTTTACAGGACAACCAACAACCTAAAACAAAGGATGGTTTTACAGGACAACCAACAACCCAAATATCATGTTGTTATTTTTCCTTTGTGCTTTCATCTGTCCACTATGTCTTTCCTTTAGGGAATATGTAGGAACCACTACTTACTGAATACAAAATGAATAGAGGGAAAATTGAACATTGAGACCATGTTCCAGTTCCCCCCTCAATGTGAAAATTTCACTTATTCAAACAGGAACTCTGAAATCATACTGCAAATATGAAATAAAAGAAAACACACATACACACACACTACCACCAGCTTCATGTGGCCCCATTGTTGGTGACTGACGAGAGGTCATTGATTGACCTCCAACCTCTCGTTGCCTCCATCCTCCATGAATGTTGCTACTTACTCAACAGATTGGACCATGGAGCTCAAATTTGCACCACCTTTTGTCGATGCATCTTCCCCACAAATCTTCGCTTTGGTTCTAAAATTCCAAAGCGAGGGTCAGAGGCGTCAACCCCCTGGGGGTGGTAGCCCCTGGGGTCGGGCGGTGCCACAGGCACGCTCCTTATCACGATACAAGAGGGTCGAGGGGAGAAGCCCCAAAGCCAAGCATATTTTCCTTCTTTGAAGTCATCAAAAATATCATTAGAACTGCAATATTATTCATCTTATTCTCCCAAAAAATTGGACGTTGGGTAACACCAGAAAATGCATCCATGAGGCAATTTTTTTAAATTTTCAGACTTTTACAATGACCCTTTATATATATATATATATATATATATATATATAATTTCTCATTTTTTTTAACAATAACTTTGATACTTATAGACTTAAACATTGTGAATAAAAATAAACACACAATAACAATAATTGACTAGACAAAAAGACATTAACTCATTGACATGATGACATCTTTTATAATAACATTATGAACTTACTTTTCATCGATCAAAACGATGAAAATATACCCTAATTTAACTAATACTTACACTCTTTTGACTACGGACTCTACATGAACCACCTTACGATGACTAACAAATAAATTTTATAACACAAACTTATGGCTTAAAAATAAATATTATAATGAACTTTCAAATTTAGAATATAACCAAAGGTTATAATTAGAACTTGCACTATTTAAACAACACCAAAAAAGACTTATAAAAAGAGACAAATGATTATATCCAAAAAAACCAATTCGACAAAACTAATGATAAACTCCATTGGTGAAATATGCAAGATTTTTTTTGTGAGAATTGGTTGTATGAGGAATTGGCGGTATACACGAGAGGATCGTAGATCAAATCGCCTGCTTTGCGATGGATCGGGAATGTAATGTGGATAATCCACTGACCATGTGTTGATGCGTCAGATCAGCAAATGAAAAACTCTATTCATGAGAGCTTAAAATCGGAGAACCATTTTCAGTCCTAAAAAAACATATTAGTAGTTGTTTTGAATTCTTAATCAAAGAAGAACGATGGCTCAAAATGTGGAACATAGAGATTGATCCTTGTTGTAGATCTTAAAAATCACAAACAGGTTTCTCTTTCAAAAAACAAGGCTCCAATCTTAAACACCAATGCACAAATGGCATATGAAAATATTCCAAAGATTAGGTTGCATGGTTCTTCTGATGCAATTCATAGATCCAGTATGAAACCCATGTGAAGTATTCCCAATGTAAAATCAGATGGAAGCAGTAAAACCAATGCAAGTTTAGAACAATGAATGCAAGGTGCAATGAAAAACTACATTCAACGTCAAATCCAAGTTGAAAAAGGAAGATGGTATATCAAATGCAGCTTTTGCAATATGAAGGAGACAACATGCACATATTGATGCCTCGGCATTCTGCAGAGCAATAACAAACATGCACTCCCCCTCTGTAGTTATTTTAGATTTCCATCACATACCCGATGGATAAATCCACTCTGATACCACTGATAAAAATTGCACAATAATAAAACACCGAATAATAATAATATAGAAATTGAAATTCATTCGGGATGTCAATTACAATGATAGAGGTTACATTTTATAATGTTTGATATCCTACAAAGGTGGAGTCAAACTTCATCTTCAATCCCTCATATCACTCTCCATGAATCTCTCAAACTTATCCCTAGGATATCTCTCACATCCCTTTATTATCTCACACACCAAAATAGCTACGTGAGTTGTTTATTCAACAACTTCACTCACACACAACTATTAACTATATTATTAATATGAGTTATATTAACTCATTATTAATAATATTACAATTTATTAATAATGTCACAATATATTTGTTGGAAGATTGGAAAAATAATGCTTTAATTGGGAAAATGCTTTTTGGAAGTCAAGACCCCATTGGAAATCAATGTCCTTTTTTAGGAGATGGGTGAATAAATGACATTTATTTGCAAGTTAGGAGGTGAACTGCGAATGGCTTGAATTTTACCTTAGAAGCTACAAAGTTTCTTAAGGTTTTTAGGAGGCATCTTAGTAATAATAGTGAATGTTTTTAGATCCACTTCAATTCCCCATCTATAAACAATGAATCTCAAAAAAATTCCTAAAATAACACCGAATACACACTTATTTAGGTTCAATCGACGTTATAATCCCGTAGTCACTCAAAGACATGACAAATGATTTTTGGGTGTTATGTCTAAGTTTTGGAATTTTCGAGGATATCATCCACATAGTCCTCTATAATATCATGCAAAAATATGAAATATGAAAATCATGACACGTTGATATGTGGCTCTTGTATTCTTAAGTCCAAAAGGCATGACTTCATCATAGAAGGCACTGAAGGAGTAATAAAGGTAGTTTTATGTTGATCTTCTTCAACTATTTTAATTTGGTTATATCAAAAAATCCATCCATGAGGGATAAAATTTCATGACCTGTTGTAGAATCAACAATCATGTTGATATTAGGAAGGGGAAAATCATCTTTAGGGCATGCCTTATTTATATCTCGAAGTAAAATTTGCATATCCTCATTCTAACTGGTTTTTTGCAAATGGGAATGATATTGAGATCTACATTGACTAATAAATGAGTCTAATAAAACAAAGCGCAATTAACTTCTCAAGCTCTTCTTTCACCAAGAGAGCTACATGCAGATGCATCTTACCCAGTTGCTATTTGATATGATTTGTTAATTCATGCACAACTAGATTGTGCACAACCAAAGAAGGATATAAGCCTCAGAATGTCCACATGGGACCAAGTAAATGCATCAACAAACTCACTAAGAAGTATCTTGAATGTTTTTCTGTTCATGTGGAAAAGAGAAGCTCCTAGCTTGACAATTTTAGGCTCTTCTTACGCACCAATTTTAACATTAGGAGTCTCTTCAACTAGCCACTTTGAACCATCCTCCATATGCGTAGGATCGGAGGGAGATTGAGATCTTCCTTTATTGGCATCTCAATGATATTTTCACCAATAGAATGATCACTTATAGTATTTGTTTTTTATTTTTCATTTTGTTTGTCTGTAAGTGCCTCAAAGAGGTTTTTGACCTTTGTAGGGATTGGATTTTTGTGGTGGGATTCTTTGAAGATATTTTGGCCTCTTTTAATTTTTTATAACCAAATAACTCACCTCCTTCCCAAAATGCACATATGCATTGAGGTTAATAGTGAATACTCTCTTATGATCACCTATCGGAATATCATCATGTAGCCCCATGAACTCTCCATTTTTTCTTCATTCTAAAATAAATCAATCGGTATGTGTCATTGTTGGTCCCAATCAATAAGGGATGAGTGTACAAGATCTATTTTACACATGGAGGGGATGGGGTTAAAATAGTAGTATCGGTGAATAGGATAATGGAGGTGAGGTCTTCATAGATACTACAAGGGTACTTTGGTTTGGTGTCTTAATCATAAGATCTATCTTCACATCATGGAAAATTTTAGTGGTGATTCTTTGCTAATTCACGAATATTTACATTTTGGAAATTTACATTTGGTGATTTTGAGGAGTCATCCGGAGCAGAATTTCACCTAAAATTTATGGGTACAAGTTACTTTTTGGGGTCAGCTCGCTTATTGTTTTTAATAAATTTCATATATATACATAAAATCGCAATGCATCAAAACATAAATTAGTTACATTCACTAATATATAGCAATAAAAAATATGCAGGACATATACTGTCATCACCAGGACACGCGACTACATTATTTTTCGACACTCGATTGCCTATGTGACTTAGCCACTTGACTTTAGTTACTGGTTACTGACTCGGTTGAAGTTAGGGTTTTTTAGGGTTATTATAATGAGGCATATATATGCAACTTAGTGGTTACATGCATAGACACTTTGGGTTGTATATTTTCATCAAGTTTTGCCCAAATGTGTGATGGTGTCGAAGGTCGGATCATTCAGGGCGGGTGTGGAGGCATTCAAGGATCACCACTTTTCTTTGGACCCTTTATTTTCTTCACTTGAATTTCAAGGGAAGAAAATACGAGGTGTGAATCTGTTATCAACCAATTTTGACTTCGCAAAATTGTTTAAAAAATAATTAAAAAATGAAAAATTAGAAAATTTTGAAAAGTGTTACTTTACGGGAATCTCCTTAGATTCACGTGATCGTCTTATTTTTGTGATCGTTTCGGTCTTTGTTTCGTGATTTTCGGGTGAGAACTCTTCCCGCCAGGCTTTAAAACGCGTTAAAATACATTAAAATAATTAATTAATATTTAATTAATTAATTGCTCCTTGTTTGATTAAATTAATTTTTTTAAAATCACTTAAGGAGTATTTAATTAAATAAATATAAGTTAAAGTTCATTCGACAAGTTTTAGTGTCGGGGAAGTAAGCTTTCGTTTCCACTTTCTGGCGATTTCCTTCAATTTTCCCATGCGTGGGGTTTTCCTCGCAATTGCCTAATCATGGATTGGAAAAGCGAGCATAAAATTCCCTAATTTCCACATGGGGAAATTGGATGGGGATTTCAACCCATTTTTCCATTCCCGTTGGCAATTGTCCGTTGCTTTCCCCATTTCCCCTGGCACTTAAGCCACTACCTGGGAAGAGAGGAAGTTAGATTAATTCCCATAACTTCCTCCATCAAACCCGTTGGAAAAATTCGTGTGAAGCTTTCAATTGCTTCTTATTTCTTCAGGAAGACATAATATTTTGTCAACATCATGCAAGAGAAACTCACGCCATTGTGAAGGAAGAAATATCAGTTGTGCATGCAAAGGAGGTTTTATCAAAATCTAAACAAATACTAGCCAGAGGAGGACAACAAATTTCCACGCAGGTATTAGGAGAGAGGAACAGTGTTTGAAAACAATAAAGAACAGCCTGAAGGAGACGCCTTGGGTGAAGGAAAAGATAGGAAAGGAAAGCAAACCGTTTCAAATCTATGCGCCCGGCCAGCAAATAAAACATCACATAGCTATTTACACAAGCTAAGGACCAAAGAAAAAGGTCATACGCATGTCAAAATACAACACACAACTGTTAGCCCAAGTCATACAAAACACATGCCTGAAAAGGAGAAACCTCACGCGCCCATTCAAGAAGCTTTCCACGTGCCAGGGAAAAGATTAAACACAGAGAAAAGACCAAAATCCATGAATGTGGATAGACAAGACAGCAAGGAAAGAACAGTTTTCCATGCATGCAAAGGAGGAGAATGCAGAAAGCAATTTTAAATCCCAGGCCAGAGCACTTTCCAAATAATGAGGAGCAGCCTCCAGCAATGCCTGAATGTTTCACACCAAATTTTATCGACCATCTTCATAGGAGTTTCAATGGTCCACAGCTAGCTGCAATTTAGTCGGCTATGCATCACAGGCTGGTACAAATGTTGTTGGAGTCTGCTAAACTAGGCGCGGTAGGAACCTGGCCCTTCACTTTGGTGCAAGGTCCACCGGGGACAGGAAAGACACACACATCTGCAGGGAATGTTGAATTTTATTCATCTTGTTCAATATCAAAGCCTTGTTATGGTGCCTTTGCTTAAGAAACTTGCTCCTAAAAGCTACGGGTAATCCTACAATAATGCAAATGGTATTGACAGTATTGGCTCATAGAGATATTCTCAATGGTGAAAGACTAGAAGCTGGATTTTGATAAACCAAGGTGGCGTAATGACTACGGTCTCATGACAAATGAATAATTCACCATGGAAAGGTACTCGAAGCATGTGGAGAATTGTGAATGTGAATACGAATGAAGAAAAATTTTATCACACCAAGATATTGCTCGGATAGAGGGGTGGATGAATTGCTCAAGTTTCAAGCTCGGACTCTTGTCATTTGGATGATTAGAGAGCACGATCAATGATTTCATTCCTATACGATCGGGATAGGTGGACTCTTGGCCCAATGGATAAGGCACTAATCCTAGGTGTCTTGATCCGGGTGGCACATTCTTTGACTAAGATGTCTACATGTGCATACAAGTCATTTAAGTGGGGTCCACATGCACCCATTTCTTTTATTTATGTATTTTTCCTTAAATGACCTTTTGACTTAAGTGGTTTCTATTTTTAGTCACTTTTTAAAAGTTGGTTGAAAAAGTCAAAGTCACTTAAGTGCCCTATTTAATGTGCATTTAAAACCCTAACTACTTTGTAACCAACTTTTGGGTTATAAAAGGAAGTGAGGGGCTCATTTATAAGGGTGAATTTGAGAGACGAGAAGAAAATACTTTTGTGCAAAATTTGTTTCAGGAAGAAACTTTGTGTTCTTTGTGAAAAACATTTTGGAGTTAATGAAATACGAACTTTGTGTCTCATTCATTGTCTCTTCTAACATTTGATGTTCTTATGTTCATTAGATGTTAGGTGTTTGAATCTTGCATGCAGATATTATCTTTGATCTTATTGTCAACATTATTAATCAGTTGTTCTAGTTCACAGTGATCAAGCTCTAACTATCTACTTGCTCATGTGTGTTCCCTTTTGCATGTTCTTGTTTGGCTAACTCAAACTCCATTTTATTTGTGTTGGTTATTCATCTTTCCTCTTCATGCAATATTAGGCTTTGTTTTTACCTAACTCTTGCATGTTCTTTGATTCATTCCATTCCACTCCTTTCCTTCTTTCTATTCCATTTCCCTCATTCACTTTCCTTTCCATTGATGTTCCAAAACACCCCCCACATACAATTTTGAATGTACATATGTAAATAAAGTTTAGGTTTTCAATAAAGGCAGCCTCACTTTCATTGAGGAGGGACTTCGTTCCTATTGGCCCGAAAATATGTCACTTGGGAAGATCTATGGATAAACGAGCCAACGGTGTGCGAGGGCATAGCCCCTCTTTGAGTCAAGAAATCGAAAGCGGTTTATTACTATTCTACCAGGAATTTGTGCAAGTCTCACAATATTCTGCCTTCGGGGGTTTGCGATCTCATCCCAGTAGGTGTCTCCGACTACGAAAAGAAAGGAATGAAAGAGGGGATAGAGAAAGAGCAGGTCCAAAGGAAGAAAAGAAATGAATTCCAAAGCGAGAAAGGTCGGAAGGTTTATGTTTTGGGATTGGTAGTAAGAGCCAAACCTACTTGCATAAACGAAAGCAAAGCAATACTAATGAATAAATGACAATAAAAGCAGTAAATCCAGTGAGAACTAACACACGAGATCTAACGTAAGAAAGATCCACCGCAAATAACACATGTATTCAAAGACAAAGTCTAATATTGTATTAACATTTCCTTCACATTACAAAAACTCAAAGTCTTTTCTCTTCACTTCTATTTTTTCATCTAAAAGATATTCACTCATAACCAATACAACAAGTATTGGGGTATTTATAGAAGAAGGAGAGAAAAGAAGGAAAAAAAAAGGAGCCAACAACTTATATACAAAGATATTTACAAAATATCTAAAAGTCATGTTGACTTTTGACAACTTGATGGATGACATCATCCCATGGTGCAACATGGATGATGTCATCATTTGTGTCAACATACTCCAGATATTCCCAAAAAGAAAGTCAAAGAAGAGAGAGAGAAGAAGAAGAAGAAGGAGAAGTTATTCGTCATCGTCATCCTGCGGCCGAAAGGGGGTGGACTGCTTTCTGCTCTTGCCGAGGTGTGACGAGATATGGAATTGAGAGCGGTATTCCATAAACTTGCTAATCATAGGCCCTAGTTGATCCTGAGAAGGATCCTTGTGCCACTCACCGATCACCTCGCAAGTCTCCCGCTCATCTATGAGCTTCTCGGGAGTTTGGAATAGTCTTTCTCCGCTTCAATGAGGAACCCAATGAAGTCCCGACAGGCCAGCAGGTTGTTGATAGACTCTGCGTCGAAAGTGACCTCTGGCCCCAACCCTCGCGAAGCGATCTCCTTGAATATCTAGATGGTTTCATCGCCTTTTCTTAAAGTGAAGGAAGGAGAAAGCTACCACTGGTGACATGTTGAGAACAATTCGTTCCATTTGGTGCATCGCGTCTAGGGCTTCCTCCTTAACCTTGTCGATCTTTTCAAGGACAAATTCCAGTTGATCCACCCGGTAATCCAGAGTGGACATGACTTTGTTGAGTGCCACAGGATGGCCAAATACGTCGAACTTGACCAGATCTTCAACCGAACAATCGAACATTTGTTGAAAGGTCTCGTGCTTCTGATCTCAAAGCATGTTCAGCTCTTCCGATATGGGTCCGCTAACGCTTAGAGCTCTTTATTCGCCTTGTTGATGTTTAAATACAAGTCGAGAACTCGCGATTACCTTTTATTTGTCTTTGAGGATCTGGCTCCTCCAAGCGGAAACGCCATACCGCTCGCCGATCTTTGCATATTCATTAATTTTCTCCTGGCTCAGAAGCTCAGAAGTCTCGGCGGCAGTTGTGGGAGGTGCACTACCCATTTTCTGTAAGGCTTGGAGCAGATATTTGTTTTGCTCCTTCAATTGCCTTTTCTCTTCCTTTGTTTCCCTGAAGCTTCTGCGAGAGGGCGTCATCGCAGAAGGGCCTCCCCGAAGGCTTTGAGAAGAGCGTCCCCATTGTGACTTGGGTCATTGTGTAATCATGCCGAGCAGATCCTTTTATCCTTGAGAGGATTGGGGTACGCGATCTCAATTACCCTTTCTCCCGAAGCACTTTGAGAGAAGCGTGTGACGGGCTTAACTTATTTTCCCCTTAGATGGGATTACGGAAAATCCATCGGAGTGATGGGAACTTTCCTTTTTTGCTGACTTAATCTGCTGGGAGATCCAAGTGGACCTATGGGAGAAGGACCGGAAATGCAGAAAGGGGGCGGTTGTAGTAGTAGAGGGGAAAACGTGGAGACACTGAGGCGGCATAGAGAGAACAGCCGAAGAAGTGCCCATGGGAGGAAGGGATACTGTAGCAGAGGAAGACATAGGAAGGGAAGGGAGCTCAGAGATGAGGGAAGAAATGGAGGGGGACAGATCTGCGAGGGAAGAGAAGATAGACGAAGAAGCGGGGGGAACAGTAGAAGAAGGGGAGAGGATACGACCAAAGGGATGGTCGCTTGAGTCACTCGAGGAGGGGGAGGAGAAGAAGAAGGGACAGAAGGGACCTCGGTTGTTGTAGCCGTGCCGACATCCTGAGTGGATGGGCCTATTGGAACATCCTCTTCTACTTCTTTCTCTGGAGAAACCAGAGTTATGACCTGTTCGGGTGCCGTGGAAGGAGGACTCTCAGGGGCTTCTTCTTGAGTGGTGCTGGATTCACCCTCTATGCCTTTGCCCTTGCCTTTAGGCTGCTGTTTGGATCGCGGAGGTGCGTTACCCAATGGGGAGGTTGTGAAATCAACCCCAAGGTAGATTAATCCATTCATCCGGCACCAATGCTCTATTCTGCGCAGAGTCTCCTTGACCCTTTCCTCAATTGTCTGAGGTGCCTTAGTTCTATCAATGACTGGAAAGGGCCAATTGTCCCCATCTGTGTCATGATATACTTGATCTATTTCATCCTCGGTGGTTTGGAAACCTTTAGGGATAATGGCTACCCGCATCTTGGATGATTTCTACCAAGGCCAAACGAGAATGGTCATTTCTCCCGAGCTCAACCTCATGAATGACGTCGATGTAGATGTCCTCGATCCGAGGGATGTGGATTGGATCGAGCTTAGCCCTGGTAGGCAATTTTTTTTGGGTCGGCAGCTGCCTGGCGGGAAATCATGTTTCAAATTAAGCAGCTCCAGCTCTGCAAACATGTCCCTTGCCTTATGATGGGTAAGACATGTATATCCGCCTTGTGAGGGGGAAAGGAGTTCCACCCTTCTTTCTTTTGAGGCACTTCTCATGATAGGTGATCAGCTATCTCGACAAACTCTAGCAGAATCAGCTTGGGTCCAGCATACCTCGGCAGTCTAGTTGGCTCTCCCAAGAAGTTAGCTGCCCTCGATAGGTGAACGTGGGAAATTGGGTGAACAGGGCCCCCCATTTCTCAGTGGCTGCCACTATGCTCTTGGTCGTGCGGCCAGGAAGTCATATTTGGCCTCAATACAGAGATGATGTGGTAGAAAAACACATCGTTGATTTTTGTGAATCGAGGATGCTATTCTCCACTCACCAGGTAGTATTCATATTTTGACTGAGGCCAAACCCCACTTCGCATCAGGCCTGGGTAGTCTCTCTCTGATGCTGCAGAGTAAACAACATAGGAATTCATGTAGAATCTTCCCGTTGTAATAAATTGTTGAAGTTGTTTAGAGATTGTGCTGCTTATAATCTCTGCCCATTCGAAGCGCTGATCGGGCATATTTTTATTCATGGTCTCTAAGTACCGCAGCATCCATTTATGGAAAAAGTGGGCATCGGGCACCGAAAGACCCGCTTAGGAAAGTGATGGTGTCGCTAAGCTCTTCAGAAAAATCATTGCGGTGGATGACTTGTGGCCACCGAGTCACTACCTTTTTGTTTTTAGGTAGACCTTGTTCATCACCGCATACATTGATCTTCATTGTCATCCCGGGCTTTAACACGTCTTCTACGGTGTGGCGGTGAGGTTAATGACGACCTCACCCTTGTCATTTATGACACACCTTGTGTCCTTGTTGAAGCACCGGAAATCACCATCATGAATTCGTTGTTAACCGGCACCGACCGGGATTCCTCCAGTGAAGTGTGGCACCGACTATCGCCTTGTCCATCCATGGACTCTCTTGTCACCTTCTCGAGTTCGACCTGCATTCCTCCATATCAACGTGACCCAACTCTGAGTCTCTGATGTCCAAGTCACATTCTCGCCTAAGAGTCAGGCATTCTGACCCTCTGATACTTATACTTCATTTCTTCTTCTACGTAAGTTTAGCCTTGCCTTTCGATTTGGTGGGCCTCTTGCTTGATGTTGACATATGTTCCTCTGAGCTTAATTGCTGATCTGCAAGAATAAGACGTGAAACCCAATTGAAGAAAGCCGTGTCAGCTGCTTGATTTTCCATTGAAATGCTTGATAGAAGAAATAGTTAGCAATTTGAAGGCTCTGGGTGCATGGCGCATGAGATATAGCAGATTGCGAGTAGCTAAATAGGTAAGGTGCACAGGAAAAGGGTGTTGCAAGGGTTAAATCAGCGCCAAAGGCGCATGGCGCATAGACACTGCAGGGTGCATTTTGTAAAGGGCGCATGGAAACATCATGTTACATAGGAACAGGATGCGCCAAAGGCGCATGTATTTTTCATGTTACGTGGAAATTTGGTGCGCCAAAGGCGCATATATGGTTTGTGTGACATGGAATTTTCGTGTGCCAAAGGTACATGGCGGCGCACTAGGAGGGTCTACATAACATGATGTTGCTCTAAATGAGGAATGCACCCACACCTTTGATAGTTTTGCACTTGGCGCAGATTAAGCCGATGTTGCACGGATGCGGGGGTGCGCGAAAAGAGGCGATGTTTATGTGATGCAAAAAAATAAGGTTGGTGTGCAAAGAGGGCGTGAAGGCTAGCGCTGCAGCATGCGAAGGAGGCGCGCCTTGAGGGCGCAAATGTTCTTGATGTAATAGGCATGATGGGTGCGCCATTGGCGCAGGTTTTGATCATGTTGCAGGGGTGACAGATGCGCCAAGGGCGCAACTATTTTTGATGTTGCATGGACATTCAATGCGCTTAAGGAGGAAAAACAGTTTTTTGGTTTGATCTTTCTCTCAAAGGGGTTTCCATATATATGGCTTAGTTTTTATAACAAGTTTCATGTAGGATATGAAGAGGTGCTATACCAAAAGGGCTTTCAAGCCATCATTTTTTAGGACAGAGCTTTCTCTACCAGCAGATCTGGAAAGAGGAGGGAATGTGTGGAAAGATAGCAGGGGGAGGGAAGCCAGTTCAATAATCAATTCTTTCCAACCCAAAACCAGACCAACAAGCAAACAAAGAGCCAAATGCAAAAACACACAAGAGAGAGAAGAACCTCTTACCCGAATAAATAGCGAAGAACGTGCAAACGGGTCCACTACGTGTTTGAAAATGATAGGGCAAGTGCGACTGTGCTCGAGAGAATATAATAAGAAAAACATGATTGCTCGGTGATAATGACATTGCAGACGCGCCTATATGTAGGTGAGTCAAGTTAATAAATGCGCCACCAAATTTTTCAAGTGGCACATTGAAATCATTGTCGACACGGGAAAGCATGCGCCTTTGGTACACCAAATCACTTGCCAACACGGAGATATGTGGCCTTTCGCACACCGAAGTTGTGTTAATGTAAGAATATGTGTGCCTTGGCGCACTAAAAAAAATGGCACAACAAAAGGTATGTTGGCAAGAAGGCGCATGCGCTTCGGCGCACGCAGGAGGCCTCAACAGACAGAGGCGCACCAGAAAACCTGTTGACACAAGAAAGCATACGCCAAAGGCTTAAAGGGGGCGCATCAAAAGTTGATGTTGCATAGTCATTCCATGTGCCCTTCCAAAAGACCAAAAAAAGACTAAGTTCGAAAACCAGATTTCACGGAAAAGTGATTTTGCAACGTTTGACGCAAGGATCCCTGACGAGGGATCGGAACAAAATTTTTGGTATGGTTATCAGTAAAATTTCCCTTGTCAATTTTACGGGATAACAGCTGGCTCTTTCTGGGGACTATCCCTGAGCAAACTTGGGGGTAGAGAATCCCAGATCTCATGTGCCTATCCATTGGGTAACATAGTCAAAAACAAGGGCAACCGAAGGGAGAACAAAGGAAACACACAACAAACCGAAAGCAAACACACAACGAAAACAAACACACAACTAAAGAAAACTGTACAAAGAAGAGAGCAAGCTCTACTTCTTGAAGATTTTCAGATGTTGCCCACTATAAGGAAGCGGGAGCTCGGTTCCATCCAGATATGAGAGATAGAAACTATTCTCTCCATTGAGCTGCTTGATCTTGAAGGGCCCTCTCCACAGGGAATCAAACTTTCCGTGCATGCCCTTTGGCTCTCTTTGCTTGTCCCACAAGAGGACGAGATCTCCCACTTGAAAATCCCTCTGCTTGGCCTTTTTATCGAACAGTCTCTTAACTTGATTCTGATGTTCGGTGATCCTGTCGACCACCCTTACTCTCTTTTCTTCAAGTTCTGTTAGATACATGATCCTTTTTCTAGAGAATTCTGGAAAGTTTCATCTTCAATAGCTCGTGCCAAGCGCAGAGCAGGAAGTTCAGCAGAAATGGGAAGCTCGGCATCAGTGCCATATAACACTTGAAAAGGTGACATACCGAGAGACCTCTTGGGAGTAATACGATCGGCCCACAAAGCGTCGTACAAAGACTTGTGCCACATTCGTTGATTCTCATCCACTAACTTTCGTATGATGGTCACCAAGTTCTTGTTGCTGGATTCTGCCTGACCATTTCCTTAAAGGTAATAATCTGAGGCGTGGGCCAGAGTTATCCCGTATTCATAGCAAAAACCAATAACTTCTCGCGAGGAGAAGTTAGAAGCATTATCAGCAACAATCTTGTTGGGAACGCCGAACCTGATGATAATATTTTCTTTAATGAAATTACAAACAACCTCAGAAGTGGCATGTTTGACAGGTATGGCTTCCACCCACTTGGTGAAGTAATCCATTGCCGTAAGGACATAGCTATGTCTGGCACTCGATTGGGGATTGAGTGCACCAATAAAATCAATTCCCACTTTGCCGAATGGTTCGTTGACGATAATCGGCCGAGGGGAAAAGTAGCCAACTTGGGCTTGCCGACGAACTGCTGGCAAGGTTCACACTTTGCCACCCAGGTGGCTGCATCTTGGAAGAGCGTCGGCCAATAGTACTGCTCGGATGATCTTATGTCTTTGTCATGGAGGAAGAGAAATGGCCTCCACAGGCTGAATTATGAAAACTTTCGAGTAGCTTTACCTGTTGTGGTTTGTCAACACATCGCAAAAAGACACCATCTATCCCACGTTTGTATAAACCGTCATCCCAGATGACATACTTGGCCGCTCTGAGCTTTATAGTGTGCTTCTCTTTAGCAGTTAGATGAGCTGGACAGTCGCCGTAGGTGAGGAAGAAAGCAATATCGAATACCACTCATCGCTGGTTGCGACGAATAGGACCAGAGGGAGGGAATGGGCTTTCTCCAGGGCTTTACACTTCATTGGTACAATTGTCCTTTTCCTCGTGGCTTTCAATCTTTGTTTTCAGCCATAAGTGACATAGGCCCCGCCTCTTACCACCTTGGTTGGTTTTATATCCAAGTCGTATTCCTGAACCTTTGCAATCCAATTTCCTCGCAAGCTTCCTAATTCTTGTTGAGTTAGAATTGATTTGACTGTCGTGTCAGGAACCAGTACTACCGTGTGGGAATTTAAAATGTAATACCTGAAATTTTTGACTGCTTTGACAACGGCGAAGGCATGCTTCTCCAATTGAGACATTTTCATTTCGTGAGGCTTGAGAGGAGAACTCATGAACGCAATCGGAGATTCAACATCCTCTGAATTCTTTTGCATTAAGATTGCAGACACAGTATGCTCAGATGCATAGCTATACATGATAAAATCTTTGGAGAAATCGGGACATACCAGAACTGGCGCGTGGGCAACAGAAGCTTTTATTTCTTCAAACGACCTTTTCCCTTCCTCGCTCCATCTGAAAGTTGGTGACCCCTTCATCATGTTCAATATGTGACGAGTCTTCTCAGCAAAGTCGGGAACAAAACGCCTGAGAAAGTTCACCTTTCCGAAGAAAGAATGAACGCAGTCTTGTTTTTTAGCGAGTAAGGCTCTGAATAGCCTTAACTCTTTCGGTGTCTATCCTCATTCCTTCTTTGCTAACGACATGCCCTAGCAGCTTTCCTTCTGTGACTCCAAAAACAGACTTTTTTGGGTTCAGGGAAATCCCATGTTCTCGGCATCTGGCCAATACTTGCTCCAAATGATCACAATGATCACTTCGTTGTTTAGAGAACACAGTCAAGTCATCTAGATAAACCACAATGACCTTCCCCATCATACCCTTAAACGCTGTGTCCATGGCTGCTTTGAAAAGTGACGCCTTGCATTGGTTAGGCCAAAAGGCATCCTGCTGTAGGCAAATGTACCCCAGGGAGTAGTGAATGCTGTTTTAAATTGATCTTTAGGTGAGACTTCAATCTGATTGTAGCCTGAAAAACCATCTAGCATGGACAAGGCATCTCGATCCGATTCTTGCTTGCGAACTTGATCCATTATAGGAAGTGGGTAGTTGTCTTTTAAGGAAGCCTGATTCAAATTTTGAAAATCTACGCATATGCGTATTTCACCATTCTTCTTGCGCACTGGCACAATATTTGCTACCCAAGTACTGTGATGGATAGGAAAGATGATTCTTGCATCCAGCATTTTCTGAATTTCAGCCTGGATAGTACCTGAGATCTTAGGATTATAGTGCCTTTGCTTTTGGCGAAAGGCTTTAACGTCTTCTTTCAACAGGATGTCATGCTGGACGTCCTTTGGCTTGAAGGACTTTAAATCAGCATAGGACCATGCCAATACATCCATGTATTTCTTCAGCAACTTGACGAATTTCCGCTTCTCCTCTGGCGTGCAACATTTTCCAATGTTCACAAATTGCGGATGTCTTTCCGAACCTAAATTAACCGGTTCGGTTTCTGGGGATGAGTCAGGATCACCTAGCCTTTTCTTTTTCACAAAACGGTCATGCCTGCCGAACAACCATTCCAGAGAAACCAGTGCCCTTTGGGATTTTATTCCTTTGGTGACATATGCCGTCATTCCCTCGGATTCATCGTCCGATCGGTGACTTATTCATGACACTTAGAAGTGGATCCTTCAAAATGTAACTCCTTAAAATTTTCTGCCTTTTCCAGAAAAGGCGATGAGCTGATTGTCATCGTTGAAAACTTGCCAATGCTGGGAATTATCTGGCACACTCGGGTGGAAAACTACTTCAATGGTGTATTTGTCTGTTTTCAAACCCGGATGAGGGAGCATGAGGGACGCCAAACGCCAATGAATCAGCCATGTCATTTTGAGCTCTTGGAATGGATTCTATTGAAAAAGCGTCAAATTCCTCGATGCTGTCCCAAACTGCATTACGGTAGTGTCTGAGCCTCTCGTTCTTTACTTGATATATCCTCTTAACTTGATTCACGACTAGCTCTGCATCACCTTGCACTTTCAGATTTTTAATCCCTCTTTCCCTTGCGGCTTGCATACCGAGTAGCAGAGATTCATACTCAGCAGTATTATTGGTGTTAAAAAACTGCAACTTGAAAGAGAGAGGAATGACTTCTTCCTCGGGAGGTATTAGAACAGCTCGGCGCCACATCCACTAGTTGCGCAAGAAATGCCATCGAATCGCAATGTCCGAGATCTTATTAAGATCTTCTTCACGGATGAGGACACCGCTTTTTTGAACGGTAGACAAGAAATAATTCCCCATCCCTGAGGATTCAAAAAGGATTTGGGCTTTGGGGTCCTCAGAGCTAGTAACCAAGTACTTCTTTTGTGATTCTGGCTCTAATGTCTGCATTACACCTTTGACAGGAATTCTAGCTTTAGACCAGTCCATATGAATTTCTCCACCAACTTCGCTGCAAAAACTTCTTCCCAGCAAAATCCCGTAAGCTGCCGGAATGTCGGCAACAAGGACGGTCATCTTTACTCTTTTCTCTGGGAACGCCGCAAATGCAAATTGCGCGTCTTTGATTTGACCAATCAACGAGAACTGCTTGGTTTCCAAAGAATAACATCTTCCAAAAGGCTTGGTAAGGGTGAGACCCAAAGCATGGGTGACTTTTGCCGGCATGACGTTATCCGAAGCTCCGGAATCAATTATACAGTTACTCAATTTGTGACCATTGATTAGGAGGGAGAGATAGAAAGGCTCTATCTTGCCTGATGCAGATGTTGAAGCAACATTTATGCGAGATTCAGGAGGAGTGGAAAGGATTCCTTTTGGGGAAACTTGATTAGATATAACAGCTTGACTTTGAATATACTTGGTCAATCTTACAAGTCTGTTCGGGATTTGACTGAAGGTACTCAGCTTTAGACATTTGGATCTTGGTCTTTTTAGCATGATCTATGATATCAAATGTGGCCAAGGGTTGTGTTGGTGAAGGAATGAGTCCCTCACTTCGCGATGGTGGAATAGGATTACTGGTCTTGATAGGAACATGAGAGGGCTGATTTGGAGGAGAGATGGGGGGAAAATATTTCCTTGTAAAAGACTTAACAGGGAGTTGAGTAGGAAGAGGATTACCTCTTTTAGCAATGGTCGGAGGCACGTTTGACACGGCCTTCTCCTTCTGCACGTGGGCAGCGACCTCTGCTTCTTTTCCTTGCGAGCGGGTAAAAATAGCATATGATTGTCCGCTTGCATAGCCTTGAGTACCCTCCTCTTCATCAGATTCTTCCTCATCAAATTCCATATATCCAATAGTAGAGTCACCAGTCGGCTCACCGACATCTTGATCATCTTCGCCTTGAGACGAAGGTTCTTCATATCACGCTCTTCTTCTTCAATATCGGCGGAGCATTGACCGGAGGAGCCTCAAGCGCCATTGGCGGGAGCGATTGTGGCCAGGTAAACGCGCCTTTGTGAAACATTGTTGGGAATGAAACTCCATGGAATATCCCGGTATGAGGAATCGAAATCCTGGCCAACCGCTTTTCAATGCGAGCAAATCATTCGCCATCTTTTGGAATCTTTGGATCGATGAATTGGTGGCGAAGGGTCCAAGATTTAGACTTGGATGATTTTTTTTTAATTCACCGGATATTATCAAATTATCTTCTATTCGAATGGCAAAGGCTCTGGTGAGAATCAGGTAGCCACTTGCTCTTGAAGGAGCAAGAAACTAACCTTCGAGCTCATAAGCGTTCACGAAGAAACACTTTTGATTTTTCGGTGTTGGAAGCATGGCGACAGGGACACGGTTGATTAATGCATTGAACCTGGCGATAAAATCACGCATGGTCTCATTGGCCTCCTTCTTCAGGTGAGTAATCCGTGATAATAATGCAAACGCATCTTCTGAAGGCTTGTACCTATCTTCAAAAGCATCCCGCAAGGTGGCCCAACTGGTAATAGATCCTGTGGCAAATGCTGAAACCATTCAGCTGCAGGTCCTTGTAGAATTTCCAGAAATAGGTGAACCGACACATCTTCGTGAGTTACATCCAGGATACTGCATGACATGATGAACGCAGATATGTGGGAATCCGTGCTTTGATTCGCTTCCATCGAATTTGGGAAAGTTCTTTCGGGCTGTGAGGGAGCGCGTGAACAGGATGTGGTAGTGCGAGAGGACCCATAAGCATTTCCCATGGTACCGCCATTTGAAAGGCGGGAAAAGAACACAAGCTGGAAGTGTGGTTCTCGCTGAGTAGCAAGGCACTACAAAGGGATGTGGATGCCCCTTGCGAAAGATCCTTCCTCCGTGGAGGTGAGACACTCCTAGATGACCGGTCAGCCGAGCTTAGCATTGAAAAACATGCCGGTGTTACGCTGAAATTGTGCCTTTGAAGCAGATCGAAAGTAGGATCAGTTTCTCCACGAGCTCTCCTGCTACGCGTAAAGGGTTCTCCTATGGCCGTGTCTTCCCGATCCGCGATTTTGTAGTGCGATTTAAAATTTCTTTTCAGATTGTACTTGCTGATTTTCTGGCTTTTCTGGCAAAAACCAGCAGCATGTACTTTTCTAAATATTTAAAAACTATCCTCTTCAGAAAACCGATTGCGGTTAAAAAAATAATATCGAGGATAAAATGACAGAGAAGACTAGCAAGCTGATTTTCAGATCTAATTTTGACTTTTTCAAAGAGTTCCAAACTTTTAGTAAACAGTCAAAAACTCAGATCTATGGCAAAATACTGATTTATAAAAACTCAGCGAACTAAAGGTCTCCAACTAGGCCAAATCTATGGATCTCAGAAGAAAATTTTCAATTTGGAGCACTTTTGCAAAATTTTGGATTTTTAACAAAAAGTTCAAGTTTGCAAACAGGCGGTGATTTTTCTGATTTTTTTGATTTTCTATCCTACCACCATCATAGATCTGATAGATCTGTTCGATCCCCGATAGAGTCGCAAAAGCTGTTGGCCGGAAAATGCATCGCTTGGGCGGATCTATGGATAAACGAGCAACAAAGTGTGCGAGGCATAGCCCCTCTTTGAGTCAAAGAAAGTGAAATCGGTTTATTGTTATTCTACCAGGAATGCATGCAAGTCTCAAAATATTCTACCTTTGGGGTTTGGGATCTCATCCAAGAGGGTGTCTCCGATGCGAAAAGAAAGGAATGAAAGAGGGGATAGAGAAAGAGCGAGGTCCAAAGGAAGAAAAGAAATGAATTCCAAAGCGAGAAAGGTCGGAAGGTTTATGTTTTGGGATTGGTAGTAAATGAGCCAAACCTACTGCATAAACGAGCAAAGTAATACGGATGAATAAATGACAATAAAGCAGTAAATCCAATGTAACTAACACTGGATCTAACGTAAGAAAGATCCACCGCAAATAACACATGTATTCAGCACAAAGTCTAAATATTGTATTAACATTTCCTTCTATTACAAAAACTCAAAGTCTTTTCTCTTCACTTCTATTTTTTCATCCGAAAGATATTCACTCATAACCAATACAACAAGTATTGGGGTATTTATAGAAGAAGGAGAGAAAAGAAGGCAAAAAGGAGCCAACAACTTATTTACAAAGATATTTACAAAATATCTAAAAGTCATGTTGACTTTTGACAACTTGATGGATGACATCATCCCATGGTGCAACATGGATGATGTCATCATTTGTGTCAACATACTCCAGATATTCCCAAAAAGAAAGGCGAAGAAGAGAGAGAGAAGAAGAAGAATAAGGATAAGTTATTCGTCATCATCATCCCGCGCCGAAAGGGGGTGGACTCGCTTTTATTCTTTGCTTAGGTGACGAGATATGGAATTGAGAGCGGTATTCCATAAACTTGTTGATCATAGGCCCTAGTTGATCTCGAGAAGGATCCTTGTGCGCGCTTACAAATCACTTCACAAGTCTCCCGCTCATCTATGAGCTTCTCGGGAGTTTGGAATAGTCTCTCTCCGCTTCAATGAGGAATCCAATGAAGTCCCGACAGCCAAGGAGTTGTTGATAGACTTTGCATCGAAAGTGACCTCGGCCCCAACCTCGCAAGCGATCTCCTTGAATATCTGGATGGTTTCATCGCCTTTTCTTAAAGTGAAGGAAGGAGAAAGCTACCTTGGCGACATGTTGAGAACAACTTGATGGATGACATCATCCCATGGTGCAACATGGATGATGTCATCATTTGTGTCAACATACTCCAGATATTCCCAAAAAGAAAGTCGAAGAAGAGAGAGAGAAGAAGAAGAAGAAGGATAAGTTATTTGTCATCATCATCCTACTAGTAGAAAGGGGTGGACTGCTTTGCTACTACTCGGGTGACGAGATATGGAATTGAGAGCGGTATTCCATAAACTTGCTGATCATGGGCCCTAGTTGATCCTGGGAAGGATCCTTGTGCCACTCACTGATCGCCTCGCAAGTCTCCCGCTCATCTATGAGCTTCTCGGGGAGTTTGGAATAGTCTTTCTCCGCTTCAATGAGGAACCCAATGAAGTCCCGACAGGCCAGTAGGTTGTTGATAGACTCTGCGTCGAAAGTGACCTCTGGCCCCAACCCTCGCGAAGCGATCTCCTTGAATATCTGGATGGTTTCATCAGCTTTTCTTAAAGTGAAGGAAGGAGAAAGCAACCCTGGCGACATGTTGAGAACAATTCGTTCCATTTGGTGCATCGCGTCTAGGGCTTCTTCCTTCACCTTGTCAATCTTTTCAAGGACAAATTCCAGTTGATCCACCCGGTAATCCAGAGTGGACATGATTTTGTTGAGGGCCCTGGGATGGCCGAAGATGCCGAACTTGACCAGATCTTCGACTGAACAGTCGAACATTTGTTGAAAGGTCTCGTGCTGCAGTCTAGCATGTTCCAGCTCTTCCGATATGGGTCCCGCTAACGCTTGGAGCTCTTTATTCGCCTTGTTGATGTTTAAATACAAGTCAGAGAACTTGGCGATTACTTTTTCGCTGTCTTTGAGGATCTGGCTCCTCCAAGCGGAAACGGCCATACCCTGCTCGCCGATCTTTGCATATTCATTAATTTTCTCCTGGCTCAGAAGCTCAGAAGTCTCGGCGGCAGCCAGGAGGTGAGGTGCACTACCCATTTTCGTAAGGCTTGGAGTAGATATTTGTTTTGCTCCTTCAATTGCCTTTTCTCTTCCTTTGTTTCCGAAGCTTCTTGCAGAGGGCGTCAACTACGTAAAGGGCCTCCCTCTGAAGGATTTTAGAAGACGTCCCCATTGTGACTTGGGTCACAGTATAATCTGTCGGAGACAGATCCTTTTTATCCTTGAGAGGATTGGGGTACGCGATCTCCATTACCCTCTCTCCCGAAGCACTTTGAGAGAAGCGTGTGACGGGATTCTGCTTCTTTTCCCCTTAGATGGGATTACGGAAAAGTCCATCGGAGTGATGGGAACTTTCCTTTTGTTGACTTAATCTGCTGGGAGATCCAGGCTGGACCTATGGGAGAAGGGTCGGAAACAGAAAGGGGGCAGCTGCAGTAGTAGAGGGGAAAAACGTGGAGACACGTGGAGGCGGCATAGAGAGAATAGCCGAAGAAGTGCCCACAGGAGGAAGGGATACTGCACTGGAGGAAGACATAGGAAGGGAAGGGAGCTCGAGATGAAGGAAGAAATGGAGGGGGACAGATCCGTGACGGAAGACAAGATAGACGAAGAAGAAGGGGAACAGTAGAAGAAGGGGGAGAGGATACGACCAAAGGGATGGTCGCCGAGTCACTCAAGGAGGGGGAGGAGAAGAAGAAGGGACAGAAGGGACCTCGGTTGTTGTAGCCGTCGACATCCTGAGTGGATGGGCCTATTGGAACATCCTCTTCTACTTCTTTCTTTGGAGAAACTAGAGTTATGACCTGTTTGGGTGCCGCGGAAGGAGGACTCTCAGGGGCTTCTTCTTGAGTGGTGCTGGATTCACCCTCTATGCCTTTGCCCTTGCCTTTAGGCTTGTTTGGATCACGGAGGTGCGTTACCCAATGGGGAGATTGTGAAATCAACCCCGAGGTAGATTAATCCATTCATCGGCACCAATGCTGCATTTCGCATGCAGTCTCCTTGACCCTTTACTCAATTGTCTGAGGTGCCTTAGTTCTATCAATGGCAGGAAAGGGCCAATTGTCCCCATCTGTGTCATGATATACTTGATCTATTTCATCCTCGGTGGTTTGGAAACCTTTAGGGACAATGGCTACCCCCGTACTAGATGATTTCTACCAAGGCCAAACGAGAATGGTCCTTTCTCCCGAGCTCAACCTCATGAATGACGCCAATGTAGATGTCCTCGATCCGAGGGATGTGGATTGGATCGAGCTTAGTCCTGGTAGGCAATTTCTTGGGTCGAAGGCAAGGGCTGGCCGGGAAATCATGTTTCAAATTAAGTAGCTCACTTCTCCGCAAACATGTCCTTTGCCTTGTGATGGGTAGGACACGTATATCCGCCCTTTGTGAGGGGGAAAGGAGTTCCACCCTTCTTTTTTTGAGGCACTTCTCATGATAGGTGATCGCTATCTTGATGGCTCTAGCAGAATCGGGGTCCAAGATACCTCGGTAATCTAGTTGGCTCTCCCAAGAAGTTAGCTTCCCTCGATAGGTGAACGTGGGAAATTGGATGAACAGGGCCCCCATTTCTCGGTGGTGCCACTATGCTCTTAGTCGTGCGATCAGTAAGTCATATTTGGCCTCAATAAAGTGCAGATGATGTGGTAGAAAAACACATCGTTGATTTTTGTGAACCGAGGGATGCTATTCTCCAGCCTCACTCCCGGGTAGTATTCATATATTTTGACGAGGCCAAACCCCACTTCGCATCGGCCACGGGTAGTCTCTCTCTCGATGTCAGCAGTCAGAAACAACATAGGAATTCATGTAGAATCTTCCGTTGTGATAAATTGTTGAAGTCATTCGAGATTGTGCCGCTTATAATCTCTACCCATTCGAATCGCTAATGCTAATTGGGCATATTCTTATTCATGGTCTCTAAGTACCGCGGCATCCATTTATGGAAAAAGTGGGTGTCAAGCAGCCCAAAGACCCGCTTAGGAAAGTGATGGTGTCGCTAAGCTCTTCCGAAAAATCGCTGCGGTGGATGACTTGTGGCCACCGAATCACTACCTTTTTGTTTTTAGGTAGACCTTGTTCATCAGCTGCATACACTGATCTTCATTGTCGTCCGAGGCTTTAACACGTCTTCTCGGCTGACGGCCACAAAGTGCTTGGTGATGAGGAATTCCTAGTATTATCTCAAAGTGGCAGGCAAAGTGAGGTTAATGACGACCTCGCCCTTGTCATTTATGACACACCTTGTGTCCTTGTTGTAGCACCCGGAAATCACCATCATGAATTCGTTGTTAACGGCGCCGATCGGGATTCCTCCAAAGAAAGTGCGCAGGCACTACCTATCATTTTGTCCATTTATGGACTTCTTGTCACCTTCTCGAGTTCGACCCGAGAATTCCTCCATATCAATGTGACCCAACTCGAGTCTCGATGTCCGGGCCGCATTCTCGCTTGGGAGTCGGGCATTCGACCCTCCGATACTTATACTTCATTTCTTCTTCGTAAGTTTAGCCTTGCCTTTCGATTTGGTGGGCCTCTTGCTTGATGTTGACATATGTTCCTCACGAGCTTAATTGCTAATGCAAGAATAAGACGTGAAACCCCATCAAGAAAGCCGTGTCGGGTGCTTGATTTTCCATTGAAATGCTTGATAAGAAACAGTTAGCAATTTGAAGGCTCAGGGCGCATGGCGCACAGATATAGCAGATTACAGAGCTAAATAGGTAAGGCACATAGGAAAAGGGTGTTGTAAGGGTTAAATCAGCGCCAAAGGCACATGGCGCATAGACACTGCAGGGTGCAGTTTGTAAAGGGTGCATGGAAACATCATGTTACATAGGAACAGGATGCGCCAAAGGCGCATGTATTTTTCATGTTACGTTGAAATTTGGTGCACCAAAGGCGCATATATGGTTTGTGTGACATGGAATTTTCGCACGCCAAAGGTACTTGGTGCGGCGCACGGAGGGTCTACATAACATGATGTTGCTGCAATGAGGAATGCACCGCGCCTTTGATAGTTTTGCACTTGGCGCAGATTAAGCTGATGTTGCACAGATGCAGGGTGCGCCAAAGAGGCGCATGTTTATGTGATGCAACAAATAAGGTTGGTGCGCCAAAGAGGGCGCAAGGCTAGCACTTGCAGCATGCAAAGGAGGCGCGCCTTGAGGGCGCAAATGTTCTTGATGTAACAGGCATGATGGGTGCGCCATTGGCGCAGGGTTTTGATCATGTTGTAGGGGTGACAGATGCGCCAAGGGCGCAGCTGTTCTTGATGTTGCATGGACATTCAATGCGCTTAAGGAGGAAAAATAGTTTTCTGGTTTGATCTTTCTCTCAGAGGGGTTTCCATATATATGGCTTAGTTTTTATAACAAGGTACATGTAGGATATGAAGAGGTGCTATACCAAAAGGGATTTCAAGCCATCATTTTTAGGATAGAGCTTTCTACCAAAGCAGATCTCGGAAAGAGGAGGGAATGTGGAAAGACAGGCGGGGAGGGAAGCTAGTTCAATAATCAATTCTTTCCAACCCAAAACCAGACCAACAAGCAAACAAAGAGCCAAACGCAAAAACACACAAGAGAGAGAAGAACCTCTTACCCGGATAAATAGCGAAGAACGTGCAAACGGGTCCACTACGTGTTTGAAAACGATAGTAAGCAAAGGGTGCGCTTGACAAGCTCAAAGAATATAATAAGAAAAATGTGATTGCTCTGGTGATAATGACATTGCAGACGCGCCTATATATAAGTGAGTCAGTAATAAATGCGCCACCAACTTTTTCAAGTGGCGCATGGAAATCATTGTTGACACGGGAAAGCATGCGCCTTTGGCACACCAAAGCACTTGCCAACATGGAGATATGTGTGCCTTTGGCGCACCGGAAGTTGTGTTAACAGAAGAATATGTGCGCCTTAGCGCACCAAAAAATGGCGCAACAAAAGGTATGTTGGCAGGAAGGCGCATGCGCTTCGGCGCGACGCAGGAGGCCTCACAGACAGAGGCGCACGTAAAACTTGTTGACACAAAAATCATGCGCCAAAGGCTTAAAGGGGGTGCATCAAAAGTTGATGTTGCATAGTCATTCCATGCGCCCAGCCAAAAGACCAAAAAAGACTAAGTTCGGAAAACCAGATTTCCTGGAAAAGGGATTTTGCAACGTTCCGAACGCAAGGGATCCTCGACGAGGATCGAACAAAATTTTTGGTATGGTTATCAAGAAATTGCCCTTGTCAATTTTACGGGATAACAGATTCACACTGTTGCTTGTCATTTACATGCGTGCAAATCCATATGCTAAAGTAATCTCGCTATGTTGTCTTCAATATAGTCCGAAAGCAATGTGATTCTAGATCCATAATTTATATATGGCCACCGACTAGCATCCAACTATATACATTGTCACCCGACTACACACGTAGCCACCCAACCGCATATGCATAAACACGGTTTCATATGCAAGAACTCAATCGCATACACAACCCATCCAGTGCTTATCTATGTAGTAATCAGACGGAAGATTGGGTACCTTATTCACCTTTTTCGTGAATCATTTTTTGGGATATTCTCCATTTTTTCAAAATTTCATTTCGGAGATTCACCACCCATTCTATAATATTTTTTAGAGGGGGTCTTAAAATGAACATTGCTTCACGTTCGTAAGAGGTAGCGCCAACTTCTATAGGTGGTGCCTTATAAGGATCAATACCAACACAATATCTATGTAATGTCCCATTTCCTATGCCTAAGGCCTAAGGGCCAATTCAAGTCCAAGCGTTGGTCATACCCAGGGGGCTTTGGACGCTGGGAGCTATTGGGTATGAATATTTAGTCCATTTTTTTATAATTCTTCATTGACATAAGTAAAATAAAGGTGTTTTGGAGGGACTAGATGTTATGTTTTGTCGTTATGAAGGGGCCACATGGTACTAATATTCTAATTTTGCGTTGGGGGTTACTTTTGGACCATGAAGACTTAAAAAGGGATAAGTACTTAAGTTACTTTTATTTTATTGGCCCTTCAAAGGAAAAATGTGACTAGGGTTTATGGGGCTCTTCGCCTGGAGAAGTTATATAAAGAGTTGGGGAAAAAAGGAAAAGGAATTTTTGCATACATAATTATTTTCCTTCACGTGTAATTTTTTTTGCAAATCTACAACTTGTAGAGTGAAATCCAACACAGAACCCTAGCTTCGGTGGTGATAGATCCATCCTAGCCTAGAAGGGCATTCTTCGGTATGAGAGATCTACCCTAACTTATCATTTTAGAGTTATTTTCGGATTGTTTTATGAGATATTTTCAGAGGTTTCAGAGGAAGGGTTTTGAGGGTTTTGGGGGCATTTGGGGAAGATAATTAGAGGATTTTCAGATCATATTTACGACAGCCATTTGGCAGGGGCTTAAGCATCACTTTGAAGGCATCTTCATCAATTTCCAACCCTTTTCCAAGCTAGGTGACTTGTTTGGAATATTGTATAGCCTTTATTGGAGGGTTTCCAGTTACCATTTTCAGATCTAAAGGTTGAAATATCATCTCCTATATTTGTAAATGTTATTTCCAAAGTCTCATAATTTTTGCACTTGTATTTGGAGAGTTACAAAATTTAAAAGTTTTCTAATTGTCTAGGCACACTGTAATTTTTTGGCAGCATTTTATTATTTGAAAAATTCCAAAAATAGTTTTCTTATGTTCTTTATAATATTAGCAAGATCTCTTTAAATTTTCAAGTAATTCAGGTGGATATTTTGGGAGATATTAATTTTCTTTAGTTCGCTTCCCCTAATGTAAAAATCTGCAAAAATCAGTATTTTATTTGGCTACAAATTTTCAATATTTTGTGCATTTTTAAGTGGTATCCCACAAGGGATATTTTAGTGGTATTAGAGCAGTTGTTTCTCCAGCCTGTTGGGATTGAAATATGGGAGACAGAGACAAGTGAGGATATAGGTGTAGATCTGATGAAACAATTGTTCACCAACATGGTAAAGCAGCAGGAGACTACCAATCTCTATTTGAGCTAGCTCACTGAGAGATTAGCACAAGACATGATTGATGCTCATGCGGAAAGAGGAGAAAATAGCAATAGGGGACAACATGGTCAAAGAGGTGAGGGTGGACATTCAGGGAAGCGGTCTCCCCATTCTTCTACCAAGCCTTTGGGGTTTCACGAACCTTCTTTCTTGAAGGATCGAAAGTTTCACAGGTACGGCAACCAGTGGATATTGTAGATGAGGAGTCTTGTTGGGAAAGGTACCAAACCTTAAGTGATGGATTTTGTGACAACATTCCATTCCAATGAATATTGCAAAATGAAGATTGGCAGCAGGCCTAAGAGAGATCATCAGGTACAGGTACCAGAGATGCAAAGGAGATTGGGATAGATTTCTATTCCACACTTCGACGGTTCTAAGAAGTGTACTACACAGTCTTGGGTTCAGAAGTTGAAGACATACTTGAATTGAATCATATGCGTGAGGAAGATGTAATTAATTTTGTAATATTACATCTTGATGGAGACACTCATGATTGGTGGCATCATGGATTGATTACATAGGGACACATACACATTACTACTTATTCAAAGTTCACTCGCAGAGGCTAGTGAGAAGATTTGGTAGGAGGAACCCCGACATGTATTTTAGGGAGTTGACTCATTTGAGACAGACCGGTTCCCTAGATCAGTATATAGCATATTTTTAGAGATTATCACTCATGGTACCTGATGTTGCGGAGATGAGGTTGATTTCACTATTCACAGTAGGTTTGGTGATGCTCGCTAGCATTTTTGAAGGCATTTGATCCTTCTTCTTTACATGAGGTCAAGTTAGGAGAGCTTGGGACTTGGAGTTATCCACTCCACAGTTGAGGGTTCCACCTCACATTTAGCAAAGGGAACCTCCATCTGGATCAAATGAAATTCAGCAGAGGGAGCCTCCACCGAGGCAGGAGGTGGCTAAGAAAGCCAATCATTTCCGAGAGGATAGAGAGGAGTTGAGGTGAAATAAACTATGTTTTGATTTCCACACACCTTGGGTTCCAGGACATGATTGCAGAGGTAGAGGGAGGGCCCAATTCATTGAGGTATTCAAGGAGAGTGAGGAGTTAGAGACTCACGAGATGGATGATGGAGATGGGGTTGCGTTGGATAGTGTTGATGTGAAAGGGAAGAGGAGACTTTTCCTTGGGAAATTATAGCCACATTGTCAAGACTCGATGTACAAGGAATTTTGGATTAGAGGAGTTATGCAGGTCAACGAGTTGTGGTACTCATTGATAGTGGGGCAACCCACAACTTTATTTATGCCTCATTGGTTGAGAGGTGGGGATTACAAAAAGAGAATTTTGAGGGCTTCAACGTGGTTGTAGCCAATGGAGATTCTATGAGGTGCACACGGTGGGTTCCCAAGTGAGCATCACGATGGGTAACTATACATTTATTGATGATTTCTATATTTTTGGTATGGAAGTGACCAACATAGTGCTGGGAGTGTAGTGGCTTCACTCTCTTGGTGAGTTTCAGACTAACTTTCAGACGATGGAGCTGAAGTTTAAGTCCGAGGGTAGGAATGTGATTTTGAGGGGATTATCTATAGGAGCACCTAGGGTGGTTACAACTGAGGGGATGGAGAGGAATTTCTGACATGATGAGGGGTTTTATTATTGCAGATGGATGATGTGGAGTATGATGGATGTGGATGTGACCAGTAGTGTTGCGCATGAGATAGTTACAGAGATTGGGGATACAGGTTCAGATCATCTGAGTTTATCATTATGTTGGTTGTCTAAGGTTTTGGTAGACTGGAGATCTCATTTTCTTGTTGAGTACTCCAAGAAATGACACACCTGTGAGATTCTCAGATGGTTACATATAGAATGACACTTAAAAATTGGAGGATGAGATGATATTCTATCGTGACCGATTATACCTTATGTCGAGTTCATGGTTGAGGATGGAGATATTGCATGACATGTGCATTGTTCTTTCATGATCGGACACTTGAGCTTGATGAGACCTACATTTCATATTAGAGGTTCGGATGGCATGGGTTTGAGGGAAGATATCCTCAACTTCATACTGTGGATGTACCATTTTTTGTTATAACAAATCGGAGCTTACAGTTCATCATGTTTGGATCAGCATGGGATAACACTCCTATGTATTTTTACATCTTTGGGCATGGTGGGCATTTCACCCATGTGCTAGTCAGTGGAGGGATGGAGTTGACTCAGTTACCTAGTTATTTAGTAGGTTATCACTCATCACAGGAGGTGAACTATGTAGATTTGACATGGCCGATTGACCATGTTATTGGAATCTTGGGATTTTTCCCCACGAGACACATTGAGATACATTATGAGGATTTGTACTCTCACACTAATGTGGGTCATATGGGAGATTTAGCACGCTTTGTGCGGATACAGGTTATTTCATAGGTTGATCCAGGGGATTCTACAAGATTCAGAGTGGACTTTCGTACCCAGGAGTTGATCGGAGAGAGGGTGACGAGTCCTAGGATGATGGCATCAAAGTGGCAGGGATTTAACATATTGGCAATCCTGATGTGGGTACCGGTGGAGAGTTAGTTTCGGTATCATTCTACTTCACAGACAACATTTCTCTCGATACAACATGGAGGACATGATGACTACATGGGGGTTCTTGGTTACTTTGAATTACACCGATCTTTGGTTGATGGCAGGGTGAGGTGGAGAAACTTACTTTGTGGTATTCATCTTTGCGGAAGATGACAGGATGATGCTTGGGGTCAAGCATTTCTCAGAAGGGAGGATTGTAATGTCCCCTTTCCTACGCCTAAGGCCTAAGGGCCAATTCGAGTCCAAGCCTTGGTCATACCCAAGGGGCTTTGGACGCTAGGAGCTATTGGGTATGAATATCTAGTCCATTTTGTTATAATTCTTCATTGACATAAGCAAAAAGGTGTTTTGGAGGGACTAGATGTTATGTTTTGTCGTTAGGAAGGGGCCACATGGTACTAATGTTCTAATTTTGCGTTGGGGGGTTACTTTTGGACCATGGTGACTTAAAAAGGGATAAGTACTTAAGTTACTTTTATTTTATTGGCCCTTCCAAGGAAAAATGTGACTAGGGTTTATTGGGGCTCTTTTGCCTTGGAGAAGTTATATAAGGAGTTGGGGAAAAGGAAAAGGACTTTTGCATACATAATTATTTTCCTTCACATATAACTGTTGTTTGCAAATCTACAACTTGTGGAGTGAAATCCCATACAGAACCCTAGCGGTGGTGAGAGATTCATCCCTAACTAGCGTGGGCATTCTTTGGTAGTGAGAGATCTACCCTAGCTTGTCATTTTAGAGCTATTTTCGTGGGCTGTTTTACAGAGATATGTTTAGAGGTTTTAGAGGAATGGGTTTGAGGTTTTTGGGGCATTTTTGGGGAAGATAATCAAGGTTTTCAGATCAGATTTACAGCAGCCATTTGACCAGGGGCATAAGCATCACTTTGAAGGCATTTTCATCAATTTCCAACCCTTTTCCAAGCTAGGCGACTTGTTTGGAATATTTCAGCCTTTATTTGGAGGGATTCTAGTTGGCCATTTTCAGATATGAAGGTTGAAATATCATCTCCTATATTTGTAAATTTTATTTCCAAAGTCTCATAATTTTTGCACTTGTATTTAGAGAGTTGCAAATTTTAGAAGTTTTCTAGTTGTCTAGGAATGCTGTAATTTTTGGTAGCATTTTATCATCTAAAAATTTTCAAAAATAGTTTTCTTATGTTCTTTATAATATTATCAAGCTCTCTTTAAATTTTCAAGTAATTTGGGTAGATATTTTGGGAGATATTAATTTTCTTTAGTTTTCGCCCTAATTGTAAAAATCTGCAAACATTAGTATTTTATTTGGTCTGCAAAGTTTCAATATTTTGTGCATTTTTAAGTGGTATCCCACAAGGTATATTTTAAGGATCAATACCAACACCATATCTATCCATCTTTTCATATTCCAGAAGAAGTTCCCGCACACCATGTTCATGTAAACCACCTCCATATCCTTTATATCCCATGACATACATCATCTTGTTAGGGATAACATATTCTAGAGATTGATAGTAATAGGTCATCTTCTCATCAAGTGATTGGGATGTATAGGTGTTATCCAAGTGTTCATCTACCAAAAGGCCACCAGGATGAATTTGTCGAGACTGCAAGGCTCCTGAGTTCTTTACGACATAAATTTGGGCCTACCACATGTTTTTGGTGATAGGGGAAGGTTTCCTACAATAATTTCTTGTTAGAGGTTGTATTCCCCATAGTCGATATGATGTATTTTCAATTTAGATTCGTATGTAGAAAAATAGGATATGGAGGTAGAAGCACCACTTTTGTGAGGCTAAAGTGTATCTAGATTGACACGAGAGGCAAGGGCCTCTAATTTAAGTTCAAAATCCAACTCTATAGAAGGACACTCATAAGTTGTGGGATAATGGCTAGCCAAATCTCTACAATGGGAAAAGGGTTGGGGGTCACCCTAATGGTAAACTCTCGTCCTTGGTAATAGAGTTTAATACATTGGTGAAATTTGGAGGGAATCGCCTACATGGCATATATCCATGAGTGGCCAAAGATAATATAGGGAATATCCATCTCAATGTCATGGAATCTTATTTTGTGTGTGACAGGACCAACTTCCAAAGGTAAAGTGATTTTCTCACTAACTATCACTCTATATTGTCATAAGCCTTAATGGTGATCACATTAGGCTCTAGTTTAGCATCGTATGTCCCAATTATTTCACAAGCTTTAGCGTACATATTTTGAGGCCATATCCATTTTCCAAAAGCATTATTTTAAATTTTTTTATAAGTAGTGATCACTTTGTATATAAGTGTAATTTTCCATAGAAATTGCATTTTGGCTTAAAATGATTTGGTCAAGATGGGGTGATCTGCACAATCAAGACTTGGAAAGCAAAAATGTCAATGATTGTGGGAAATATTAAATCTGAAAGAGTCTTATAGAGGATATCCTTATGAAAAATAGATATCTTAAGAAGATCCAAGATATAAATATTGGCGGTTGTCTTGAAAGTTGTTCTAGGAGATCGTAATGACTATCTGAAGGAGTAGATAGAGGGGTTCTAGGAAAACAAGGAAATTGTGTCGTGTTGTAATGACACACTCTGTTGGGATTTGATTTTGATGGTATTGATATGGTTGGTGATAGGATGAATATAGCCAATAAGAGAATCAAAAGATGGGATGTTTGAGCAACAACATGGTTGGTACTTTTACTATGTGAGGATTGACCTTGATCCGGATTTGTTTCCACTTGCTTTATTTGGGAAGGGTTATTTATAGTTTCCCAACTGATTATTGGACATTTTATTGGGTTCTTGTGTGTCAATTTTTATATCTCCTTGATCTAGGAGATCTTGAATGAAGTTATTCAATTTTATACACCAATATGTGTCGTGACCTTTGACATGATGATACTCACAATATTCATGGTATTTATAACACATGTGAAAATTTAGGTACATCATCTAGAAAAGGTATGGTGTTTGGAAATTTAACCATATTGGCTGAATCAAGTTGTTTGAGGATCGATGATAGGGAATCTATGAGTGGAGTGTATTCCATGCGTTTGACTTTTTGTTTAAGTGGTCCACGTCCAAGTTTTAAATGTGGGGTGTTATCAACTACTTGGACATGTTTAGAATCACTGGTTTCATCACTAAAAACATTCTTATTTTTATTGAAATTTTATTTTTCCATAGGTTTTGTTTCATAGTCTCGTTGAAAGGGTTTTAGGACCCCTTTGTTTAACAAATCCTTTTCTATTTGGCTGGCCTTTTTGATGAATTCTTCAAAAGTTCCTACACAATGCATTTACAAATGGAAGGAAATCTCAGGGTGTAAGTTTGGCACAAATATGCTCACAAGTTATTTTTCAGGGAATGGAACAAGGGAAGTGGCTAGGCCAACCCCGCCATCATTGTAGAAAAGCAGTGAATTTCTCATTGTTTTGTTGTTTGGTGTTACATAGGTCTAACATTGTGATATCACTCTCCATATTGTAAAAAGTGGTGAAAAACTTTTCATATAATTCTATAAAAGTGAAAATAGACCCTTTGGGGAGATGGAGAAATCATTCAAGTGCTTATCCCCATTAATCCATGGAAATAAGAGAATAAGGTAATTGTATCTATAAGAAACTTCTGGAAATCCATGAAGAAGTCTTTTATGTGATCATGAGGATCACCTTTACCCCTATATTTTTCAAATTTAGGGCATTCAAATCTTGGTGGAAAGGGAGTATACAACATCTCTCGATCAAAGGGGTAGGGACACATTTCTTTAAACTAATAATTTTTATTATTTCTAGATGTTAGTTTCTTATAGGCTAACAAGTTTTTCTTTCATAGACTATCATTATTGGTCAAAGATTTTCCTTGTGATGACATGTGGGGTATATGTGTATGATTAGATTTGGAGGCTTTACCACCATGGTTTTTAGTATAATGTGTATCATATGTCACCTTAGGTTTATTTGTGTGAGCTCTCTTATGTGTGTCCCTATTGACATGGGAAGCTAGATTCACCAATTAGTGACTAAGAGCTTTAAGTTGTTGTACAAAGATGTCTTCATTTTGTGGTTATGGTTAGGGTTCTTCATCCTTTGTTCTAGCTTCGCAATTAATTCTAACAAAAGGTATACAAGTGTATGTTTTAGTTTTGGATGTTATTGCTTCCTTGTTTTGACCTTCAAGTTGTGTCGATGTAGAGGCACATTCATGGTTTAATATGTATTCAAAAATTCTAAAAGGAGGCTCTATTTGTTCTTCTACTTGAATCATGCTAGTGAGGAAGGTTAGATCAAAATCATAGGGTAGTTTAGCCCCTAATTCTACTAGCACAACAACACTTGGTCTTTGTTTTAAAATAATAAGTTATCTATGTGGGTGGATCATTTTAAAGATTTATGAGGTATTTATTCTTCATCTCCATTGTGATCAACAAGTCTTGTTCCTCATTAGAGGATGGTTCTAAAGGGTTCTAGAGGAAGGGATTAGATGCACACCTCATGTGTCCTAAACATGCTATGTGCCATGATGGAATGTGTGTTGTGTAGAGGATGTATAATTTGATTTGGACAACATAATGGTTGTAATCCAAACATTTTTATGAAGATTTTGAATGTTTTTGTGAATGTCACAAGGAATCTAAGTAAAAAGGGATGTGTGCGTAAGGATTATAAAGTGAAATATAAGAAATTTTGACAAGAAATGTAAATGATGCAAATGGTTTTTTTCATGATTTAGATGTTGTAAATTTATGTGAAAACTAAGTAAATTTTGGGCAAAGCATAATAGCTGCAAATGGTTGTTTTCCTAGATTTTGGATGTCTAAATTTGTCTAAGGAAACTAGGAAAAATATGACAAAGCATAACAACACAATTTTAACAATCAAGCAAGTTTGGAAAACAAGTTTTAAATGTGAGTGTCAAAATGGTTGATGAAATTTTGGTAGAGTTTTAGGTTGTTCACTTTGATAAATGAAGCCAAAATTGTGAGAGAAGTATGATTTGTGATGAAAGATATATGTGGCGCAACTCAAAAGATTTTCACTTTGTTTTATCACTAAAATAAGGTTTTAACTTTGACAAATTTTTTTTTTTGTAAATTTTTGATGTATACAAACAAGTTTTGATTTTGGTAGAGTAACATGTTTTTTTATTTTGATATGTGTAGTCAAAAATATGGACTAAGTCCATGACTTTAGAAAAACATGTTTGGTTAAAACTTGGCCAAAACATCACCCTCTTCTCTTGTCATCAGAATTAGGTCCCTAACTTTGGTCAAAGTCTCGCCTCACGAGTTTTGATGAGTCAAAGTTTTGATCTAGAAAAACACATTTTGGTAACTTGGCCAAAGCATCACCTTCTTCTCTTGCTAGAATTAGGTCCCTAGCTTTGGTCAAAGTCTCACCGCATGAGTTTTTTAAATCAAGGCTTTTGGACTAAGTACCACTCTTTGGTTTAAATTGTTTACACACGTAATTTTTGGCAAAAAAATCAAGTGGCCATCTATCTCGGATGAACAAATTGGTAAGCCGTCCTTGATATACCTTTCAGTACGTGAGGCACAAGTCCATGAAATTAGGAAATGTTGTCTAAGACGTGGTTCAAAGGGTCAAATCCCCCTCCCCTTCACTCCAAACCATTTCAATGGAGCTTGGTCAAAAATGAAATTTGTTTCTTATGGGGTCCAGTCTATGGCCTAGTTATTGGAGGTAAATGCACCCCTCACTTCATAGGAGCCACGTAAAAGTGAACCCCTACTTATCCAAAAATGATTGGTCCTCCCACGAATTTATATAGCCCACCGGCACATGGGCTTTATCCAAATGATTAGGTAATAACCTCCTAATCGAGTAAATTTTAGTAGCCCCCTACTATTAATAGTTAAAAATTGGATCTTAAGTTATAACCACAAAATGCTGGAAATAACCCTAAAATCACCAATCACAATAGCATGCAAGAAAGATCAACACCATGCAAAACAATTGTTATGAGTTCGAAAATATGTGTATGTCTTTGGGTCCATTTGATGTGACCGTTCCATAAAAATCTATTACAATTACAGGTTGAAAAACTTACAATACCATAATGGAATCAAAAGAAATGCATAAATCTTCCCACAAACCTTTAGAAGACTCTAATAAAACTCAGCAATGACGTCCCAACTTTCTACATCAAAACATCACTTTAGCCACTTACAAAGATTTCAAATGAACACAACAAGATAAAATAATAGCCTCAAGATAATCATCTCAAAATTCTAAACAATTATCCAGTTTACTTTGAGGCCTGAAAATGTCGTCTAACTACCCAGAAATGACAAAAGGATAAAATAACACCTTTTAGGGATATAACTCTATCCTCGAGCAATCACATAAAAAACTCCTCCACAAGCTCCTTATGCTCTCCTCGGTGAGTTCTTATAAAATCCTTAAGATCCTCGTGCTTTTTGGAGCGATGCTTTATTTTCCTTTGAAAAATCCAAGGTTGAATGATTAAAATGGAGGGGAGTTTATATAGTATACATGGCCCAGAGATATGGGTTAACACCCAATATCCACTATATTAATAATAGCATAGCTTTTTGGTATACGGTTAAGTCACTCAAAACAGGATGAGTTGATGGCGGTTCAAATCTTGTCACCATTTTCATTGTTGTTGCATGAGCTCCTGAACTTTCAGGTTCCACGTCAAGTTATCCCTTTTGACTCACTTGAGTCATGTGTCACATGGGTTTAGTCCCACATATTCTCGGTGGAGTGTTTTATGGAGGGCTTGAAATAGCCCATGATCACCATGGTAGTCCGTGGCTTTGGCCACATCATATTTTTTTGCTTAGAACTTATTCCCCTCCGCAGTTCGCTCGTCGGGATGTGTAGTGAGTTGGGTGATAAGGTGGGTGGTCATGTAATGTGGTATCCAACTCAATATACAGCTCGATCTGTGTTTTCATGTAAATGTGTAATAGGAAAATTCTCAATTTTTAAGCATGACAATGGACCCTAGTGTTGAAAATTTTTGTTGTAGGAATTTCTAGACACTTTCTCAAGTCACCCTAATCCCCGATTCAGCCCCACTTCCCCCTCTCTGAGAAATTCAAGGTGTCGCCAGTGTTCCCATAGGTGATTTATGGGTATCCATTCATTTCAAGTTCTTTCATAACAGATTCATCAAGATATTATTTTCAAAGCTTTAGGAAAGATTACTCCCTAGTCTTCTTGAAGTTGGTGCACATCCCCCAGAGTGGAAAAAAAGGCCTAAACTAATCAAGGAGGCATACCAGAGATCCAATAACATTTTGCAATCATTTTTGGAAGGTTTTGGAAGGTTCCACAAGTTTTGGAGCAGTTTCAGCCCCGATCTTGAGAAGCAATTACGAGAGCTCTAGAAAAATTTAAGATTCAAAAAAATATCATCATAAATTTAATTCATAGCTCTACAAGATGGTGGAATCATATTCTTTACAACACCTTGTATTATTCCCCAATCTAATTTTTCTCATGCACAACCTCGAGCTAGAAAAAAATACTAAATTTCAAGGGGTAAATTATAGAATAAAGGTCTAAAATTCCCACCATTGGATTTAGAAGGATATTTTTAGTCAATATCATATAAAATTTTATCAAAAACTCCTTCTGGAATTCAAGTTATGGTCCTAACAAGGGGCACGGGTTTTAACAGTTAGCCAATTTCTGGGTTAGAAATCTAACCAATGGGAGAGTGGCACACTTTTTTGCACCAAGTGAACCAAATATTTGGTGAAACAGGTGACAAAAATTGTTCCCAACCTCATTTTAGATCCTTGGACCCTCATATGACCTCTGTAGAGCCTAAGCAAGCCAATTTAGCCCTTGTGCACCATTCCTTAGCACCCTTCGATCATCGAATCATGCTCCACCACTTGTCAAGATAGGGTGAGGGTGAATTTTTTTACACCAAATGTCCCAAACACTTGGGACACAAAATTGCGCCCAACTCCATGAAGCTTTGGAAAGCCAAAATTGTAAAAACTAAATGTCGTGTTGTTTCTCCATTGTTGCCCATGAAACTCACTGGGAAGAAAGTTGTAGAGAACTTGAAAACCTCCATTTACCCTTCTCATTTATTATTCCTATAATTAAAGGACTGAAATAACATCAAAAATCTATTTTTTTTAACCGCCACCATGTCCATTCAGTGCCACAAACCCTCATGAACCAAAACGGTGAAATGTTCATATCTCACAATCTGGAGCACGGATTGAAGTGATATTTTTTCAGACTTCCTTATTTTTAGAGGTCATCAAAATGAAACAAAAAAATTTATGCCCTATATTATTAACTAGAATAAAAAAACTCCATTTTGTGACCTAGCTTCTTCTCCTTTGATTTCCCATCAATCTAGAAAGCGAGTGAAACTAAAATTTTGCACACAACATCTAAGAAAAACCTATCCCGATGGAGTTCGTTTCATTGCAATAGAAGGTGGAAAATACCCTATAAAAAAATCAATACTCCATTAATGGCTGCCATGGTAGCTTTGTGTCTTAAGCTTCACCAGGAAAAATTGTTGTTTTTATTTCGAGCTTTCTGGTGAGCGAAACCAAATGAAATTTGGAGCACGAGATCACAACGACGAGCCGAATCCAAAAATTTATTTCCCATCACAAACAGAGGCCATTTTTTACACTTTCTAAAAATAGCATATTTTGTTCTCTTCTTCATGTTAAAAATAATAAATCCATTAAATTGAAAGATTGGATCACTCAGGACAATAAAAGAAGGTGTAAAATAGTAAACATGGCAAAAATAACAATTTTCCCAAAATAGCAGATCTTGAAAAAGCAACCTACTAAAAATAGAAATTTGCTAAAAATATCAATTCATCAGCAAAGAAGAGGATGGAATGTGCCAGGAGGTTCAGAAGGTGAAATTCAAAACCCAAAAAGAAGCATTTCCCAAAATAACAGCTCCTAGATCCTGATGGCTAAAAATAGAAAGTTCCAGTTTCAAGTACAAAAAGTTGTAGTAGACTCCATTTTCAGCTATCTCTCTACTTTTTATCATATTCACAAGGTTTCAAGATGGTTTTATAGCCCAAAAATATAGTTTATCCTTCTCATAGGTCTTAAGGCATCAAATTTGTGTTCGAGAAGCAAGACTGAGCATCACAAGGCACAATAGGTGGATCCATCACCATAACTCGGTAAGCTAGGTGATTTGAAGTAAGTTGGTTGAGTTGAGCTCAATGAGCTAAAGAGGTTCATCAATCAATTTTCAAGGAGGATCATCATGGGTGCATTGCACAAACAATTGTGTCAAGCCTTCATGGATTGTTAAGGAGGAGTTTTCTCATGGTTCAAAGGTTTGCAACTAGCATTTCACCAACTCATCAGTGGAGCTAATTTTCATCAGAGATGGAGTGTTCTTCATCCATGCTACAAAGCATATTCTTCCCTCTCCTTCTCCCTTTCTCCCCCTCTCCTTTCTCTCTCCTTTCTAATTCTTCATTGAGCATAATCATTGTATTTCATCTTATTCACTTAAGTGACCTATTTTAGATTTGTAAAAGTATTTTCTCAAAATTATAAGAGAAATTATTAATTCATGGAAAATGAAAGGTCACAAGTGGAATATGGAAATGAAAATTCATATAAGGGAGGTGAAAGGATAGTTTAGATTGCTATAAATTGGGATGGCCTCTCCATTCCAAGGGATTCCAGATTTTGAAGACTTCTGCTTTGTGGCAATATTGGATGGTGTTTGTTGGAATTTGTGTCACAAATATACATGAAATAAAGCTATAATTTCTTCCACTTTCTTATTTTCCCTTGCTTTGTACAACTTGTGTAAATGTCAATCAAGGAATAGAGTTTCTACTTTCCAAGATGTATGAATGTGTGCAGACTTTGTATGCATGGTTTCCTCTCATCATTGACATGATAAGCATGGTTGTTACATGCATCTCATGGTTCTTATATTTCCCTCTTTTATACACTTTGTAAGCATAGTGACGCAAGAGCTTTGTATCTTTGATAGATGAATCTGAGAACTTGGTGTCTCAATTTTCCATCTCACTAGATAGATTCATTGTGTTTCCTCTATATTGAATGATGAACTACTCTGGTTACTTGGGTGTGAGACTTTGATTTCTTACTCATGAAGTAATCTCCCTTTCATAATTTCTCTCATTTCCCCTCATCGTTGTAATTTCCTCCCTTATACCCTATACAAGCACTTTACCACAAGTTCAATGGATTTTTCTGTGTGATCCTCGGCCAATTTTGGCCACCCAAAGCATTTAGATAGGATTATGATTAGTCACATTCAATAATGGGAGATGTACCATTCAATGTAGAGGGTGTAGCCCCATGAACATTGGTGGAGACACCTAATTTTTCCACCCAAAAAAATTTCTCACCAAAAGTCTATAACTCATCCTCCAACTTGACCACGACTCGGTATCCATATTTTTTCGGTCTTTAGTTCATTTTGTCTCCTACCCAGTTTGGTCTCCTATCTCGAGGATTCGATTGAGAAAATAAGTTGTTTAAATAACACGACAACTAGGTCCCCTTCTGAAACAAGAGTTGGACCGCTTAGTTAATAACCCTTTTATGCTCATTGAAGACTCGGAGGTTTGTAAAATTTCTTTTTCCATGCTCAATTTATTGGCCCCATGACACATTATCTCGGTAACACTTGAATAGTGTGTCGGTAGTGACATATGTGCCCTCTGCACGCTAACTGAGCTCTAATCATGTACCAATAATATCTTGCACATACATTATATGTTTCACACATTCTAATAGTCGTTGGAAATATAACAGAGTGTTCTTACAGTATTATACTTGATTAAAACTTGGGAACATATAACACCCAAAAATGTCCTCTAGATCACACCTCCCCACTAAGAAGGATTTTTTTCCACCAAAATCTTCAACTGGATCTAGTAAACTTTGTATTGTCCATGGAGATCTTTACAATGGACTCTATGGTCTTCAATATTACTACTCCAAAATAGACAAGTTGTTTTCAATCCAAAAGCACTACGAAAAATTCCATGCACCCATGAATCTATTACATGGCTCTCTACATCAACCCAAAGTATAGAAACCAAAATATAACATAGTGGTCAAGGTTGCAAAATGTATTGAAATGCCAAAAATATCACAGAAAATGGATTAGTGTAAATAAACACAAAGCGTCTTCTAAAGAGGCAATGTATAACTTAACCCTTATGAATTGGCCAATATTGCAACTACAAAAGTGGATTAGTATGAAATAGATCATTAAATGCCAGCAAGATGTGGTGTCCATTGACCTTGTGAAACTGTCAATCACAAAAAAATATTACTACAAAATATCATGGAATTGATTCAGAAATCAAAGCGCCAAATTCCCATAATGAGGATGAGAGTTATATTGAACACTCAAACTGCATGTACTTCAACTATTACAAAGTGAAAGTAATCTGTCTACACAAATGTCACATCCAAAATGGTGAAACTGCCAATACTGCAAAATATCACCTAGTGCAACTTGCAAACATGATGTACCCAAATGTGGGTCTTAAATACAATAACATATTCAAATCCAAAATTAGACATCTGGAAAATGCCCATTGAACTCCGCATAGACTATTATCCAATTCATAAAGGAAATCATCAACCATAAATGTGAGAAGAAAAATATGAGTATGTTAAACCTATCACTCAGCTCTTCCCTATAGGTGACACCATATATGAGTCTAGAAACTACATCGAATGGTTGCAGTTCCTTTGTTGATTTTGACCACATTGTCTCCACCTAGAAAAATACTTTAGCCGATTCAACATTTTCTACTAGTGGATTTGAATAATCTCTCGGTGAGAAAAATGTTTGCATCCATCATGTTGACATTATATGACTCAACAAGAAAAATTATATACTGCATAATTATGGTGTTAGAGAATCACCACATCAATTACCCACATCGGGTTTCTTATACTGCAATGTATATCCGGATTACAAATAGTGCCCAAAAATGGGTCTTGACAAATGTGTAACAAGACATCAAATTATATTACTAATATTTCCCAAGAGGGTCTTATGAATATAGTAGGTCTAACATATTTCCATAACTTAAACATATGAAATATGGGTATCAATTACCTTATTACAACATAAAAACCCAAATGCTCAAAATAAAATGACATTTAAGTATGCCAATTTTTATTTATTACAAAGATTCCTTACTAGTAAGAAGAAATATCAACATATGATTGTCTCCTCAATGGTCACCTCATGGATCATTAGACAACACTTTATCTCGATTATCATCTCCATCAATCTTAAAATAATATCCTAGTATATTAGAATCTAAAGACTCGTTGATGTATCAAAAACATGGTTGGGTGACAAGACATGTCCCAAACCGGACTTCATAGATGTGGTTTGAAATCATCTCAATACCATTTCCTTACCTCGTCATAGATGCTTGTCTAGAGGTAAGTTAAAAACTTCCTAGAACAATCTCATCCATTTCCCATGGAACTATATCGAGATTGATCCTATCTGATAACTTCTCTCCTATGAAAAATATCAAGTTACAAAATTCAATTACCATATACTTCAAGGGTTCTATCTCTTGTCCCAAATGTCATGGCATGAGGTAGTGGTATAGTGTCCAAGTATAAATGGTGTACCATGTTAGTTTTAACATAACTCGCACCAATCTCCCAATCAAACATGAGTTGAACTAGCCATGACCCAAAAATCACTTAAACACTTTTCCGATGCCTCGTTGGACGCAAAGTATAACTGCAAGAGGATCAACTAGAAAAATTTGGTATACCACTAGCTATGACTATTGACTACCACTTGAAATGGAAGGTGTTTTCCCTCTAGCTTCATTTCTACGATGAAATCACTATGGTGTCTGATTTGGAAAAACTAACCAACAATGCTTTGTAACATGTCCGTGCCTAGAGAAATGGCTAAAAATTGGCCTATTCTCGTGCATGTGGGGTTCCTTTCGACATTGTTTCCTCTTCCAACATCCTTTTGCCAACTTGAAGCATTGAGAATCAACACTCCTATGAAGCTTGGATATTTTTTGGTCTTGTGCATGATGATGTATATTCATCATCCCCATAATTTTCTCAAGAAATTAAGAAGGGTCTCTAGCATCCTCCATAACAATGACATGGATTTAGGATCCGTCTCTAATAATCTAAGTCAAAAAAATTCTACCCACAAAAAAATTAGAATCACTAGCTCGATACCAAAAATTGATTTGTAAAATGTAGTAGGCCCCCTACTATTAAATATTTTAAAAATAGGATCTTAAATTATAACTAAAATATTCCCATAAATAACCCTGCAAATCACCAATCACAATAGCATGCAAGAAATATCAACACCATACAAAACAATTGATAACGGAGTTCGGAAATATGCCTACGTCTTTTAGTCCACTAAAGTGATCGTTCCATTAAAAATATATTGCAAGTAAAATTGAAAAACTTACAATACCATCATGGAATCCAAATTTTTGCATAAATTTTTCCACATACCTCCGGAAAACTCTAATAAAACTCAACAATGTTGTCCTAACTTCCGTAGAAAATGCATGATCACTTCCCCAAAGCATTCTACATCAAAACATCACTTCAACTACTTATAAAGATGTCGAATAAACACCAAAACATAAAATATTATATTTAGGAGAATCGTCTTGGATTTATGAACACTTCTCTAGTCTACTCGAGGCTTTAAAATGTCACCTTACTTCCCAAAAATGACAAAAGGAGAAAATAGATCCTTTAAGGAACCTGACTCCATCCTCAACCAATCGCACCAAAAACTCATTTTTCACTCCTTGGTGATTTCTCATGAACTCCTTGAGCTCCTCGTACCTTTCGGAGTGAGCCTTTACTTTCCTTTTGAAAACCTCCAAGGATGAATGATTGAAATCGAGGGGGGTTTATATAGTATACTCGGCCCTCAGGATATGGGTTAACACCCCATATCCCCTATGCTAATAATAACATAGCTTAGTGGTATAACGGTTAAGTCGTTCAAGCCGGGATGGTATGTTGGTGGTTCAAATCCCATTTTCATTTTCGTTGCAGCTACGAGCCCTGTGCATCCGCTTCCACGTCAAGTTGTTCCTTTTGACTCGATTGATTCATGTATCACGTGGGTTTAGTCCCACATATTCCATAAATTGGTTCATGGAGGACTTGACATAGACCATGATCATCCCTGCTAACTATGTATTCAACCACGTTACATTTTTTTTTCTTTGGAGTTAGTCCCCTCCTCCGTGGGCTCATTGTGATGTGTACTGAGTTAGGTGATAAGGTGGGTGGTCATGTAACTTGGTCTCTAGCTCGATATGGCACTCGGTCGCAACTTGACCTCCAACTCATCCCTGACCTTGTATCCATAAATAGCATCCCAAGCATCTTGTTTAAGCTTTGTGTACTTCACTTTATCCTCTGCCTTTCTTTTTCTAAGCTTTTTGACCTTCAGTGATGAAACCACCGCCCTGCCAGGGTGGCGGTCCTATAACCGTGGCGGTCTGTAACCACCACCTGCTCAGGGTGGCGGTCCTTCACGCATTTTCCAGCACATTCTTTTGATCACGACTTGTGTAATTTTTCAACATTTACCAGCTTTTCTCAACCGCCTTAGCTCGTATTAATGTTTTATGTTCCCTGGAATAGTGTTTCTTCATTGTTTAATGGTAAAAGAGTTCTAATAGGAATTACCTTTGGGTGAATGTGAAATCTATAAATAGCCAGCTTGTTTTCAAGCAAATGGCCCCTCAACTTCTCATTTCCATTGTTTAGTCTTTCAATTTCTTGCTTAGAACTCATTTTGTTTTCATGTTTGCATCCATGCTAGTTTTCCTTTCTTTATTAGAAGCCATTCGATCTTCTTGCTTCAGTCTTGTTCATTGTTGTTCATACAAATTAGTTTAGAGTAGAGTAGTGTCATTTGTAGATTGAATTCATTAGAGTTGTAGGTTGTGTTCTTCACAGAAGGTAGATTCTAGAATCTCTCGGTACACTTGTGTTGTATTCCCGCAATAAATCCCGCTAGGAATTGCATACGCCAAGCTCTGTCACTTGCGTTGTCCCTCTCCTACTCGCATTATATTCGGTCTATATCCAAAGTTGCCATTGTTCAAAATACCTTTTTTATTGATGCTAGCATATACACGCTCTTCTGGATTCACGTGAACATGAAGGAATGAGGAGATCATTCTGAGGGGACAAAATCATACACTACTGGATTCGCCATTGTTTTGCAAATTCCAGGTTTTATCTGTCAAAGTTCTAGTTAAAACATATCAAATAGAGTAGTGAAATATTTCATTTTAGTTAAATTTCATTTTGATATTGCCAGGGAAGCTGTGGGGATTGATAGTTTCTCAGAAACTATGATTCATTCCTCACTTCTGAGGTAGGATCGAGAATCTTTCAATTAAGTTAATCAGCTATCTAGTTATTTAGGATAAACTCACAACTACATAGGCAAGTAGCTACACCGGGCTACCTTGCTTGTTTTAATTTTGTTATTAGATTAGTTGTCATTTTCTGAATATATTAGATTAGTTTCTCTTTCAATTCTATTAAAAATTCTATCAAAAATAAAAATACAAAAAAATAGAGGAATATATATATGTTGTAGATATATCTTGCATAATTAGTTTATTTTGTTTCAGTTAGGTTTATATTGATCTTGTATGACAATCACGGGACCTAGGGAGCCCAGGGAATACGTTTTTGAGCCAATCGTGCCTCAACCCAATCTTGTTGTAGCATTAACTGACATAGACCAAAATCTTAGAATTCAGGTCTTTCGAACAACAACAGACCTACAAGAAATCAGCACACAACTAAGAGGATTAAACATAGAAGATGACAAAGCACACACGTTCTGGTCAAATCAGCCAAATTATAGACTGCCTTGATAGATATCCGTATGACTGTAGAAGGACCTAAAAGAGAGAAAACATTCGGTTGTGATCCACTAGTCCCACAGCCAGACACAGGAGACCTCCTCATTGATATAGACACTAGCTTACGTATCCAAGTTGCCAGAACACCTGTTAGGTACTCTGAGAAAATCATGCAACTTCTAGTTCTAAACGTAGAGGCCGAAAAGGCATACGATTACTGGATACTCGGAATCAGGGGTTGACTCTTCATATGACCATAGGAGGTCCACAACAACCACATGAACTTACGGTTGTGATCCACAGGTCCCACAACCCAATGGGCCTACAAATCAATCAAATATTGACACTAGCTTGTGAACATTGGTGTTTAGGTCCTCTCCACTTCCACCAGACATCATCACACAACTATCATTATTAAACGTAGCAGCTAATCAAGCTAAAGATTTCTGGACTAGACCAGAGAATCATCCATAAAACACCAAAAGATCCACTACACATTTAGCCATTCCATTTTCATGACCTTGTCGGGAGATATATACGAAGCACCCATAGGTCATCTTCCACGTATCCACAACCCATAGATCGGATCATGGAGAGCTCGATATTGATTGGAGCCTTCGAGCAGCTATCCTCACGAACGATCTATCACACCGATTCAGGTTAGGAGGGCCTTCTTTGCCTTAGATTCGTCAGATCCCATTATTGCGTGTTGAAGACATAAGATTACCTAACTAGTTTATCACACCCCACGTGTATTCCATCCCCCGGCTATCTCTGGCATGACCTCGGGAGGTCGGGTGCGAGGAAGAGTTACTTGTAGATTCCCATGCTCATGTCACTTTTCCATCGTACAAAAGGTGTGGAAGAGTTACTTGATTGAGTCTTAGATTCTTCCATTGCTTTTCATCTTTTCACCTTTAGCCTTCGCTTACAAAAATTGGTGAAATGTACATTGAGACGTGAACTTCCTACCTTCAAAATTTTCGTGAGTCTTATTTCTACTTGTTCTTCCAATTAGTTTACTTTTCATCTTTTCCACCTCATTAGCCTTCACATCAGCTTCACCAACAAAATTGGTGAACCCGACGTGAATCAAACTAATATTCCTCTTTCTTTGTTTTCTTTTCTTTCATCCACCTTCGCTCTTTCCCATTATTCTACGGGTATTCATATACCCCCCGAATATGTCGGGATACGATGCATATGGTAGACCTCTCCTAGGTCTTGAAGCATACTACGATCAATTAAATAGACAACCATCACCCTCGCTCTCAGCATGGGGTGACAACTATTCAACTAACCAATTTTCAACACAAACTCACCTCAAAGGACTAGATATAGTTCTTCTTTCCAAATAGAGGAGTTGGATCAGCTCACTCAAATGCAACAACCAGAGCCTTCAGGCTCAAACAACATGATGCTCACTGGAGAATCTGGTTCATCTCCTCGGGTGTTGCTTAGACCACAAATTAGTAGACAGTCAGATCCATATCTATTTTTAGATGATGAATACTTAGCACGTTATGCTAGGAGTGAACAATGCTCTCAAAATATGTACCCACCTATAGGAGGTTTGCAAACACAACCCGAGGTCTCGTTCCAAGAAAACACCCCCATTCCTCCACCTATAGGAAATGCCCTCGGTGAAACTTGGTAGGGCACCGATCAATTCATAGCAGGGTACCATATGCCTATACAACCTCAAGATATACAACAAATGCCACTAAGGAAAAATACCGTGTCTTCACCAAACGAGGTCATCTCAGCCTTAGTTGAGAAGGTTAGAGGGTTGGAACTTGCTCAAGCAAATCAAAATTCATAGTTCATGCAAGCAGGAACTTCCAATCCTCCACATCATCCTAGCCAAGTAGACCTCCTCACAGGAATAGGCACGTTGGGTATGCCCTCCTCAGTACTTACAACAAATGCCAACTAGAACCACGTGTTTTCTAATGCCGCTCTAGTTGAGAATATAATACCTCCCGGTTTAGTACAAAACAACCCATTCCTGAGCAATGCTCCTCCATACTTAAACATGTATTCCAAATCACCACAGGGAGATATGTTCTCTTCTCCGGCATGTTTTCTCAACCACAGGGATTTCCTTATGCCCCTGCAAATACATATGCTATGCCATATCAACAACCCATTCCACCTCCACCCCCTCAGCAAGCACCATCAATGGTCGAAACCTATGCGATAGGGACTTATTCAGAATATTTGAAAGAACCTTTAGACTTCACTATACGAAGCGTCATGCTTCCAAGACCTCTCCCCGATCTACCCAAGTACAAAGGGGAGGGAGACCCGAATGCACATATTAAGGCCTATGCCATAACCATTCGAGAACTGCTCCCTTGGGATGGAGTTGTTGCTAAAATATTCCCCAAAACTTTAGAGGGTATCACCCTCGATTGGTATTATAGAATACCTGAAGCCTCAATACATTCATTTAAACAACTCGTTTCAGAGTTCATCAAGGCGTTCGACATGAACAAATTGTTGAGAACAGGAATCAGGGAATTCTTGCATATTAAACAAGAACACAATGAATCTATTGCTCATTTCATCCAAAGATGGCGTACAGTCCTCTATTCTTCAGCAAGTGCTCCAAACATGGATCAGATGGAACTATGTGATTTATTCCTTCATTCTCTCAGCAGAGAGATAAAGGAAGAAGTCCAGAAGTTCCCACTAAGAACTTATGATGAAGTGCTCGAGAGCGCTCTCGAATAGATCAAGCTGTAATAGATAGCGGTCGCAAGACATATGGAACAAATGGGAGGTTAATCATCCCCAACCAAAACACTACGACTTATCCTACTACCACAAATGCCAATCAAGGACCTAAAATCCTTAACAAAAACCATGGAGTGACAACAGATGGAGTGACTGACCAAACTAAAAAAGAAAATGTTGTAAATGTTCCACCACCAGTTAACAATCAACGAAACAACAATTTTACCCCAACAATCAATGCGGTGGATTTTAATCATCCCCAATGACAACAACAACAACAACAAAAAACAATGGAGATCCAGACATAGGGTCCAAGTCAAAACTCAACTGGATATCAAAACCAAAACCAAAGGCAACAAATGCAAAACTTTAATCCTAATAGTCAACAGTTTAATCAGAGTTTTGGACCACAACACGTGCCAAACCAACAACCTAGGAGTTATAATCCCAACTCGTATTGTGGTTTCCACAAAATTTGAGGCCATGACACTAGGACTTGCCATGATTACAATAAGTTCATGCAACGTTTTCCAGAAGAACAAAGACAACTCTTCATAGATATGTTCTTAACAGATTTTGTGACACCTATGCCAAATACTTTCACAGGGGTAGTTTCCCCTCAAAACGCACCTCTTAAGATCTTCAATGATCCACTTCCAAATCACAATAACAATAATAAATTAAATCCAAATGGGATGAACAAAGGTGTAATGATAGGAAATAATGATCATGAAGCCTCAACTTCACTAAATCCACCTGTCGCACCACAATTAGGAAATCAGCCACGAACCAAGATAGTTGGTCTAGTGGAGTTAGATACTGAGCTGCACGTAGAAGCCATAACAAGAGCATGAGAATATTCTTCTCAACCAAATCCAATCTATCCACTAGAGCCAGATAACATTCAACAAACGTTGGTAAAACCCATAGGTGCTTATGATTTAATTAATGACTTAACAAAGACCTTCTCTCACATCTCCTTTTTGGACTTATTGAAAAATTCTCCTACCCATAGGGCTGCTCTTTTAGAAGCACTAGGTCTAGGTCATTTAATTAACATCACTCCACCTCCCGAAACACAAGTAAACCATATAGACTTTGATATCCACCCTCCAGGGCAGCCAGATAGGGATACCGAGTTTATATTCGACATAAACAAAATGCCAACAGATGCTGAAATTACACGTAGAGGTGATCCGGCCTTGCATTTATAGGTGTGGGTTTACAATAATTACGTTAAACGTGCAATGGTTGATGATGGGGCAGCAGTTAACATTGTCCCCTTCTCTTTCCTTCAAAAGCTAGGATATGGAGAAACAAACTGTTCCACAACAAGAAATACGCTAAGAGGTTATGATAGCCTTAAAGCTACTTCAATTGGGACTATAATACTACCAGTCACCTTAGGACCCAAGACAATCCTCACCGAGTTTTATATCATAGATTGGGAAACCAACTATAATATGATCCTCGGTCGACCATGGATACATCGCATGAAAGCAATCCCTTCTACGTTATTCCAGGAAATAAGATTCTTACACCTAGGAAAGATATTCATAGCAAAAGGTGACCCAAAACCATTCGACATACACCTAGCAGACCTGAAGAAAAGACCAGGCATTCACTCTGAGTTTGAACTCCCAACAAACCAACTTAACAAACCAATCGACTCAAAACCGGAAGAAAAATTAATACCTACAATAGAACTAGAAATTACGAACCTAGTCAAGGGCATCCCAGCCCTCAAGGATGAAGCTAACGTTGTAGAAACAAGTGTCATTAGGAACTACTACAAAAATTGTGAATTTATTGGAACAAGATCTACCAATTTTCCTACCATTTGATTCCATAGGTATGGGATGTACCCTAGGAGTTGGTTCTCTTCCAATAGAGGAACTTTGCATGGTAGAAGTAACCAAAATAGAAGAAACAGATGCAAAGAATGTCCCAACATCCATTTTTCCTAGTAAATATTGGACTCTCCACTTGATGGAGCTAGATGTCACTATGGAGCCGGGGTAGGTGTGATCTTTACTTCTCTGAGGGAAAGATCCTACCTTTTTCTTTTAAGTTAAACTTTGAATGTACAAACAATGGCTGAGTATGAAGCCCTCCTCCTTGGCCTCATCATAGCCAAAAGGATCGGTGTTAATGACATCAGAGTGTTAGGAGACTCACAATTAGTTGCAAACCAAGTCTCTGAAGTATATGAGACTAGAGCTGAGCACTTATAACTCTATAAAACAATGGTATTAGATCTAAGCAAAGGATTGACTTCATATCCATTGAGGCAATCCCACGAGAATAGAACCTTCTCGCAGATTCAATAGCAACCTCAGCTTCACGTTTTACCCCAAGTAATGAGTTGGAAGATACAAGTTTCAAGGTATCACTTCGTACTGAACCATTGGTGAAGAAAATGTCAACGAACCCTCTTCTAACACATATAAGCTGAGAATGAATCTTCTATCTTACATCATGTTGATAGTGATAAAGTCACTCTCGAATATCTAAATGCCTATGCGAGCTACACCTTGCTCACCCTATAGTTGATCTTTCCCTAATACCACACTCCTCTTCCTACTTTGGAAATCCCATGGTAGAGTCTCCTCCACAGAAGGATCTCGATATCTATGAGATAGAAAATGGAGAAAGCTTGGAACTACCTCCAGCCCCACCTGAATTTGAAGAAGGTAACACTTCTTTGATAGAAGAAACCATTGACATAAACATTGGAATGGAGGAAGAACCAAGAATTTTGAAGTTGGGATCCTCGTTAACTCGGAAGAAATAGAAATACACACCCAAATCCTCAAAAAACATCAAAAGGATTTTGCATTTAATTATAAAGAAATGATGGGTATCACACCACAAGTTGGTACATAATCTCATCACTAAACTAGATGTGAAGCCAATTAAATAGAAGTCAAGACCAATGAAGCCAAAAGTGGCTCTCATGGTAAAAGAGGAAGTAGTAAAACTTCTCCAAGTAGGATTCATCAAGCCCATTGACTATTCACAATGGGTGTCTAATATCGTTCCCATCCTAAAAAAGAATGGGAAGATACACATTTGTATAGATTTTTGGGATATTAACAAAGCTTGTCCCAAGGATGATTTCCCATTACCATCCATTGACGTTATCGTTGATGCAACAACTAGATTTGAACTATTGTCCCTCATGGATGGGTTCTCAGGGTACAATCAGATTAAAATATCTAAACAAGATCAAGCCAAAACCACATTTATAACTCCCTGGGGAACTTATTGTTATGTTGTCATGCCATTTGGTCTTAAGAATGCCGGCGCTACGTATCATGGGAAATGACTTATATATTCCATGATCTTATCCATAAAATTGTGGAATCATATGTGGATGACTTGTTGGCCAAGGCCAAGAAATGTTGTGATCATCCGGAAGTGCTCGTATCATCCTCTCATGACTAATTGAGTATGGTGTCACATTAAACCCAGAGAAGTGTGTGTTCGGTGTAACAGGAGGCAAACTTCTAGGATACATTATATCTTCACGAGGGATTGATGTTGATCCGGCCAAAATACGGGTTGTTCTCGAAATGATCCCACCTTCGGATGAGTCTGGAATCAGGTCATTTCTTGGGAAACTCGGTGCAATCGAAGGTTCATCCTAGATTTAAGCTTTTTTCCATTCATCCAATCAACAATCTACTCAAGAAAGATTATAGTATCGATTGGATTGAAGATTGCAATGAGGCCTTCGAAGTAGTTAAGCACTTCTTGTTGTCACCACCCACGCTAATGCCTCCCAAGCCAGACCGCCCTTTGATCCTATACTCACGAGCCACTCATGTCTCGTTGGCTGCATGTTGGCTCAAGAAGATGATGATAAACGAGAACGCGTGATCTATTTCATTAGCCGAACGTTGCTTGATTATGAAACACGTTACACACAGGAGAGAGAGAATGCCTTGCCATAATTTTTACAACAAAATGTTTGAGACATTACATGTTAAACTAGGAAACAAGGGTCATTGTAAAGACAGACCATTCTGAACATTTCTCACACAAGGATCTTTATCTAAAAAGGTTGGCCATTTCATAACCCTAATGGGAGAATTTGAGTTAACATTCGTAAACCAAAAATCCGTTAAAGGACAAATCATTGCAGACTGGTTAGCTGACAATCCACTAGATGGAGGTGAGCTGGTAGATCTAGACTTTCCGATGAATGTGTATACTTTTTGAAACCAGACCCCCATTTCTACATGTCCCTGGTATATTGATATCATCAATTTTATCATGGACCATACATACCGGAAAGTGCCACGTCACAACAAAGAAGGTGGTTACGCATTATTACCACTAAATATGTTGTTTTAGACCAAGTGCTCTATCGTAGAGCCTTCGACGACATGCTTCTAAGATGCGTCGACATAGAAGAATCCAAGAGGATTCTTCATGAATCCCATAGTGGGATATGTGGGGGCCACTTCGGTGGTCACGCCACCACTCACAAAATACATCGGATGGGCTATTTTTGGCCCACTCTCGAACATGATGCAGTGGAATTTATACGTAAGTGCCACAAATGTCAAGAATTCTCTCACGAGATTCACATGCCAGCACAATCCCTACAACCAATAGCGACTCCGTGGCCCTTCTCCACTTGGGGTCTAGACTTAATAGGGAAATTCTCTCCCTCATCAACCGATGGCCATAATTTTATAATCACAGCCATGGAATATTTTACCAAATGGGTGGAGGCCATGCCTCTCACCACTGTACCAGGTTCGGTGATTGCCAAATTCATTTTGAACCAAATTATCTGTAGGTATGGTGTCCCACAAGTCATTATCTCAGATAATGGCACGTCCTTTAAGAATGATGAGGTTCGTGAGTTATGTAGCAAGTTCAAGATAAACCATCACACAGCCTCTCTTTACTACCCTCAAGCCAATGGGAAGGCTGAAGCGACAAACAAAATGTTGAAAGCTATTCTCCTCAAAATAGTAAAGGAAAACAAATGAGATTGGCATTTAAAATTATATCCGGCCTTGTGGGCCCACCGAACCTCAATAAGAACACCAACAGAGAGCAACTCCTTTCTCGTTGGTATTCGGAGTAGAAGTAGTTCTCCCACTTGAGGTTGAAATACCCAGTCTCGCATCTCATTACAAGGGATTCTGGATGAAGAAGCTTATAGGGAGGCATGCCTCTCTCAACTAGAAAGCCTTGATGAGGCCTAGGTTAAATGCTTGAACAATGGCATAGAGCCTATGCTGACCGGATGATGTGCGGTAGTATAACAAAAAAGTCTATGAGTGAGAAATATATGAAGGAGATCTAGTTCTAAGACTAGACAGCCGGATCGATAAGAAAACCGGTGAAGGAAGAAAGTTCGGCCCAAATGGTTGGGCCCATACCAAGTCATGAAGGACTACGGAAATGGTGCGTATCTCTTGTGCACACTAGAAGGTGAGGAATTTGGTGAAACTGTCAATTCCTTGCACCTTAAGTGGTTTTACGCATAAAACGTCAAAGTCATTGCTAGTACATTATAGCTACCTACATTGCATTAGTCTTTTAGCTGCTTCATTCTGTCCATTTCGTAAAAATGATAGTTCAGGAGCTTACTCTTAAAAAAAACATTACAAATTTATGAAGATATTGGCAAAAATATTCATATCACATCTCTTCAAACATCATCAAATATTTTCAAATCTTCTCATCAATTTTGACAGACAAACATTGATGGAAACCATACCAAGACTGCATACTTGGCTTTGCTCTTTCTTTCTACTAGGTAAAGTTGTCCTTGCCTACGGTCTATTCTGGAAGCTTCTTGGTGTCACATCTATCCCTCTTAAAATCTCTTGGAATGAAAGGATATCCCAAAGTTATAGATCAGAAATGTCAAAATCAAATGAAATCAAAAGCACCAAGCAAACAAAATATTTTATTTTACACACTTCTTTGCCCCATCAACCTTCGGTGATAAGCCCACATCTCTTACTGGTGATGTGAGGTTGGGAAAGGAAAGAAGTGCCCTTACTCACCTATATCTTGCCTTTGGTGACAAACCCATGCTTCTTACTAGTGGCGTGAGGCAGGGTGTGGGGGGTCCAGTCACACAAACTAACAAATCTTGGTATGCTAAAAACACAAGTCAAATTATGTTAAGAGAAAGCAAATATCCAAACATCCAAATTCCAAAGAGATCAAATCCTCAAAACCAGATTTTGTCAACCAGGTTGCCATTTATGAATCTAAGTCTAGATAAACTGAAAAGTAAGTGGCCTTCTAAGCTTGGTAGTAGTTCTGAGTAGGGTGGGTGTGTAGGTCCAAATTTGGTTCTTGTTCTTGGTTTGTCTGTCTCTCATCATTCCATTCAATCAAACTCATACAACTTGTGCCCTTCCTAATTCTTGGTGTTGAGCCCTCGCGTCTTACTAGTTGTGGATTTGGGATTGGGGCAAGTTCATCTCTTTATCACTATGCATTCATCACATTTTTCCAATATAAGAAGGAATTACAAACATTTCCCAAAGAGTTCAAAAGTTCAGTACTACCATATGTTAGTATCATCTCATATCAACATTGCAAAAACATATAGAGTAAAACATTCTATTTACTATCATTTGTTGTCCATTGCATACATTCTGGAAACATGAAAAGAAAATATTCTAAAAACATCTAAAAACACATTTAGAAAATGAGTCACAAAATTCAAGATACCAAGAGTCTAGATCCAAAGATATATATATATATATATATATATATATATATATATATATATATATACAAATCAGGTTTCATATACAATGCCATCATGCACTAGGCATGGTCAAAATGCTCAATGAGCCCGGAAAAGTACAAAAATACTCGTATAAACAACCTAACAAAGGTCACTACAAAAAGAGCCAAGTGGCCTCTCAATCCCTATGGGATCCCTCAGAAGGTGCACGATCACGTCTAGGACTCTCGGCTACGCTCGGCGCTCTGAGTGCACTGAGGGCTCGCGGTCCCGAATAGTAGTTGTAGTCTCGCTATGAGAGTGGCTCCTCCTCATCAAGTGCACTCTGCAGCCCTATACCCGGCTACCTCAGCATGGAGGGAAGTCACCATCTTGGCCACATGCCAGATAGGGAAAAAACATCGGTATGCCTACCTACTGGTGCTGAAGGCTCCCCTGCATCCATGGATAGCTCGGCATGAGTCTTCTCCGTGGGGAGCATCAGGGTGTCAGTACATACCCAGTGAATCAAGTCTCGCCACTCATCAGCAGTCTCTGCAAGCAAAGGAGAAAACAAATTAGAAAATAATCAAAAGGTGAAACCAAGGATGAAAAAAAGAGAGCAACTAAGGCAATTCTAGCTAAAATAAATATCAAAAGAAGAGTGATAACTCACTCGGATCTCGGGCCTCCAAGAAGGATCTCTGGGATCATGCCTACCATGGATGCCACCCCTGACTGGTGTCCCCCTCCTATGTCTGGGGCAACATGGCATCCTACCACGGACTCATCCTCTCCACCTAGGTCCTGAGAAAGTAACTCCTCTGAGACTAGAGTCACCCTCTCCATGCTCTGCTCTGCCCTCTCGGCTGTAGGATCTCCTGAGTGTCATGCCACTCGGGATCGCTATCCTCTTCCCCACCCGACTCACTGATCTCCATGTCCTCGGTCTCCTCCTCCTCTCCCCCTGTGAACTCCTCAGACTCGGAGTCTATATCAATGGGGTCATCACTGCTATGGGCTATGGGCAGGACCGGTGGCAATCAAAGTAAAGGTGCCTGAGGAGCACCGGCTCTCTCTCGAGTGCGTACCACCCTCCTGGCTGCAATAGGGATGCCAAGAGTAACAACAGTCCAACCCTAGCCTCTAGGACCTCCCCTAGCCTCCCGAACTGATCTGAACACTGGCACCACTGGGGGAAGCATGTCAATGTAAGCAAGGCCAAACTGCTGAGGCACTCGATCAAAGGGGTGTGTCTCTACCTTCCCCATCCTATCCACAAGCTAGCCCTGTAGTAGAGTAGGAAATCAAAGTAAAGGTCTCCTCGCCCCACAACCCTGCCATGGCCTGATAAGGTGTGGCCTCCATATCCTCAGTAGTCAGGGAAGCAACTGGCTGGTGGGGTGCTCTAAGCACCATCATCTCTATCCATCTAGCTGCCCTCACGGCCCCGGGATCCTCCACCTCTATGCCTCTCCCATAAGGGATAATGCGCTCATAGACCCAACTCATAACTAAGGTCGGATGGCTCAAGTGACTGTCCCTATAATCGAACCACCCTGTATAAGTCGTGATAGGTGGTCCCAAGTATATCGGCTCCCCAGGCATAAATCGACCATGTGCCTCAATCTGTGTGATGATGGGGGCCCAAGCAGTAGAGAAAAGTATCCCCTCCCTTGTCCCCGATCAATCTCGAAGCAAGGATGCCCATAATGGCCTGATGGATCAGAGGGATGGGCAAGCCAGGAATAGAATGGACCTTCACCCCCTTCTTGAACTAGTGGAGACAACTGCGTCTCCCATATAGGTGGCCCACTGAGTCACCTGAGCTCTGGATACTGTTGTATCAAATGAAAGTCTCCTCCCAATAATCGGGACTCCCAAAATGTGGTAGACATCCTCTAGGGTGATAGTCCACTCACCCCTAACACCTGGAAATCGGAAGGTGTTCCGATCTGCATCCCAGTAAGAAAATAAGTCACATAGTATGTGACTGGCAGGTGCAACGTGGGGGACCCGTGCGATCCTCAATATACCTAGCCCTCTGGAGAGTATCCTGCTCAGCCTGAGAGAGTGCATCTAACACTGCTGGAAGCCAATCACACTCCCTCTCTCGGCTCCATCTAATGTACTCTTCCTTCTTCTGCAAAACACCCAAAAACATGCAAAAAGAAGCAAGTTAGTGCCAAGATTGCATTGGAAAAATCATTAAAGCAAGTAGGAATACTAAAAATGCAAAAATAAACTCAAAATAGTGTTGTTTTAACACTCTGTAGAGGACCCGCCCCTGAGCAGGGTGGCGGTTCCATAACCGCCACCTTAAAAGGTGGCGGTCCTGTAACCACCACCCTGCTCAGGGTGGCGGTCCTGTCCGTGACTACAAATGGGTCGCATGCCCTAAAAATGCTTAAAAAAAATGCAAAAATTGACCATTTTAGCTAAAACAAAAGCCTACCCATTAGGCGTCCCCCTAAGAGACACATTTAAAACTAACATTTCTAAAAATAACCCCCACAACAAAGATTTCATCATTTTAACATTTTGGGTGCAAAAATGTTAAATCAAGAAGAACTAACTTGGGATCTCATGGGTCGAGGTTCTGCTCGGAGGCATGATCGCTATCTCGATATGAACGTTTTGACTATACTCTCATTGAAAACCATCACCGTGGGTCCCAGAGCTCAAAAACTATCAAATCAACACACAAATGAATAGGAAAATGAATAGGAAAATAATATATATATATATATATATATATGGTGTTTTGACTCATTTTGAATGCCCCTTTCACAGGTTTAGAGCAGACGGAGGTAAGTTCTCATCCCCACACAAATGGTAAGTCCTCATTTCATACTAATTTAGTATTTATTTTTTGATTTATTTTATCTATCTGCACTTGAGTCCTCTTTCCATTTTGCAGGTAGCGGGAACTGGATGGTGACATTTTGACACACGGGCGTGTCAGGTATAATTTCTAGCTTCCCATTTTGGGACCGCCATACTCGGACCCACCATTTTATGCCTCTTCATGGTTAAAATGCTTCTCTCGAGGGGGCAATATGTACGTACCCAAAATTGTAGGGTATTGTACCACCGGAATGATGTTACACATGCCCCAATGATGATACAGGTCACCTCGCAAGGTGTTCGGAATCCAGGAAAGCTCACCAAGTGTATGTTAGCATCCCAAGCATCTTGTTTAAGCTTTGTGTACTTCACTTTATCCTCTGCCTTTCTTTTTCTAAGCTTTTTGACCTTCAGTGATGAAACCACCACCCCTGCTAGGGCGGCGGTCCTGTAACCACCGCCGCCTGCGTGGCGGTCCTTCACGCATTTTCAACACATTCTTTTGATCGCGACTTGCGTAATTTTTCAACATTTACCAGCTTTTCTCAACCACCTTAGCTCGTATTAATGTTTTATGTTCCCTGGAATAGTGTTTCTTCATTGTTTAATGGTAAAAGAGTTCTAATAGGAATTACCTTTGGGTGAATGTGAAATCTATAAATAGCCAGCTTGTTTTCAAGCAAATGGCCCCTCAACTTCTCATTTCCATTGTTTAGTCTTTCAATTTCTTGCTTAGAACTCATTTTTTTTTCATGTTTGCATCCATGCTAGTTTTTCCTTTGCTATTAGAAGCCATTCGATCTTCTTGCTTTAGTCTTGTTCATTGTTGTTCATACAAATTAGTTTAGAGTAGAGTAGTGTCATTTGTAGATTGAATTCATTAGAGTTGTAGGTTGTGTTCTTCACAGAAGGTAGATTCTAGAATCTCTCGGTACACTTGTGTTGTATTCCCACAATAAATCCCGCTAGGAATTACATACGCCAAGCTCTGTCACTTGCGTTGTCCCTCTCCTACTCGCATTATATTGGTCTATATCCAAAGCTGCCATTGTTCAAAATACCTTTTTCTATTGATGCTAGCATATACATGCTCTTCTAGATTCACGTGAACACGAAGGAATGAGGAGATCATTATGAGGGGACAAAATCATACACTACTGGATTCGCCACTGTTATGCAAATTCTAGGTTTTATCTGTCAAAGTTCTAGTTAAAACATATCAAATAGAGTAGTGAAATATTTCATTTCAGTTAAATTTCATTTTGATATTTCTAGGGAAGTTGTGGGGATTGATAGTTTCTCAGAAACTATGATTCATTCCTCACTTCTGAGGTAGGATCGAGAATCTTTCAATTAAGTTAATCAGCTATCTAGTTATTTAGGATAAACTCACAACTACACAAGCAAGTAGCTACACTGGGCTACCTTGCTTGTTTTAATTTTGTTATTAGATTAGTTGTCATTTTTTGAATATATTAGATTAGTTGCTCTTTCAATTCTATTAAAAATTCTATCAAAAATAAAAAAATAGAGGATATATATATATATATATATATATATATGTTGTAGATATATCTTGCATAATTAGTTTATTTTGTTTCAATTAGGTTTATATTGATCTTGTATGACAATCACGGGACCTAGGGAGCCCAGGGAATACGTTTTTGAGCCAATCGTGCCTCAACCAAATCTTGTTGTAGCATTAACTGACATAGACCAAAATCTCAGAATTCAGGTCTTCGAACAACAACAGACCTACAAGAAATCAGCACACAAGCTAAGAGGATTAAACATAGAAGATGACAAAGCACACACGTTTTGGTCAAATCAGCCAAATTATAGACTGCCTTGATAGATATCCGTATGACTGTAGAAGGACCTGAAAGAGAAAACATTCGGTTGTGATCCACTAGTCCCACAGCCAGACGCAGGAGACCTCCTCGTTGATATAGACACTAGCTTACGTATCAAGTTGCTAGAACACTGTTAGGTACTCGAGAAAATCATGCAACTTCTAGTTCTAAACGTAGAGGCCGAAAAGGCATATGATTACTGGATACTCGGAATCAGGGGTTGACTCTTCATATGACCATAGGAGGTCCACAACAACCATGAACTTATGGTTGTGATCCACAGGTCCCACAACCCAACGGGCCTACAAATCAATCAAATATTGACACCAACTTGTGAACATTGGTGTTTAGGTCCTCTCCACTTCCACCAGACATCATCACACAACTATCATTATTAAACGTAGTAGCTAATCAAGCTAAAGATTTCTGGACTAGACCAGAGAATCATCCATAAAACACCAAAAGATCCACTACACATTTAGCCATTCCATTTTCATGACCTTGTTTGGGAGATATATACGAAGCACCCATAGGTCATCTTCCACGTATCCCACAACCCATAGATCGGATCATGACAGAGCTCGATATTGATTGGAGCCTTTGAGTAGCTATCCTCACCGAACGATCTATCACACCGATTCAGGTTAGGAGGGCCTTCTTTGCCTTAGATTCATAGATCCCATTATTGCGTGTTGAAGACATAAGATTACCTAACTAGTTTATAAAATGTGACTCTCTGTTGCAAGGTCACTTTGAAATAGTCAACGAGGTCATTGTTTAGCAAGACTAAACCATCGAACGGAAAAACCACTTTGAAAGTTACCACAATGCCACTAAAATTTAGCGAGAACATTTCACTACAAGGTGAAACAACCAATATATGAAAGACCACCAAAAACACAACAAGGCCACAAAAATGAAGCAAGGCCTCTAAAACACATGACAAGGTTGTTGAATAAGAACAACGGTCTTGTAAATTAGTATACTAAAATTTGGTAGATATTTGCCCATGTTCACACAACAATAACAAGACTAAATTTCATACATTCATAATGATATTACTATATATGAAGCACTCAATTATATAGGATGCTTCTCTCCTATTGTTTAGGATATCTACAAACAATATTATAAGTATTCAAACCTATTTTACATGAGTTTTTTTAACTCACCCACTATTAATAATTTACGACATCATTATAATGTAGACACTAATATACAAATATTCATAAAATTCCCCCTTAGTGCAAATTTGGTATAAAAATATGCTCACCCATGTTTCACATTACATCCATAAGAACAAAACACTCTTAATTGTGGTCATTGATGGTGACCACTACCACTCAATTTTCAACAAAATAGACAACCGCCACGGCCACTTTGGAAGCTTCCTTGACTTTATCTAGTTTGGTGTAGAATGGAAATGGAACATTGGTGTCATGTTCCCCCCACAATGTGAAATTTCCACTTATTCACACAACTAGGAATAATGAAAAGAAAAGTGTATTAGACTTTTGCATCGCACACCATTGTCTAGATCTTATAGTCCGGATCTTGTTGCACATGATTATCATTGCTATTAAACGTATATTCATCTCGATCATCTTCCAACAAAGTATGGTAGTCATAGGATCTCTACAATTAGATTCCTTCCTATACAATAATTTTAAAGCATCCACAAAACATATCACTAAAAGAAAAAAATTGAAAAAAACTACACAACTTAAACTCAAATACTCACAAGACAAAATTTTCCACCATAATTGAAATATGTCCATGTCATTGGCAATTGACAAGAGGTCTTTGATCGACCTCCAACCTTTGTTTGCCTTTTTTTCCTCTCGGGTCGATGTCGCTTTTTAACTCGGTTGGATTTGATCATAAAGCTCAATTATGATTAGAACGACATGCGTTCCAATGATAATATGTCCTTTACAATTTTTAATTTTGGATTTGATGATTCAATGAGGCTCAAAGGGGGTGCAAAAATCTCCAAAAGTATAAACAATCCCAGAACAAGAAGATGCCCATAGGATGGCTAAAAATAGGGTTATTTTCAATTAAATTGGAACCAATGTGACGTGATGCAGAGCATCACTTGTAAATATTCAAATTTTTGGTTTTCATAGTTGTTTAGGGTTGTGTGGGTCCATTTGTGTGTTCTTGGCATGTTTCTAGCCATTTGGACTCCTATAGTTTGTAATAAGTGGTCTTTGAGAGTTTCCCTCCAAAACCACAAGTTCAAATTTTTAAATTGCCTTTGTTTGTGTTTTATAGGTTAGAAGTTAGAAAAGGTTAAATAAGTGATTAAGTGAGGTTATAATGCAATTATACATTCATACAAGGTCCTCATAAACCTCACTAGGATTTAACTCACTTTGGTTAGCCTAATCCTAAGTTGGATAGAACCCCAACTACTTCCATTCACTTCATCTGCATAAAAGCATTTGAATTGTAGTTTGTGTGATAAGTAAGGAGGTTTTTATAGTGGGGGAGAAACTTTGTATCAAAGCTAAAATGGCTCAAGAATCTTTGTAATGTCGAAGGGAGTAATAAATCCAATGAGTTTCTTGAGCTATACTTGTAAAAATGTGGTGAACATTTCTAACATAATGTGTGAATGATTATGGTTGTCTTATGAATTTTGTTTGTGGATTATTGATTATTGTACATAGTTATATGAGGATGGTATAGTCCTAAGGAGGATATAAAAGAAATTTGAGGACATGATTGTTAGGAATTAATATTAGTTATTGTGAACATTAAAAATATTATGAGTTGTATTTACAACTCATTTAGATATCCCTTAGAGAGATTCTAGGTGTGAGGGAATAAAGGGATAAGGTGAGAGATTGTGGGGAGATCTATTTGATATACGTTGACTCCATCATTATAGGAGATCAAAGTATTATTTATTGTAACCTCTCTATTGAATACATGTCCCATATGAATTATATTTGTGTTTAGCTTTGATAATCTGAACCAAATTCTATCAGTGGTATCTGAAGCAGGTCAACCATTAGCCATGTGAGTCATGTGCTAGTTCTTCAATGGTGAAAATGAATTGGATTATTCCTGCATCGGTGAATAGCTCCTCTCGGCGTTGAATGCGAGTGGCATAGAAGAAATTGCATTGTAAAGTTGTATTGATACATCCACGCGTGTTTTGGATATTTGATACTTCTCAACGAGTCCACTCAAATCTCATTAATTCTCTTTGCAACAAGTTTTTCACCATTCGGATCTGCAGAGCCAAGTATACAGTTAAATTGATACGTGGATCAGACTAATTTACGAGATCATATCATTACACGGGATCAGAATTCTGACATTATGGCATAGCTCCATCACATCGGTTGTTGAAAAACTGATCCTCCAGTTTTTCAATCACTTAACTCGTGGCGAGTTTCCTTTCATCGAAACCAAGATGTCAACGTGTCAATGTGATTGGTGATTTGTGTCAGACCCTCCATATACCTATCAAATGTATTTCTGCATTCTATACCTATTCGATTTCTGAGCACACTCAGCTAAGTGATGTGGAATGTTGTGACATGTATAATCTATCTCTACAAAATTCTCCTCTGTCACGGTGAAACAATAGTAGTGAGTTGGTGGCTTTCTCCATAAAAAAATGGGTATTAGCTAGTTCGACTAAAATTTTTGAGTTTTGAGTTTGTTTGTTTTGCCCTATGTATGTTGAATTTAATATATAGTGTCAATGTAGTTTAATTTGTTGTAATTTTTTATAAGTCTAGTGTTTGTTTTTTACGTTTAGCTCTAGAGTTAAGTTAGATGGTTTGTCATTTTAGACATTTTTTTGTTAATATAGTCAATGTTAAATGTACAATGTGTATAGTGATTGTTATTTGTTTGTAAAAGTCATCTTGCTGGACCAAATAGTGTATTCAAAGTGTCGTGTCTATTTTATAAAGAGTCGTCATCAAAATTGAGTGAAAATTTGTTACTAAAAAAAAAAAAAAAGGACAAATGAGTGCATTTTTGGTGTAATCCGACACTCAATTTTTAAGGGAAAATGCAAATGAAAAGTTTTCTGGCCGGGAGCTCTGCCCTCGACCCCCGCCCGTATCGCGACAGGAGCGCGTATCATCCTCGACTATACTTTATGTTGAGTTAGCAAGGACATTGATGGAGGCTGGAGGCAATGGAGGAAGGAGGTTGATCAGCGACCTCTCGTCAGGCACCATCAACGAGGCTGCGGTAATGATTTGGTGGCCAAGTTTTTTCAGTTGTGTGTTTCATTCTACAAATAAAACTTGTTAAAACAAGTACATGATTGTATCACCTGCATTAGTCAGGATGTGATGGGGGTTAAAGAGATACTGGCATATAATGACATGGTTTTTGGTAAACCAGTAAAACCAATTGGTTGTAGGTAAACCATGGACAAACCTTCATTGGTTTTATGGTAACCATGGAAAAACCATTTCTCAGGTTTGTGAGTCCTTGGAAAATCACACAGTCATTGTTAGATGCAGTATAGGATGATGCCTTCCCCATGTTCACACTAAGGGGGTGAATGTTAGGAATTAATATTAGTTATTTTTAACATTAAAAAATATTATGAGTTGTATTTACAACTCATTTAGATATCCCTTAGAGAGATTTTAGGTGTGAGGGAATAAAGGGATAAGGTGAGAGGTTATGGGGAGATCTATTTGATATACGTTGACTCCATCATTATAGGAGATCAAATATTATTTATTGTAACCTCTCTATTGAATATATGTCCATCAGTACAAATTATATTTGTGTTTAGCTTTGATAATTTGAACCAAATTCTATCAATGATAATGACAAGGAAGACAGTCAAATGAAAGAGTATAAAACTATGTGAGGTAATTTTGTGAAGGAGTAATTGAATAATAGGAAGAACTTTAGAGTAATTAAAGCATGAAAACCTCTAGGAAGGAATCAATCTTATGAAGACTATTTTTGCAATGCTTAAGGTTGGTAATGTGATTAAATGATCTATCATATTAATTTGAAAGAACCTAGAAAGCGTAATTTTGATTGTGACGGTCCTTGAATTTTGTTGATGAAACTAGAACTCGTGTGTTATAGAGTATGAATATTGATATAGTTTCTTCAAGGCATGAAGGAGAGTTAATGAGTTATTAACAAAATTCACATTGAACAAACAAAGGAAAATAATACTCCAATAAATCTCACGGTATGTGATGCCTGTTATAGGGTTTAAGATATGGAAATCTTTGTAAATGACAAAAACAAACCACTAAATATAGCACTAAGTTGATGGTAAAGAGATATTTTCTAGTATAATCAAGGTGATAGTGAAGTATGAAGCTATTTGGAGAAGATTTTATTGATCAAACTAGAAAAACATAGTATGACTATTCTAACACCCTGTTTTAAGGGTTTGATACAAGGAAATATGGTTTCAATGAGATTAGTAACTCTTTGTTTCTCAAAGAAACTCATATTATGAATTCTTGGAGGTTATCAAGGTATGAGAGTTATTTGAAGAAATAACTTAAGTGATCATGAAGATACAAACTTAATGACACGGTCCAAATATTATTCTGATCTTTTAACTACTTGTGACCAACAAGATTGTGCTAGTGAAACAATGTCTTATGAAACAAACTCATAAGGTAAGTTTTAATATATCATTTTAGGGAGTGTTGTTATAATGTTTTAAAGCCTTGAAGAAGTGTAAAATCTCTGTGGAATAATCCTTTTTAAATATAACCTTAACCATCTTGTACAGTCCTATTGATCATCCTCGAAACAACTATAAGTGAACAATGGTTGGAAGGTTTCATGAATGAGACTAGGGGAATGGTTTAAGTTGGTGATTAGGAAGCATAAAGTAAAGGAGGATAACTAAAAGTAAACTAAGAAAAAACCTAGCAAAGGAGGGAAATAGAGTATAGAGGGGAAAAGGGTATGAAGCACAAGACAAGCCAAGAAGCCAAATTTGTGAGAACATTGCATGAATGATGATGGTATGGTGAATGAACATTGAAATTTCCTTGATAAAGGTATATAGGTGAGGTGTAAGGTGCAACCAAGGTTTAAATTAGTTGGCTAACCATAAAACCTAATAAGCTAATTGAAACCTAAGGAGAATTAATAGCCCTAGTTAAGAAAAGAGGAAATAGGTGTTGGGAGAGTTGTGTTGGGAGTTGGAGTATGAAATTAAGCATGAAGCTAGAAATCCTTAATGGGTATCTAGAAAGTTAAATACTTTTGCATGAAATATTACAGATTTCTCCAACTATGAGCTTTGTGGGCTTGGAGGACTAGAAAATGGGCCCAACTGCAATCGGTAAAAGGAGAATAAAAATGGATGGGGTTAATTTGAGTCTTAAAACTTCAAATTAAGCTTAATTGCCAAAAGGGTATTTGAATATCTTGACAGTGAATGATAAGTCTTTGTAGTTTGTTCTATTCATCAAAATTTGTCATATATAAGGGTCGCTAGTTAGCGTTTTGGAGGTCTAAATGGTGAATGATGATAAATGATGGTTTGTAACTTCTTGAAGTGATTGATCATATGTGTTAGGTGAATTTGAGAAGGTGGAAATAATTCTTGGCCCTTGTTTCAGTTTTGAAGGCACTTTGGTGTTAGTAAGCAAAATTAGGCTTCTTGAGTTTTTGAACATATTGCATGGCTTTGGTGTTATTGAATGAGTTGGAAAGATAACTTTTTATGTGTCCAAGAACTTGAGTTGTTTTATATCATGACATGGGGATGGAAAAATAATCACTTTCGCAAAAAAATGGCATTCAATTTCGAGTTACCGTGCAAAACTTATTAAGGTTTTGATTTCCAGTAAAATGCCCAATTTAATTAAAATTGGCTCAACAATTAAAAAATCACTCAAGATGGAGAGAAAATTTATCATGTGACGACTAGTGGAACTGGGAGAAAATGAAAATTCCAAAAATATCAATGGCAGAAGAACTCGGTGTAAGAAAAGTATTAATTTATCCAAAATACATTAATTTCCCTCAAAATACAATTAAAATTATATAGTCTTACAAAAAAATCAGCCAATGGTTGTGCAAAGGCAAAAATTTTGTGGAAATAACTCACATTTAATTTGTATTATCTCCTTCTCCAATTTTGTTTCGTGGGTAGAGTTGAGGAGGAAAGGATCAATAACGTAGTCAATGAATAATCTCGAGAAATACGAGGTCTAAATGTAATTTCAAGGCATATATATGAGCGTAGTTGGTTTACGAGACATGGGAAATGAACAGATTCAAACCAAAAATAATTATGTGAAAACACAAATTATAATGATTCGAATTTACTCCAAATGTGTATGAAGGAGAAGGAGTGTTGAATGGATGTTTGGCGTTTTGTATGTAAGTTTGTGCCCTTACTACCATTCTCAAGCTCCTGCACAAATTTAGACTCTCAATTGCATAATTGATTTACCAAACAAGAATTTTCTATCAGTTTATTTTGAAATGTTGTTTGGGTAATGAACAATTCAATGCTTGGTTGATAAAAAAACAAATTCTTTAAGCTACAAAATATATTACTACGCCTATCCCTATAAAGATTTGAATCTTCCATCAATGTATTCGAATGAACAAGTAATGAAGCAAAGGAGGATACCAACTTCATATAATTGAATGGTATAATATAACAATGTGTCGGTATGAAAGGATGTTGGATGCCTATAATTTGGTCTACATGATCTTATTACTAAGATCATGCTAACTATCCTAATCCTCATGCTAATTTACTACACTACGCTAGTAATTTACCATTTCTAACCTCTCCTAGACCCCTAAACCCCGCTAATCCATCTCTAACCAGATTTTATAAGTTTGTCTCCCTTTAATTAACCTTGTGTAGGTTAATTAACCCTCTATTGACTTTTTAAGAAAGATTTGACTTTCTAAATAAATATCTTACCTTTCCAAATAGCCACTTAGCTTCCCAAAATCAAGTTCACACCTCCAAATGTGTTTTTCTAAAAATCACCTTTTTGAACCCTTTTTAGTCCCACATGCATCCAAAACATCCTTTTCTCAAATCCAAAAACTATAAATAGAGGGATACCCCTCCCACCTTTTCCTAAGAACTCTCTCTCTCTCTCTCTCTCTCTCTCTCTCTCTCTCTCTCTCTCTCTCTCTCTCTCATTTCTGATTTAAGCCATTTTAGGTCTTTTAGAGTTATCTTCATATTTTATTTGATCTATTTGCTTGTTATTTTCTAATCCATTTCAAAGCTTTATGTAAATGGGAGAAGCCATTAATGGTGAGCTTCCATTCTTAAGCTTTTGAAGATCAACAATAATAAACTGATTGCTAGAGCTTTAATAGGTTCATTTATTGATAGCTTTCATGGAGTAGAGAACTAATATAGTCATGTTTAAAGGTTGATTGTTTATTTCAAGATTTGTATATGCATGCAAATAGGTAGCTCTTGTTTATCTCTAATTTGATGGTCATTGAGTTGTTTGTTTAAAGCTTTTGGGGCTTCTTTTGTGTTCTTACCCTATTTCATAAGCTTTTGTAAACTTTTCATTTGCACGCCAGTGGGACTTGCTCCATAGTCCTTTAGAAGTCTTTTTCTAGGCTTTACATGTCTATTTCTAATCATTTTTATGTTTTCTAGGGTTAAAAGGCTTGTCTTTTAATGGATTTCATGTTTTAAATGGGCTAAATATCCCTTTTGCTTAAGTATTTAGTAGGTCTAAGCTATAAATAGGTTTCCATAATCACTAACTAACATGTTTGCTTCTTTAAATTTTTCATTTCCGTGAATTTTAAGGTTTTTTCAGAGAAGTACGCGTGGGTATACTAGATTAGAGAATCTTCGTCAAAAGAGGCGAGCACCGTTGAATTGGTCGTGCATCCATCTGGTTATATTTTATATTGGCATGCCATTTACAAAGGGCCACGTATGCATTGAACCGTGAGTGAATCTCATTGATTGGAACATGTATCCGCGTCTCTAGATGCGTAGGTGTATTATGGCATATTGTGTTGATCCTAATTTTTATCTCTCGGGCATACCCATCTAAAAGAGAGCATATCCGTTGGAACCCTACCATATCTATCTTTCTTCCTATGTAGGTGTTAAACGCACTTTGTCATATTCTTTTTCCATGCGTACTCATCGGTTGGGGCACGTATCATTGGTTGGGACACGCGAGTGTTGGTCTAGGCACACAACTATTTATGTTAAAAATTGAAAATTTCTCCCGAGTTGTAAGATCAAAATTTCTAGGTTTTGTAGGTTTTGCAAGTTTTAACAGTTGATTACGGGGTTCTTTTGGTTTTGTTTTGACTAGCTTAGTTAAGTGTTTCATTTTTTAGTTGATAGAGGTTTTGAAGTGCATATGCTCTTCTCTCTCACCTTCTAGGTGATCTTGGGAACCAAAAAAAAATCCAAAACCTTTTTATTGCTTTTAAAACACTTGATTTACATTTCATAATGGATTAATCTTCAAAATTTGGATAAAACGAATTCCTTTTTCACAAGTTATTTCAATTATTTTCCATTATTTATTTATAGTTGAGTTTTTTGTGTTGTGTATGCTCTTCCCTCACACCTCTTTTGGTGATCTTGGGAATCAAAAGCAACACGTAAACTCTCTTTCTTATTGTGATCTTTTAGAAAATTACTAACCCCTCGCGTATAGGACCAAATTTGTTTGTTGAAGAAAGGAGGTTCGAAACACAAACCCACTAATACGTGTTTGATTGTAGGTTGCTAAAAAAGCAAAGTGTGCTACTAAAAACCACATTAAGTTAAGCAAAGATAAAAACACACCACATACATCACACTGTATTGCAGGTTTCAAAAAAGGGTACATCCCTATCCACTCAACTATAACATAACCCCTTTGGCATAACACCTTAAGCTACAACAATGGGGGTGGTTCTAGGAACCCTAAAGTAATCCACTTCGAAAGTAACCTCGTGGATGAAACAAGAAGCACTACGCTTACCCACTTGACTAGATTTTACATTGTGAGTTAGATTAAAATTTGTCCATATGTGCGACCCCGGTGAGAATACGAATGAACACATTTATTACTCATCATATTTGAAGGGTAAAGTAAATCCGATATACTACAAGACTAGTCTTTGCAAATTTCTTGGCAAATCGAGCTCGCATTAGACAAATTTTTGACACCTAGTTGAGTGGTCTATTTAGGAACACCATATCTTCTGGAGCCCACTTTGTTAGTCCATTATCATGTCTTGTCAATCCATCATGAAGTGAGGACTTACTTGGAGTCTAAACCTTGTTTTTCGAACAAGGAAAAGAGTCCACTTAAGTTAGATCTAAGTGTCACTCATCACAAGATTTACGACATATCACTTAGCTTAGTTTCTTTCTCGCCTTAGGATGAGGTGAAACTCTGCCCAAGTGACGCTTAGTTTATTTCCACCTCATTTGGTCTATACCTTTGTTTTCTTGTTGCCCATTTGGGACAAGAGAAGACATCTTTTCAGGATTGTTATCATAGATAGTGTTCGTCACTTTTTTGTCCGTTTACGCTCATCCACGTTTGCAGTTGATTTTTTAAACGTCTAAAGTGTGCAGATACATTCTTACATCTTTGATATCTATGTGATCTTGATTTCAAGATCATCTTCATAGCTAGGATTTCATTTCATCATTGTTTCCCCTTGATTCGTTATTTTTCTTGCATTTTAGTCATACAATTGCAATACTTACATCTTGTTTTCATTTTTTTGAGAACTTGGTGTAAGTTTATTTATTATATCGTTACATCGCTCACACTTGATAATAACTTATTTCTATACGTGTACTTAGTTTTGGTTCCAACATCATCTAAATCTTTTGAGAGTTTTGATATCAATTTGTTTATAGCGCAATAACATCATATTGATATTAACACCTTGCTTACTTGGTTAACGTGTTAAGGTAGTGTTGCTATGTTATTCACATTCAAAACTTCCATTATCAAAAACTTATTTTGTCAAAGATTTGAACTAGTCACAATATATCTTGTGGAGAGATTGTGTAAATATCACTTTGGTACTTAGGTCTCGTTAGTATTCTAACTCAACCTATGTATCGATAGGGTATTGTCCTTGTCTCATCTTATGCCTATCATTGAAATCATAGCTTAAGGTATAGTTTTTCTAAAACAGTTTGAGTGTTTGATTACTAGAGTTTGCATGATTGTTCCTAGTACAATAACAGTTACATAACATTGCATTTAGGACACACTAGGACATTGAGACTTTAGACGACTTACACTACATACACCTAGGTTTCGTATAACTTGATACATTTAGACAAAACCTAGTGCAACTTTGACTAGTGATGCCTAGAATCACAAAAATGGCATCTAAACTAAACGAGTGTGACTTAGAAGAAAATAATTTTGCATTGTTCCCATTCAGCGGTAATAACTTATCACCTCTCTTTTCGCAAGTCAAAGACACAAAACCTTTGGTTGATCATGTCAAGAAAATTTTGATTCTTCCAAGGAACAACACAATTTATACCTAGTTCACTTCGACGAGCTCCTTTATTATAACAAAGATCAAGTACTGCAAGAGAGCTTGAGTTAAAAGCCAAGATTTTGCAAGAGTGCAAAGCAGCGATTAAAAGCTGTTAACTAAAAATGGAAGAACAACCATGATCCCTCTTAAACATGGATAACCCCTTTCGACGTGGGGCATGCTTCCAATTCAGAATACATAACAAATACATTGAAGATGACCCATCAAAACCAACAAGTGATTCATGAAGACCTTACTCTAAGGCTTCACGCAAAGTAAAAATTGAACATGAGCACAAAGGCTCACCACCTCCTAGGTTTGACGAAGAAGATGATCCCTTAATCGAAGAAGAGATCATCCAAAGATAGATACTGAAACTTAGTCAAAAGTTAGCAAACTTAGGCTCTTCAAGTAAGAATGTGCATAAAGATAAACTCAAGACAAAATTAGGTGAGTTTCACGTTGATCCATATAATGACACAACTTTCAAAGTTGCTAAGGTAAATAGACTGGTATCACCTACAAAGGAAAAACTCATTCGTAAAGAGCAGTAATCGATGAAGAATACACTTACTACTCTACAAGAGAGAAATGTAGGACACAGTAGGAAATACCTATATGAAGAGATATGTCCTTACCCCTTTGATAAGGATATGTTGTGATATCCGTTTCCAAAACATTTCACCATCCCTAAGTTCGAAAAGTATAAAAGTAATGGTGATCCTCGTGATTGCGTCAAAGACTTCTACATGTCTTTTTAAGAGGTTACATATAGAGATAATTTTCTAATACAACTATTTCCTCACATCCTAGGAGCATTGGCATTGGAATGGTTTTTAGTATGCCTAAGGGATCCATTATGACATGACCCGCACTAGCTAAAAAATTTGTGTGACATTGCTCCTTGATATGGAGAATGATATCACCATGAATAACCTTTAAAACGTGAAAAAAACCTAATGAGACCTTCACGGAGAAGCTTCTTACGGTGATGGTGTGGATTGGCAAGTTGTTTCCCGGTGTCATGCCAAAAAAACAACTAGTAAGCATATTCGTCCCTAACTTAAACCCATAAATAGCATTTCATTTATAAATGCTCTACATCTCTAGCTTTGAAGAAGTTATTGAGAAAGTTAGTAAAATTGAAAGCTTGATTCTCATGAAAGGGTACAATTAAACCTATCATAAAGAAAAAACATGAAACAAAACCTCGAGATAAACTAAAGTTCTTCAACAAGAACAAGCATGTCGTTGTCATGCATTTACATTAAAGACTCCAAAAAGAGTACAAGTTATATAGACTGGTCCACTTCTAAAGCTTTCACAAGGACCTCACCCAAAGGCACCTACAAAACACGTGTTTACACTAATAATTGAATCATTATCGCCATACTTAAACAGTTAGATGCAATGAACATGGTGCAAGATTCAACCATGATAAAGGTGCCTTATCTAGAAGATGCTCCAAAACTAGGTTGGTTCAAAGAGCATGAGTATTATGATTTCCATCATGTCAAAGGACACAAAACTAATAGGTGCTTAAGACTGCGACATTATATACAAGACCTCATCAAAGAGGGAAATATCGCAGAGGTTCACCCTTGACTCATGACAGGTCCCAATGAGAAAATGGGTATATTTAAAGAATCATTTCCTAACCATGCGAGATAAAAAGAACAAGAATCCAGATTATGGATACACTTATAATAATTATAGGATTGTTGCTTATGTTTATCCAACTAATGATATTCCCTTTGATTCCCTTATAGGTTGTATCCATTCATCTAATGAATAGGTTAATACTATTAGGATTTTAGAAAAAAGTTGTGTTGTAGGTACACGATGTGCTCGTTTGATCATACCAGATCCCCTACCTATTCCTCGGGAAGTCGATACAATTTAATAGAACAATTGGAGAAAACACCACTAGAACTTTGATCCTAGATCTCCTCAAAATATCTACTACTCATAAGAACATATTATATAAAATGCTTTAGAGTTCAGGAGTCTCCACAGATGTAGATCCCGCACCTTCACGTGATGATTTCACATCTTGATTCTAACAATCATATCACTATTGATCGCACCGCAATCCCGTGTAATGACCGAGAGAACAACCTACCCTTATACCTAGAAGTAGTTATTACCCATTGTAAGATCAAGAGAGTGTTTATGGATGGAGGATCTGGTTTAAATATTCACACTTTGAATTTAGTTAAATATTTGGGCCATTCAAAACAGATCTAGGGGCTAAAAATATTACAATCACAACCTATGATAATGAGGAACGTGAATCAAAGGGTACTATAGCTCCAATGGAAGTGGGACCGACATGTCATGATACAAATTTCCATGTCCTTGACTTGGATATTCCCCTCGTAACATGCTCTTGGGATACACATGGATCCATGTTATGTAGGCCATTCCCTCCACATTCCATTAGTGTATTAAGATGTGTCATGGAGGAAAGATAATCACCATTCATGGTGATCCAAAACCATTCACACATTGTAGGGCATTACACAGTTTTTCTCATATAGCCTATGAATGTCCTTCTATAGATATTGTTGTTCCCTTACATACAGAGGCTATAAAGGAATGTGTGGATCTAGATACACTCACTCCTTGTAATCATAACTTTCCTTTGTTGGTAAACCCTTTCTCATCATGGGAGGTAACATCTGCAAAGTATGGCCCAAGTGAGTAGTTTACTCTTCAGCAGAGCCTTACTAATATCAGATCTTTCAGTATCACCCAAGACACGGGAAAACCCTACTTTCAATTCAAAAGCACTAGAGATAAATGCCATGAACCCTTTAAGATATTTATCCCTAGTGGTCTATCAGATGAGGAAAAGATGTTAGAAGATCCCACCAGGAGAGTACTTAAAGGTACCATGGCATCATGTCATCAAGCTCCATAGTATATCAAAGGCCACCGCATGATGTATGTCATGGGTTACAATGGGTTTGGATGCGGTATAAATGCACAAAGACAGTTAGAACCCATTCCTATTCCTTGTTTCAAATCCAACAAAAATGGCCTTAGAATCGAGACCTCATGACGATCCACCCTTTGAGATCGATGCCACCTCTTCTAAACATGAGGATGGCTCATCTCATTGGGATAAAGAATGCAAATTCCCAATATAGCCTTTACGAGGATCTTTCCTCCACGAACCTATTCCCTAATCAGTTGTTTTAACTTATCCAGATCAAATTCTCAAACAAATTATCAAGTAACCCTTATATATCCCAAACTTGTAGATTGGGATCAACAATTTCACATGTCACTCAATTTCTTTGAAAAAGATGAGGCATTCGCAGAATTCATGGGACTCGTGGATTCTATTCCGAATTTGGGGATCACAAGAAAGGTTTTACCATCAAACTAGATGCATGTGCATACTTCATAGAAGAATCGAGATGTGTGGATGATTGAATAAGAAGTTTGTAAGAAATAATAAGAATACTTTAGAGAATAATTGCAGAAAGATCAAGCACAAGTCTCATAGTGACAAACTTTTTGAGGCCCTAATAAATAAATAAAATGAATAAATCATAGAAAAGGTAAAATATAATATCCATATAAATATGATCTCACACCTCCTATCGAGGTTGATCTTACTCTTTCCCCGATCCTACACGGATAGAGGATGATTCTAAAATGCTTGTTCAGAAATAATTAGTGTCAATATTGGCTCGAGAAGAGGAGCCTAGATTGATAAAGTTGGGAGCTTCACTCTCGGCCCAAGAACAGAATATTTTCGTAGCACTATTACGAGAATATGCATATATTTTTCATTCTCATATGAAAATATGCCTAGTTTGGACCCGGGAATTGGTCGTGCACAACCTTTTTGTGCACCCAGATGCCAAACCCATCAAGCAGTGAAATTGAGAAAGATGCCCCAAGGTTGAGTTACTTATCAAAGAGGAATTGGAAAAGTTATTAGCTGCTGATTTTATTAAACACATTAACTATTCAGATTGAATATCCAATATAGTCCCAATTCGAGAAGAATTTGGTTGGTATAAGAATCTGCACCAAATTCTCTGCGACATCAATAAATCATGTCCCAAAGATGACTTCCCCGCCGAATATCGATATGATCATCGATTCCACTCGCTAGTTATGAAATTTTGTCCTTAATGTATGGTTTTTTAGGTTATAATTAGATTAGAATTGCAAAGGAAGATCAACACAAGATAGCTTTCATCACCCCTTGGGGGACATATTATTACAAGGTCATGCCTTTCGGACTCAAGAATGTGGGGCCACCTATCAACATGTAATGATAGTGATCTTTCATGACATGATGAATGACATCATGGAATATTATGTCAATGATATCTTAGCAAAATCCAAAACTAGAAGAGAGAACTTGGAAGTGTTGAGACATATTTTTCAACGTCTCTAAGATTACAAAGTACGTTTGAATCCTAGGAAGTGTGTCTTTGGTGTTTTATCGGGGAAGCTCCTAGGTTTCATCATTTCACTGAGAGGGATAAAGGTGGATCCCACAAAGGTTACAGCTATCACATAAATTCCTCCAACTACAAATCTTATATAACTAAGGAGTCTACAAGAAAATATTCAGGAAATCCACCATTTCATTTCACAACTTGTGGATAAGTGCCATCTATTTACACATCTCCTCAAAAGGGATGTTACATTCAATTGGGACCATATTTTAAAAATGAATTTAAACTACTTAAACAATACCTGCGTCAACCCGCATGTTCTCATGCCGCTTACCCCAAACAAACCTATCCTACTGCATATTTCAGCTACCCAATTTACTATTGGTGCACTACTTTCCCAATATGACCTTGACCACAGAGAAAGGGTGGTTTATTACCTTAGCCAAACCTTGATTTCCTATGAATTGAATTATTCATGAATCAAAAAGGCCTACACGGAAGTCATCTTTACCTTCAAAACTACATCATTATCTCCTAAATAATAAAACCAAGCTGATATCCAAAGTTTACCCTCTTAAGTACCTTTTATCCAAACCCACCCTTACGGGATGAATGGCTAATTAGATCATTCTCCTAAGTGAATTTGATATTAAGTTCGTTAACTAGAAATTGTTGAAGGGATAGATATTAGCCGATCAATTGGTAGAAGCTCTCCTACCAAGAATGGAACCATTGTGTCTAGATCTTCCAGATGCATCTATGATGTATGTCGAAGAGTCTATCATATGGAAAGTCCATTTTGATGAATCATTCACCTTCCATGGATCAGAGAAAGATTCATGCTAATCACTCCTACAAGGGAGGTCATTCCCAAGGCATTTTGTTTGGGGTTCCCTTACACTAATAACATTGCAGAATATGATGTACTCATTATCGGCCTTAAGTTGGCTATCACTTGGGATATCAGATAGTTAAGAGTCATTGGTGACTCCCAACTTATCATTAAACAAGTTAATGATGAATATAAAGTTAAAGATGAAAAGCTCATTCCATACAAGAAATTAGTTGAAACCTTGAAAGAATATTTTGTGCAGGTTATTTTTGAGCAAAAACCAAGGTCACACAATAGATCAATGGATGCCATGGCTACCATTAGATCACTGTTACACATTCTACCTCAGCCAATTAAAATGTCATTCTTTGTAGAGAATTTACGAGTGCCCGATATGACATGCTAGAGTCATGTTTGGTATGTGAAATTGTTGGTCCATTCTCCCCTTGGTATGACCCTATATTTAGATACCTAAAAGATGGAACATTTCCCCAAACATTACCCATTTCGAGAAGAAAGACCTTATCCGTCATATAGCCCATTACACCCTTCGTGTCTACGATGGGAATCTACTTCGTTGTTTGGATGTTACTAAATCACCCACGTTATTAAAGAAGTACACAAAGGCATTTGTGGAGAGTACGCTATTCTTGGCATGGTCTTGGCTAAGAAATTATTAAGAGTAGGCTATTATTGGCCTACCCCGGAAGTATATCCTGTTGTAACTTCGTCAAGAAGTGGGAGTTGTGTCAAAATTATGGCAACATGATACATGCACCAACACAAGTTTTGCATCCTATTACAACACATTCGTTGTTTTCTAGGTGGGGACTAGATCTCATAGGGAAGTTTCATCCTACTTCACCAGATGGTCATACCCACATTATTACCACCACTGAGTATTTTAATAAATGGGTAGAGGTTGTGCCTCTCACTTATGTCATTGGTGCGCAAATTTCCAAGTTCATTATGAATTGCCTCATTTTACGCTACCGCATTCCTCCGCCATTATCACCAATAATGGTAAATCCTTCGAGAATAAAATGGTTAAATTGTTATGTCAATACTTTAAAATTCAACTCAAGTGGTCCACCCCCTATTACCCTCAAGGTAATGGACAATTCGAAGCCACCAACAAAAATCTTATACGGATCATGGAGAAAATTGTAAAAGTTTGGCCATAATTGGCACTTACAGATACATCCTACCTTCTGGGCCTATCGAACCTCCATCCACACTCCTATTGGTGTGACCCCATATTCCTTAGTCTATGGTACTGAAACCCTCATACCCTTGGAAGTGGAGCTTCCCTCCCTAAGAATATCTCTCTGGGACTATCTTGACAAACATGAAGACTATAGAGTTGCTCAACTAGTAGAGTTAGAACTATTGGATGAGAAGTGTATGAGAGTGCTCAATCACCTAAAGGTTTACTAGAACCGAGTATCAAGATGATATAATAAGTGGATCATTCATTTTGAATTTTATTTAGGTGATCTTATTCTAAAATAAAACCACAAGAACACTGTCAAGGACAAAGAAAAGAAAGGAAAATTTGAGGCTAACTGGTTAGGACCTTATGTGGTGCTTGCTAAATATGGATCGGGAGCCTAAAAACTTACATATCCATATGGTGAAGAGCTTACGGATAACCCATGAATACCATGTATCTCAAGTGGTTCTATGCTTAAGCATGGTGTAGATATTACAAAATGCCTAAAAATAGAAAAAGAAAGAAAAAAACAAGCCAAAAATCAAAAAAAACAAGAAAATAGTAAATAAAAAACATGTTGTCCAAGTGTGAAAAAACGCAATTGTGGCACATTAAGAAATTCATTGGGTGAAAACCAGTTTTTGATGCTCAAGGAGGGTTCATTGTTCACACGTTACTCTTGCATTTGGACAAATAAGCTGTCACTTCTATATAGGTTTGGTTTCCCTTATCGAGTTTAGGAACCCTCTCAAATCTAACTTGCAAATCTATGATTTGGATTTTGTGTTCTTATATCTACGTGAAGGAGTTTCCTTTGTATATTCCCATAAAATGCTAGGGACATCTTCACATTTCACCTTCTTGAACATGCCCATGTGGCATTCTTCTTTTTTATATTCCCACATCACGTTGGGGTATCCACGCTTCTTTGTCCTTTGTACATCACTTTCAAAAGACCTTAGACAACACAAAAACATTTTGAAAAGATATACAAAAATATAAACATTCGAAATACCCCTTCTAGGAATGAAACTACACACAAACATAATAACATTGTCTTTAGGAAACCCCAAAAATAATGTAGCCTTGAAAATTGTCTTTCAAATGACACCAAAAATAATAATATATATATATATATCACTATTGTCCCGCAAAAATAGAGTCTTAGTTTGCTTTCTTTTAGTTGTTGATTTGTAGAGTGTTGATTGCATTTTATTTCCATGTTGTATGTATTAAATTTGATTCATTTTCTTAGGTTAAGTTTTACTTAGCTATTGCATTTAGTTCGTTTTATCTTGCATACTTGTTTATAATTGTAGTATGTTCTTTTGTTTTGTTTCCATTGCATTGTGTGGTATGTTTACAAGATTGAATTCAATTGCTTACTTTAGTTGAGTGTTTACTTAGCTAATTGCATTAGATTCACTTTTCATACTTGTTATTATTTGTAGTATGTTAGTTTTTTCTTGTAGATTGATTGTACAAATTGTTGTCATCATTACGATATCACATCTATCATCTATCATTTCCCATCACATCTAACACCATCAAATACATCATATATACAAAAATGCTAAGTTTTACATCAAGCATGTATACTAAGCTAATCATCACATATTGTATCATTAATGGGGGCAAGAGGGGTTGTGCATGATCACAAATCTATCCCCCCACACTAATATCATCTATATCATCCTGTATGCTAAAAACTACCAAGTATCTCATGTACTATCTAAGGATATATCATCAATATAAAACATGTGGTACATCATCAATATCTATCATGATACATACATGTGAAATAAAATCATACAACATCATGATATACTCAACAACATCTATAAACATGAATCGTCGTCATAAGGCATATAAAAGCATGACAATTTATAACATCAAATGTCCATATATACATATGTACATATATATCTCCAAATAGATATACATCATCGATACAAAATCTACCATCAAGGGCATGTGTCAAAATACAAATCCTTCATCAGGAGGCATAGTAATCAAAATGATACATCAATACATATATTGATCAAAATTATCCTTCATAAGAGGCATATATACATACATATATCAAGTACAATATAGAGAAGGATTCAGCCATATCTCTCGCCCTCTCCCGGGCTACATGGTCTATGGCCGGAGGACGAAATGGAAGTTGGTGCGATTGGCCGGGCTCAGGTGTAGCACCCTGTTTTCCAGTGGCTGTTGATCTTCGATCTAACTAACTATCCTAACCTCCATGACATGGAGCCTATCCTGCTCACATCTAACTGATCAAAAGGTGTAACTCTATGTCATGTTGGAACTACTCGGTAGTAGGTGGCCTTGTAATACGAGGCCTCGCCACTAGCTCTCATGATATCCTATATCATCTATGTGTCACCAAAGTTTGTGGCTTCCTGTACAGTAGAATCTCGCTCCCTTGTAAGTCTACCAATATCATCCTGAGCCTATCTCAAAGTGGCATCCTACTAATCTTTGTCTGTTATGATGGTCTAGACTGGGCCGGCTAGTCTCTCACGAATGGCAATACCCTTCACTTGGGCACAGGCACGATCCCGCTATGTAATAAAACCACGAGTGTATGTACATGCTCGATGTAAAAGGCTCAATATCCGAGCACCCTACTCTACTAATTTTCATATCTACTAATGCCATGTGTTTCACTCGGAAATGCTTCGTTCCTTATAGAAACAGATAAGGTTAGGGTTAGGAGGAATACCTGTAGAATGTCGAGATGATGTGCGCGTACCGTAGAGAAAGATCAGGCTGACTGCGAAGAACTCCTTTTTGTCTTGGAAGGACTACCTGCAAATAAGAACACAAGACCACAAGATTTTGATTAGATAATAAATGAGGAAACTGCCTTGGGCCCAGGAAATGTAAAACTTCCTTTCGAAGGTGGTCAGTTTCCCTGCTAATATGAGTTAACACAAAATATTGTAAAATATCAATCAAATTGCTTGGCTGAACTGGGTAGGGGAAAGGCTGTTTTTCCTGGTTTTGATCAAAGGAACCGATGCCGGTTACCTATAACCGATGGCGGTTACTGATAACCGATACCGGTGGGTTCTAAGATGGCTGATTTTTGGATGGTATTGGGAAATGGGATGGTTAGAAGCTAAGGAATGATAGTTAGAGGCAATGGTACGTTGGATAATGGATTCAGGAACGGATTTGGGAGGACTGTAATTCCAAAAGCATAAGAAATGTTATAATGGAGGACATGCAAGATGTAACTTACTGGTTTTTGACGAAGATGCCAGTTGATCTCCTTGGCTGCCAACTCTTGGTTTCTTCACTCGCCTCGCTTGGTCAAGTGAAGTTCGGACTCGCTAATCGCTTTGACTCTCCTTTTTCAAAAATCCTTCGACTGATCGCCCAAAATGAAATTCCGATCCGTTGTTTTGGTTTGGGAATCCCATTTACAGGGAACCGATGGCGGTTGCGTAACCGACGGCGGTCGAGTAGGAACCGGCATCGGTTAGGAAAAAGTAGGCTATTTTTAGTAAAATAGCCCACCTTCCCTGCTTTTCTCCCGAGAGATCAGTTGCGGGCTTGGTCAAGTGGCTAGAAGGTCGGCTTTTGGTGCGAGTAAGGAGGCATTAGTTATGGATGTGAGTCTAGACCAAGTCATGGGTCTTAATTAGCTTAGTTTAGGGTTAGGGCTAGGTCATGATGAGGTGGCAAGGTGAGGTGGCGGGTAAGGTGATGTGGATTTATCAATTACAAGGTAATTAATAAATAATTGTGTAAAGTTTAGGTAATGAGGTTAGGTTGCGAAATGGGATGCGGTCACAAGGGTCGTGAGACACGAATTTGGTGTCTACATTAGCCCCTTATTGTCGTGTAGCTTGTTCTGTAAAGCTGCGCGGACAATAATATGAAGTGGTTTCTCATGTTAAAGATATAGGTAATCCCCCTCAAATCTATCACAGATTGAGTGAACGGGAAATCAGGGATAGGGTTGATAAAGGGTATATGTGGTAGAGAGGATGGTAAGGTGGTGGGGTAGGTCCAAGGAAGCAGACGCATGTTGAAATGCAATAGTACGACTAGGGTACATGATTTGACGAGCAAACCAAAGAATGTGTAGGCAAAGGTCGATAGTTTATCCAAACAAGGGTGATATAATCGGTATCCAAGGCATAGGAAGTAACTCCTGTGGTATATAACATGGGTAAGGTATAGGAACGTTTAGGCATGTTCTAAGCAAGACTCAAATGGTTGGTTTGGTTGAGATAAACGTCACGGTCAGGTCTAGGCAAAGTTGGTCGAGATCAAGTCAAGGACCCTAATCATGCTAAAACACGAACAGTGAGCTCGATTGAACAAAAAGCTACATCTTTGGATGGATAAATTAAAACGGTGATTGTGGGTATGGTATGGTTAATTGGTGGTGCGGCCTTAGGTCGGGCCAAATGGTTAAGTGCGGCCTTTGGTCGGGCCAAATGGTTAAGTGCGGCCTTAGGTCGGGCCGTGGTAAGGTTGAGGCCTTAGGTCGGGCCAATTGGTAAGTTGAGGCCTTGGGTCGGACCAAATAGGTGGGTTGAGGCCTTGGGTCGGGCAAATAGGTAGGTTGAGGCCTTGGGTCGGGCATTGGTAGGGCCGAGGCCTTGGTCGGGCCAAATAGGTAGGTTGAGGCCTTGGGTCGGGCCAAATAGGTAGGTTGAGGCCTTGGTCGGGCCATTGGTAGGTTGAGGCCTTGGGTCGGGCCAAATAGGTAGGCGAGGCCTTGGGCCGGGCAGTAGGTAAGTTGAGGCCTTGGGTCGGGCCAATTGGTAGGTTAAGGCCTTGGGTCGGGCCAAATAGGTAGGCGAGGAGCCTTGGGTCGGGCCAAGTAGGTAAGCCGAGGCCTTGGGTCGGGCCAATTGGTAGGTTGAGGCCTTGGGTCGGGCCAATAGGTAGGGCGAGGCCTTAGGTCGGGCCAATTGGGTAAGTTGAGGCCTTGGTCGGGCCAATTGGTAGGTCGAGGCCTTGGGTCGGCACGGTGGTAGGTTGAGGCCTTAGGTCGGGCCGAATAGGTAGGTTGAGGCCTTGGGTCGGGCCAATTGGTAGGTTGAGGCCTTGGGTCGGGCCAAATAGGTAGGTTGAGGCCTTAGGTCGGGCCAATTGGTAGGTTGAGGCCTTAGGTCGGGCCGAATAGGTAAACAAATGATGTGCAACAAAGGTGGACAGAGGCGATATTGGTGAAAAAGAGGCAAGGAGTAAGGAACGGCAAAGAATGGGGTAAAAGGGGTATCAAACCGACGTCGATTCATCATGACCGATATCGGTTAAGGGACCGATACCGGTTTCCTAGGGCAAAAAGGAAACCGACATCGGTTTAGGTCGAAAAACCTATAAAAAGAAACATACGGCCTGTCATTGTCACTTTTGTTTTTTGTAATCCAAAATTGACTTGTCTGACGTGGAGAGTTGATTTGGAGGGGTATTGAGTGAGGTGGAGCTATTTGATGGCGGAGAGAGTTGATAGTAGGCCCTAATAGTTGAGGAGGCGGCAGTGATTGGGCAGGGGACCCAAAGCAAAAGATTGGAGCCATGCGGCACAGCAGAGGAGGAGCCTGGAGGGGCTGGACCAGCTGGACCGCCACCACCCATCCCACCACGACGACGTGTCGTCGTACCGGTAGGTTCTAAACTCTTTAATTTGGTGATTTGGTTGATTTATGGTGTTTTTGGGATTTGGGTAGAATTTGTATTTTGTAGGAAATAATGGGTAAATGGAGGTAATTTGAGAAAGGGAGAGGGTAGATAGGTTAGATAGGCTAAGGCATAGGTGTGTAAAATTTTAGGGTGTTTGGGTGGGTGAATGGGTAGAAATAGGTAAAAATGAGTTTGGGGGCGCGGGGTTCGGCTCGGAGAGAACGATGGATCGATGTCGGTCACTAAGCGACCGGCATCGGTCGCTAAAGTTTAGGGAAGGGTACAATTGTTTGTGACCGGCGTCGGTGATGTATCGACCTGCGCACGGTTGTGGGTTTATGTAGGGGTTGGGTTGGGTTGGGGTGGGTGAGTGGGTGGGGTTGAGTTGGGAGTGGGGAAGGGGATAGAGTTAGGGGGGTTTGGGTTGGGTTTTGGGTGGTTGGGTTGGGTTGAGTTTGGGTGAGTGGGTGGGGTTGAGTTGGGAGTGGGGAAGGGGATAGAGTTAGGGGTTGAGGGTTTAGTGTTTTGTAGGTTGGGTTTCGGGTGGGTATGGGGTTTGGGTTGGGTTTTGGGTGGTTGGGTTGGGTTGAGTTTGGGTGAGTGGGTGGGGTTGAGTTGGGAGTGGGGAAGGGGATAGAGTTAGGGGTCGAGGGTTGATAGGGTTTGAAAGTGGGTGGGGTGGCTTGGTGGGGTGGGTTGTGTTGGGTTGGGTTGAGTTGGGTTGGGTAGGTAGAGAGTCAAGGGGTATGGGTTGGGTTTAGGATGGGGTTTAGGGTTTTTTAGGTTGGGTTTCGGGTGGGTAAGGTAGCGTGTTGGGGTGGGGTTGAGTTGGGTAGGTAGAGAGTCGGGGTATGGGTTGGGTTTAGGATGGGGTTTAGGGTTTTTAGGTTGGGTTTCGGGTGGGTAAGGTAGCGTGTTGGGGTGGGGTTAGATTTTGGGTGTTACAAAAAAAAAGGGGGTAGATGGTAAAGTGGATGTTATTAGAACGAGTGGGTCTAAGAATGTGGGTTGATTTTGCAGCACGTCAAGCCGTGATTGACGATGCGTGATAGGATGCCTCCACTATTGAGTCGGATGAGGCCACACATATCTGCGGCGCATTGGGCCATCATGCGCGAGGTGGGGCTTGGCGGGGTCCAGAGGTACAGAGCGATCGACAGAGATCACAGCCTGATGGTCGCCCTCATCGAGAGATGGGATCCGGCGGCCAATGTGTTCCATCTGCCGACCGGGGAGATGACCGTCACATTAGAGGATGTGTATCGCATCCTGCGGCTACCGATCGAGGGAGAGGCCGTTTTCCAGGTAGATTCAGAGACTGCCATGGATAGCATACTGCAGGTTTTTGGGGATGCAGCCGCGCTTCTTACATATCATAGCGCGAGCATTGGATATGGTGACATGTACCGCGCACACAGACATGAGACACGGCTTGCCGTGTTGATGATGATAGGGATCACCTGCTTCGCCCTCCCGGATTCAGAGGGAGGCCGCTTCCCACGGGCATTGATGGGGGTGCTACTGGAGATGGTGGAGGAGCACACTGCTTTTGCATGGGCACCAAGATATCCGTGCAATTATACAGGAGTTATGGGGCTATCACCGGAGGAGGCGATTTGGTATTTGTTCTACATTTTTGTTGCACTGTTGGGCATACGAGCACATCGTATGCATCAGGCCGGTAGGGCTACCCCAGCAGCCAGGGCCACAGGTCGTGTACCGATATGGATTTCAGAGGTGGTTGGGGATCGTGGGCCAGCCACGAGCAGTTGTTGCAGGTCGAGATGTGGCCTACTATAGACATATGCTAGAGGGCCTTACAGCAGTAGACATTATATGGAGACCCTACAGAGGTCACCAGCCTGGCAGAGGAGCCCGCATGCAGGCACCTGCGCCCGATCCAAAGATACATTCTGGATAGCAGGACGGAGGCCGGGAGAGTACGAGCGGATACCCTTAGAGAGGGTACGCAGGCAGATGGGGCTGCCACAGGACGAGCCACCTCCCTTCCCTCAGTACAGGAGGGATGATGTAGAGGCCCCACTACCAGCACCACAGCCTTGGGATCCAGACTGGGTAGCGGAGAGACCAGCAGTGGGGTGTGGATGATGCCGAGGCACTGCACGGAAGACAGGGTAGGGTGCAAGGCGGCAGAGAGCAATGAGGATAGATCACCGCAAGCAGCCTGACTGGGCAATGGTGATCTGCAGAGAGAGATCACCCTGGGCAAAGTGCAGCTATTACAGACGATTAGGCTTGCACGCCGCACGTGCACATATAGGGGTTTTACAGGGGCAGCTAGCCCAGCTCGCTCAGTGCACAGCAAAGACCACCACCAAGAAGACAAACGGAAAGTGCAGTACAGTACACAGCAAACCAGCACTCAGCATGACACCCACAGCCCCAGATACCACCACGGCCAGTGCAGTATTGAAGCACAGCAAAGACCTCCCAGCCCCACGGCCACGCGAGTGCAGGCGTGCTGGGGATAGTGGTGTTGGGTGCCAGGGGACCAGCCCCAGTTCCTTCAGTGGCGAGAGATCGTTATATGGAGGTTAGAGCAGAGGCCCGTTATTATCAGGATATTCTTGATAGTACCGGAGTCGATTATCAGGCATATGCAGCTCATAGAGCAGAGACCTCGCGCAGCCAGAGATCTCAGGGAGGGGCAGCCACAGCTGGCGTGTCTGTGACAGGCAGGAGGCGAGAGGCGCCACAGGGACCAGCGGGGAGAGGTGCCGAGGGCGGTGGGGAGAGCTGATAGATCCCCGACGTGGTTTTGTATAGGGACACGGGCACCGGTCTGCGAACCGGTTGTATTGATAGAGGCTGCGTGCGACATTTATTCATTGTATTGATTCATTTATTTATTATATACCGCCTGCGAGCGAGTATAGATTTTTGGTAGGTATTGCGGCTGCGTGCGGCTTTGGTATATTATGAGATCACAGAGGCCCCAGTCACAGAATGTAGGGCACATTGTATTTTGAAAATTTGTATATATATATATAGATGATGTTTTGATCCACATGTTTTTAAAATGTGTTGAAATATTTTGTTAATGGTTTGGTAATATATAGAATGTGTGATGAGTTTAATTGACATGTTGATAGATAGATGATGCTGATGTTTTTGTGCGTATATATGAATGACAGGTTATGTGATAAATTGGTGGTTTTGTGACAGTGTGATATATGTAACTGATGAGTTGGATCCAAATGATGTATAGATTGATAGTTTTTTGATATTTGTAGTTGAGGGTTGTGTATTGGTATAAATGATGTTTAATGAAAATGTAATGTTATATGTGGTGGATGAACAAAATGTGGTAAATTGTGTTGTTTATGCAGGCAAAGAGGCGGGCGCGACAAAAATTTAGATGAGAAATGAAGAAAAGAACCCTGTTTCAAAAAGGAGGGTGTGTAACCAGATCGGTTAGGTAACCGATGTCAGATATAATGACGATATCGGTTAAGCAACCGATACCGGTTATTTAGGTATGGGCTTTTCTAAAAATAAAAAAGCTAGGGTGGCAACTGAAGTTTTAATTTTAGAGCCATGCAAGAGGTTAAATACGCGAACGCGACGCTTTTTGACGATTGAGACAGGGATTTGCATGAGAGATTTGGGTGAGAAGAAGGAAAGAGACAAGGAAAGTGAATTGTGATCTGAGATTCAGAAGATAGCAAGGCAGGTTTGAAAAAAGGTGGTGATAATGGCAGGACGAGGAGAAACATCCAGCAGGCAGGGACAAGAGAGAAGACAAGGGCCACCGCAAGCTACTGCAACCCAAGAGGTAAACGTTTTGGTTGTGATTTGATTTCTGCATGGTTTTGTGAAGAAGATGGGGTAGAATAGGTGGGTAAATATGAGAAAGAAAACATGATAACAAGGGTTGCAGGTGAGGTAAGTGTTACCGGGTAGGCAATCAGGGGTTTCAGGTATGTTTATATGTATAAAAACGAAGAAACGAGCAAATTATTGTCGTAGGTGGTTGTTTTTAAGGAAGGTGTATAAAATTAACAGTGACCGGTAGCGGTTTGGGAGAACCGCTATCGGTTAGAAACCGATATCGGTTAGGTATAACCGTAACGTTCATCGGAGAAATTTCCGAATGTTTGAAAAAGACCCTAACGGGTTGAATGGTTGTTTGTTGTTTTGGTGTATGCAGCAGCAGACAGAGCGAGTTGAGGATGAATGATAGTGTGCAGCCGCTGTTTCGCTAATCCGAGCGGATGTAACACCAATGCGAATGGACATTGATAAATCGTTTGGGGTTAAGTGGAACTGCGTTATTATTCACGAATCGCACGTAACCATGGTATGTTACAAAGCGCCGATTGAGAGATGGAATCCTCGAGACAAATACCTTCTATCCGCCAACAGTGAGATGACAAAGAATATCGAAGATGTGTTTGATTTTGAGACTCCCTATTACAGAGAGCCAAAGATATCGTGCACTACCTAGCGCGGCACGGGGAGCGATAACAGCAGTATTTGGTCCATACGCACGAGATTTGACACAGCGAGGTTTATCGTTTACATATGGGGTAATGTATGCAGCACACCCTGAGGAGACAAGGTTAGCAGTGATATTAATGATAGCAGTAGGGTATTATGCATTACCGAGGGCGGAAGGGGGAAAATTTCCAAAGGCATTGATGTGTGTTATCTGGGAGATGATAGAAAGGAACGTTACGTTTGCATGGGCACCTGCATATTTGGCGGAGCTATACAGGGGTTTATGGGCTTGTAGGCGAAGTCACAGGACAACGTTGGATTGCTCATACTTATTACACTGTTGGGCCTATGAGCACATTGTTTGTGTGCGACCAATAGGCCGATCTATACAGGCAGGAGAGACCGGAGTACAGAGGTTGGGATTCCGACGATGGGTCCAGACAGAACAAGAGGCAAGATCTCAGGCCGTGCCGGGTGACATTGAGTATTACAGCAGGTATGGGAGAGAGTGACGGTTGCGGATATCTGTTGGAGGCCCTACGGGAACTATATGGTAACCGAGAACATAGCTGAGGAGTTGAGAGGTGTAGAGCGATTGAGGTGGATCGCGGGGCACAGGCCAGGTGAATATGAGAGGATTCCTATAGATCGCGTGCGGCGACAATTTGGATATGTGCAGGACATACCACAGGCTTATAGACCATATATGAGGATCGATGCCGAGGCAGCATTCTCACCACCCCGGCCAACACCTCCAGAAGGGCCTGAGGAGATAGCAGCCGATCGCAGGGTAATGGATGTAGGAATGACAGAGGCCTATAGATTATGGTGGGTAGCAGAACTGCGAGGTGTACGTGAGTGCCCGACACACGGTGATTACATGCAGAGAGGATCGCTGCAGCGTTTGGTTCAAAGCAGCCCAAACGCAGTGAATGAGACAAGAGGATTGTTAGTGGTCATGGAGTCACGGGCGGCGAGACTAGAGGCTGGAGTTCTCCATGCGAGAGGGCATATTCATATGTTACAGGAGAGATTGGCAGATCAGTGGGCGGTACCAATAGCCGTGGTACCTTTGAGGACAGAGAGGCCCGGTGAGAGGGGTCGACGATCACGATCATCACCTAGTTCGGGATGAGTTGTGATGGTCTGAGTATATGTTAGCGAGGTATAAGAATAAGGATGCCGACCTGCGTGTCGATGATAGAGAAGATGTATTTGTTTAACATCTAAATAAAACTGAATATGTATGTTGATTTGAGTTATGATAATAATAAGATTGTCGGTGTTTTGATTTTCGGTGTTTCGAAAAAGGATAAAGAGAAATGTGATTAAAATAAAAATACACAAAAATATTTATATTCACCACACAAGATAGGTTATGGTAGGGGATGGTCGAGCTAACCTTGGGAGACCCCATGTCTCCGAAGTGCTGCCTACATAGCCCATTGCACAAAGCAAGGAAGGGCCTCAGACCGATGTAGTTCTCCCTTAGGATCAGGGAGGGGTGAATTTAGGCAACGGGTCGCTTGGTAAAAATTTGATGTTGGTAGGGTAATGTTGTTGGCTTGGTAGGATAAAGCAAAGGTTAGCATACCCAAGTAGAAGGGAATAATGTCCTGATTAAGATCAACACACAATCCTAGATGCGAGGCAAAGCGGAAAGAGTGCTCCGTAGGTGAAAAGAGATAAACAAACCACACAACGTAGAACGAGCCTGAAGCCCTAAGTGCCGTGTATGTAGAAGTCCATAGTTGAAAAGAGTTGTATGATCACAATATATCAGGTGTACGTTACGTCCCTTGAGTTGAACAAATGGTGAGGTGATGTGGATGATATAGCTGAGGTACAAAGAACTTGTTACAACGAAAGAGAACCTACCCTAAATAGACAAGTCCATGACCCAAAGAGTTCTTTTGCATGAGGCTTTTATTTTATTGAATGTAGACTGATCGATGCGGGAAGTCTATAAGGGATATTGATTGTATTATTCTTGAGGTCTTCACGGAAGTGATCAATGCGAAGCTTCGATAAAGGTCGACTGTGGTATAGCTGTCCTTCGGGGAGCAACTATTTATAGTAGCAGAGATGATTTTAGTGCATAGCTGTCCTTCAGGGGAGCAGTCTATTTATAGTAGCAGCAATAGTTTGGCATATAGCTGTCCTTCGAGGGAGCAGTCTATATTTAATTTTAGATGACTAGATGTTCTTTTGGCGTGAAGCATCTAGTTTAGTAGGAAGTTTGACTCAAGAAAATCCCATAAGAATACGGTGTATTTTAATACTTTAAAGTCATGGACTAGACTAAAAAAAGGGGAAGGCATTATCAAGGGGAGGTGCGAAGTGATTTTGATTTTATTCGGAGATATAGAAAATAAAGTGTATGTAGCGGTAAATGAGCTCAAGGGACGAGCAGTAGGTAGATAAGGAGTGATATAACACTAGATTCAACAAAGAGAATGGTCGAAGATGCAAGGCATTAGGGGTTGTGCTCAGTTTACCATTGCGAAGCTAAACGATAAGTGCCTGATCCATAGGTGTGAGTGATTATATAAGGCCCAATCCAATTGGGAGCAAATTTTCCACGTTTGCTCTTTTCTAGTTTGGTTACATGTTGATTCTCTTTGAGGACAAGATCACCAACCTTAAAGGTACGCTCATGAAGTCGCTTATCATAAGCACGCTTGATGCGTTTTTGATAGATTTGGAGGTGATCGAGAGCTGTAAGACGTCGTTCGTCAAGAAGCTCTAATTGGGCTAACCGCTCTTGGCGGAAATCATCGTTGGTGAGAATATCCTGAAGAGATATTCTAAGGGAGGGTATTTGTATTTCGAGAGACAAAAAGCCTCTGCCATATACCAATGAAAAAGGTGTGGCATTAGTGGAGGTACGAATGCTAGTACGATAAGCCCAAAGGGCAAAGGGAATGTGATCGTGCCAATTTCTTCCAGATTCATTGACGACTTTCATGAGGATTTTGGTTAGAGTTTTATTAGAAGATTCAGCCTGACCATTGGCCTGCGGATAGTAAGGCGATGAGAAGCTAAGTTTGATACCAAAGTTGTCACAAAGGTCTTGTAACAACTTATTTTTGAAAGATTTACCATTATCTGTTATTAGGCGATGAGGAATACCAAAACGACAGATAATGTGATGGTTAATGAATTCGACAATTTTTTCTTTTTTGATTGAAATGAGTGGAACGGCCTCCACCCATTTTGTGTAATATTCGGTCGCTGTGATTATCCAACGGTGACGTTGTGAAGAGGTCGGGTGAATCTCACCAATAAGGTCTAAACCCCATTGTGAGAAAGGCCAAAGATCTCGTGCGACCTGTAGCGGGTGGCTAGGAGTATGTTGAAGATTGGCATGTTGTTGACACATGACACAGCGCTTAACATATTCGTAGCAGTCGTTATTGAGAGTAGGCCAATAATAACCTAGGCGAAGGATTCGTTTAGCCACGGCAAGGCCGCTAAAATGTCCACCACAAATACCGTCATGGACCTGTTGGATGGTATGAGTGGCCTCCATGCCGCTTAGACAAACAAGGAGGATACCATCAAAGCCACGTTTATAGAGGAGTCCCCATGACAACATAACGCGAAACACTTTTAAGAAAAGCACGTTTGCACGTTACTAGTAAGATCTGTGGGAGGACAGAGATTGTAAGGTAGTCATGAAATTGGTGGTACCTGTGTATCCCTGTGAATTAGTAGATACAAAGATTTATCATACAAACTACCGGGTTGAATAGGATGGGGCAAAAATTTGTTGGACCACACTTAATAATTCAGAGTCACATACAAGCGGGAATTTGCGAGGCTAAGCAAGCCATAGTATCCGCAAATTTGTTAGTGGAGCGGGGAATGGTTTGTATAGAATAGTGGGTAAATAAGGCTAGAAGTGACTCCACGTGGTGTTTGTACTTCTGAAGTTCCTCGTTTTTACATTGGTAGATGCCCGTAACTTGATTGACTACCAATTGAGAGTCGCCAAAAATGTTGATAGATTTGATACCTAAGTGTAACGCAACTTGGAGACCTAGAACAAGGGCCTCGTATTCCGCCGTATTATTAGTGCAAGGGAAATCAAGTCGGAATGAAAGAGGCATAGGTTCGGGCCAGTGTCAAGAGGATGAGAACAATGCCGGCTCCTCCGCCGCGCTGGCACTTAGATCCATCGAAGAAGAGGGTCATTTGATACGACACTTCTCCGAGCGAAAGAGTGGCGATGAGTTCGTCGGGGAAGGTAAAATTGGTAAATTGTTCCCCAGGTAGAGGGGCCTCCGCAAGTTGATCTGCAAGAGTTTGTCCTTTGATTGATTTCTGTTGTATAAATTCAAGGTCGAGGTCGGCGAGGAGCATGAGCCATCGAGCGATGCGTTGGTTTAGGTGTGGTTTGGCGTACATATAATGAATGGGGTCTCGTGTTGGTGATGACGAAAGTTTTGTGATTCGTGAGGTAATGCCGAGTTTGGTGGCGACGAATGATAGGCCGTGCACAATTTTTCTACATGTGTATACCTAGTCTCGTAATCCACGAGGGTACGACTTATATAGTAAACGGCCCGCTCTCGGCGTGCCGGTCTCGATGGGCGAGCATAGCTCCTATAAGATGGTCGTGGGCGGAAAGATAAAGGTAGAAAGGACGGTCGTCCCGGGGTGGGATAAGCACAGTGGCTGCAAGAGATATGTTTTGAGAGCTTCAAGGCTTGGTGACACTCCTCACCCATCAAAGGCAACATCCTTTTTAGAAGGTGATGAAAAGGGTGACATCGATCCGAGAGTTGGGAAATGAAACGCCGGATGGATGAAGTTTACCCCGCAAACTACGCATTGTTTGAGATTTTGGGTGGGGGCATTTCTAGGATAGCTTTGACTTTCGATGGATCGACCTCAATGCCACGCAAAGAGACGATAAAGCCCTTTAAGTTTCCCAAAGGACACCAAAGACACATTTCTTTGGTCAAGACGACGTAATATTGTAACAAAGCATCAAAAATAATGGTTAAAACATCGAGATGTTCACTGCGATGTTTAGACTTGCCAAGAAGATCATCAACGTAATCTTCGAGGATAGTGTGCATAATGTCATGGAAAATGTAGGTCATAGCCCGCTGATAGGTCGCACCAGCATTCTTAAGGCCAAACGGCATTACACGGTAACAGAAAGTTCCCCAAGGAGTTATGAAGGCAGTTTTGTGTTGATCGGCAGGGGCAACCAAAATTTGGTTGTATCCTGAAAAGCCATCCATGAGAGAAAGCATTTCATGACCCGCAGTGAGATCAACAAGTTGATCAATACTTGGGAGGGGGAAGTCATCCTTAGGGCAAGCGAGGTTAAGATCCCGGAAATCCGTGCATATCCGAAGTCCCCCCCGCCGCAGCTTCGGTGATGTACGATGTTAGAAATCCATTGAGGATAGTCAATAAAGGTGATGAAGGAAACAGAAAGGAGTCGTTGGAGTTCTTCTTTGACCAAGAGAGCAATGCGTGGATGCATTTTTCAATTTCGCTTGACTGCCTGGAATCGGGGTTTAGGGTGATGTTATGGACGGCAATGGTAGGATCAATTCCCTGGCATGTCGGGCGTAAGACCATGCGAAAGCTTGGTCATGAAAGCACGGAGAAAGGTAGTAAAGGCGGCTTGTTCGATGTGTTAAGAGATTGTCCAATCTTCACTATGTGAGGATCTTCCTCCGTGTGGATGTTGATTTCTATAGTAGATTCATTCAAAGATAGTTTGGGTTTCAGATGGTAGGGCGCGTTGAATATAAGAATCATCCGCGCCTGTAAGTGAGTATGGAGTCGTCATCCCGGCATTCAACAACATTAATCACAAAGCGAATCCTCTTCGATCATGCCGGGATACGTAAGGGAAGAGAAGATGGGTCCTCATCATCGCGCTGATAAGTGAGAGGACCTATGAAGATAGCATTTACTGCAAAAAAAAAAAAAAAAAAAGTTAGGAGGGATAGATTCGTGGTCCATCGATTCTCGGGGAGATGATGGCAAAGTGGGTGATGATGGTTCAAATGGGGGCAACGCCTTCTTCTTCCGTGATACAAATGACAGAGGTGTTTCTTGTGTAGGTGTTTCGAAAACCCGCACCACCGCGATCATTATGTTTGCGGGTGGTGATGGGGATGAGCGTATGCCGCCTTGTTCGTAAAGGCCGAAACCAAAGCCTTCCACGCACGAGTCAAGAAGGTGAGGGCGGTTTACGATTTGTCGTATTGAAAATCAGATTCGAAGGGAACCACACCAAGAGGAGGTTCTGTGGGTAATGGAAGATGCGTCAACACCCCCATACGTTAGGTTAGTGCGGCAATGGGGTGGTCCGTAAGAGATTATCTCCCACGCGACGGTCGAGGTGGGATGTGCATGTAATTGTCCGTACTCGCGGGTAGGAAAAGAACTAACGTTATATAAGCGATACTCCCAGCGAAGGCGATGAAAAACGCCTACTAAGGGATCGGAGGTTGGGATGTTAGCTGCGGGAAGAGAAGTGGTTTGTGCGACGGTGATTTCATCACCAAGGCGTAGGTGCGATTGAGGTGGACGGTTGGGTTGAATGTATGGGTGTCTTAATTGGTATAAGCACATCGTTTGACGGTATACAACATATTGCAAGTTTTCAAGGGGGAGGATCAGCTTTTACAAACAGTAGGACTTCCCTCGTACTCAAATTTTATACATCGATGTAATGTTGAGGAACACATCCCATGGCCCGGATCCAAGGACGACCCAAAGAATATATTATATGGAACTCTCCTTCAAGGACATAGAAAAGTTCGGGTAAAGTACGTGGTCCTACGCGAATGTTGAGGATCACGGTGCCTAAGGTAGAAGTAATAGCGTCATTGAATGACCGCAACATGATGGGGTTGGCACACATGCAACTAGAAGGGATGTTCATTTGTTGGAAGGCTTTTGAAGAGATGATGTTTAGGCTAGCGCCCCCGTCAATCATAACCCGACGTACTCGAATGTCTCGGATATAAGCGAAATGAAAAGGGCAGGGTCAGGGTCTTCTGTACCAAAGTCGATAATTTCATCTTCCGAGAAACTAACCGCAGCGGCTTGTTGTTTTGAGACAGAAGTGGTGGGGGAGATGGATTGTTTGGTGAGAGAGGCAACGTGATTGGGTGTTAGAATGGAGGTAACAGTGTGGTTTCGTTGGGTAAAACCTCTATCCTCAAGGATCTCAACGAGAGCTTGTCGATGAGATTCAGAGGTCCGAATGAGATCATACAAAGTGTCATTTTTACGGGCGATGATGAAGTCGTTTGATCATGGTTCGGTGGGCAACTCCATTAGAGATGGGATAGGCGGGTCTCGCGAATAACCACTTTAGGTGGTGGTGTAATCGGGATGGTCAAGGAGAAAGAGATGCCGCAGTGTGTTTTTTCGCTTTCCCATTGTTTTTCTCGTCCTCGAGTAAGCGACACTAATCATATTAATCTCGTAGACCCTGAGATGAAGAAGATGGTTGGGATAATTCATGGTCTTCAAGAGGTGGGGTTGTAATAATGATCGATCTTGGTGAGGCGGGTATAGATGGTATAGTAGAGGGAATTGACGCTAGAGGTCTCTCCCTTCGTAAGTTGTCTTTCTTAATCTTTCGATCCGGAAGAGGTGACTGGCGAAGGATGGTTTTTAGAGCTTTGCATCCTTCTACATCATGTCCTGGGGTGCGGTGATAAGCGCAGATTTTAGACTCATCATAATCCACAGGTCGGGGCTTAGACGGGTCATAAGGTCCGAGTGGGGGTAGGAGATGGTCGCATTCTCCACCAACATAGCAAGGATTTTGGCGTAAGATCCTTTGAGGGGGTCAAAATCGGATGAGGGTATCGGTTGTGCGGGTTTTGGTAACGCTTGGGCGTGTTTAATTCGTATGGGTGGTGGTTTAGTCGAGGGGTGCCGACATGTTTTTCACTAAACGTGGTTTCTGGACACGTGGTTACGCTCACCGTTAGATGATGAGGCTACAGATGGCATGGTAATGGGAAACAACCACGGAGAGAGGGGAGGACAGAAAATAAATCCTTTGATGATGGGATTGGTTTAGGGTTGATAGGTGGACCGGATACGCTGGGTAACGATGTTGTGATACCCTTTGATCTCTGATAGGTGTAAAAGGCGTAGGTCATTTTGCAGAAAACAAAGGAGGTATGATATATTGATGTAAGGTGGAGGGATGAGGTCCCAATATGGAAGGTGGGTGTGAAGATGAGGGTTTTGATAGAGGCCCGGATTGCGTTTGTCTCCTAAGTGGCGGGCGGGTTTATTTTGGGATAAATCGAGTCGCCAGCGGGTATGTTAGACTGGGCATTGGTGAGGTCCCAAGCGTAGGGGAAGATCTGGTTAAGTTGATAGAAGTGGACGGGGAATTTGGTAGAGGTGAGGGGGGTGAAGGCGAGAACAGGGGCATTTTAAGCTTCTGTAAGCACTTCGGGTAGATGGTGGAGACATCGGGATCACCATTTGCATTTGAGTAGAAACAGAGTACTCAAACGCTCCCATAGGGCCTCGTCTCCATCTTCTCGTGGAATGACAGCCTCCAGTGTAATTTGTAATTTTGGTACAGAGGAAAAGTGAGTTGTAATTCCAATCCATTGTGGGTGTAACACATGAGGCGGATGAGGCACTGTATCAGTAGGTGCTAAGAGGTCGACGGGTTGTTGAAAAGATTTAGGTGATGAGGGACTAATAGGCAGAAGGGCATGTTGGAGGGGGTCTGTCATGGCTAAAGAATTTAACGATGTCGGTGCGAGAGATTTCTCATCTAAGGATGTCAAAAGGAGTGGTGAGCTTTCCCCTGTGTAGCAAGAGTGGTAGAAGGAGACGCGTCCTGGGAAATGGATAGATTAGATAACATCCGCCACGGCCTCGTAGGGATGTGGTGTAAGAAGACTCATTGATGAGAAGAGAAGTCCAAGGCGTTAACTCTTCTATGGGTAAAGGAATGATTTCGCTTTGGCTTGATGGTGGTAAAGGAGGTTCGGCTCCCGTGTTAGTGAAGAGGCTTGATTCAAAATTTTCTCGATAGAGGCTTTTGGGCCGGGTATCGAATACCGCATGGATCTCATGAACACTCTCCTCGCTAAGATATCTTGGTTTACGTTTGGACGAGTGATTCGGGAATGGCTTGTTGAAAATTTTCAGATTTTGTTAGCAGGGGCGTTAGGATTATCGAAAGTGTTATATCCCCCCGCATCAACCATTTCCGCACTATGTTTTTCAACATCTTGCAGCTTTCATGACTATGTCCTTTTACGCGGTGAAAGTTACAAAAGTCATTTTCTTTGTACCAGAAGGTATTGCATGGTGGAGTCAAACCCAGAGTGAGGTTTTACAGGGGCAAGGTGATAGCCCCACTTTGAGCAATTTTTCTAGGATGATGCCATAAGTTTCTCCCAAGGAGTGTAATTGGTGGGCTCACTTTGTATTTATAGGTGGTTTTTGGTGGAGTATGGATGGTGGTTGGGATTTGACCATCACCGCGTGGACAGCTCCTTTTGATTTAGAAGAGGTTGACGCGTGAGGAGTGGTGGTATTTGGTTTATTGGTAGAATCGGAGTTCGGAAAGTGGAGTTCTTGTTGCTAAGCAACCGCAATTTCTCTTCCTCTAAGGCTCGAATTTCTAATTTTCGAGCCATAGTAAAGGCCTCGTCGAATGTACGGAAAGTTTGAATTTGGAGGGTAGGGGAGATGTGCTTAGCGCATGCCCGCGTAAAGAGTTCGATAAGTTCGGTTTGAGGCAAGGCATACGTAAGTTGGTTGATAAGGCCCCGCCATCGTCCAACGAAATCTGCGATAGATTCATCTTCAATCATTTGATGGCATAGAGGTCGGTGATAGATACTTTCTTGGCAATGTTAATGGAGAAATGATCCAAGAAAGATTGGGCTAGTTGGTTAAAAGAGAAGATTGAGTGCTGGGTTAAAGCACTGTACCACTCCAAGGCAGGCCCTGATAAGGACATGGGAAAGGTGCGGAGTAACAAGGCATCATCATGGGCAATCAAATAACAAGCATGTCTAAATGATCGCAAGTGTTGTTGAGGATCCTCTTTACTGTTAAAACGAGTAAACTTTGGCAACTCCCATTGAGGAGGATATGAATGAAGGGGGACAGAAGGGTGAATGGGCTCCCGACAAACTTGCTCGTATGTCAAGGCGCTACGACTTCCTGAAACGGAAGCCTCCAGGTTTTGCATTTTGTCCATCATTTGCTTGATGAAATCTGTGGTTGGATGAGGTGATGGTGCCACAGAATAGGGATGTCCCATATAAGGTGTTGAGGTTACTGGATACGTGTATGGGAATGAAAAGGTAGGCGGAGCTTGAGAAGGAAAGCTCGTTTGAATAGGTGGCAGAGAGTAAGTCATGAATGGAGTGGTCTGAAAGAGAGACGAGATAGGGGCAGTTGGTGGTGGCGATACGTGGGGTCCAAGATTAACAAAAGGAAAGCTAATCGGGGTCGTATGAACCTCTGCCGCTGTCGGATTGGGAGACGGGGCTAGTGATGCGGGAAGTAAGGTATTGTTATCAGGAGGAGTAGGAGCTAAATGAGCAGCTATACTAATAGGCATGCCCATAAGGAGCTGACCATCAGGCGCACGGTCAGGGGTATGAGACAAATAGTATTGTACAGCGCTGGGATTAGCATCCAGAAATTTGGCAAAGTCCTTGTCTCCTACAGGAATTTGGGGGATCTCACTGGTGTCCGTAGGGTTTCCTATAGAATGTGAAGGGGGTGATTCAGGCAAAGAAACAGAGCAAGCGTGTGAAACCATGGCGGCAGCTTGCTTCCGAGTGATGACAACCATGACCGTAACACACAGAAAGTTTCAATCTATCAAGGACAAAAACAACCTCTTTAATGGTGAATTTAGCAAGTCATTGGTTTGTCAAATGAGAGAGACAAGAATCGATATCGGTTTGGTAACCGTGTCGGCCAGGTGGCAAACGACGTCGGTCCCTTAACCGATGCCGGTGTCAAAAATCTAGAATAAGAAGATACAAAGGGGTTGCAACGTCGAGTAGTTTAGCAACTTATTGATCACAGAAGACAAAGTATGACAGAGAAAACAGGATTTGAAAACAAGCAAGAGGCACACGCAAATGCAGAGATTAACCTTAGGGTTAATTTTAATTATTGTGGGCTTATGCCTTTAGACGTAGAATGATGTCAGAATCCTAAACAACAAGACTTAGGGGAAATGTCAAGTTTGTTTTGGCTTATAAGGTTACCTCAATCGGGCGGAGGAATACCGCGGAAAAGGGGGGATGTTTGAGATGTTGTGTTAATTGTGAAGTGATTCAGTATGTGTTGTGCAGTGAAACTAAGGTTAATTTCCTGTCAATACCGTGGATATCACCCCCACGTGTACGACCTGTTACTTAATCTATGTTCACTAGAATTGAAAAACAACAGGCAGGAATGTAATGCATGTGTTTTAAAACCCAAATCGAAAGTGATATTCGATGAAGCAAAAGAGATGACTTTTACTAATGCAAGATGCAAAAACAAAGCAAGTTCTTTTACCAGAATAATAAAATACCCTGTGAATATCTCTAGAAGAAGAAAACAGCAAGTATGCTCCCTATAATAAAAGCAAGCAAGAAATAAAGAAAAACCCAAAATGGGTCCCACCGGGCGTGCCAAAATGTTTCACTGGAAATGCTTCGCTCCTTATAGAAACAGATAAGGTTAGGGTTAGGAGGAATACCGTAAATGTCGAGATGATGCGCTGCGATCGAGAGAAAGATCAGCCGATCGCGAAGAACTCCTTTTTGTCTTGGAAGGACTACCGCAAATAAGAACACAAGACCACAAGATTTTGATTAGATAATAAATGAGGAAATCGCTTGGGCCTCAGAAATGTAAAACTTCCTTTCGAAGGTGGTCATTTCGCTAATATGAGTTAACACAAAATATTGTAAAATATCAATCAAATTGCTTGGCTGAACTGCGTAGGGGAAAGGCTGTTTTTCCTGGTTTTGATCAAAGGAACCGATGCCGGTTACCTATAACCGATGGCGGTTACTGATAACCGATACCGGTGGGTTCTAAGATGGTGATTTTTGGATGGTATTGGGAAATGGGATGGTTAGAAGCTAAGGCATGATAGTTAGAGGCAATGGTACGTTGGATAATGGATTCAGGAACGGATTTGGGAGGACTGTAATTCCAAAAGCATAAGAAATGTTATAATGGAGGACATGCAAGATGTAACTTACTGGTTTTTGACGAAGATGCCAGTTGATCTCCTTGGTCGCCAACTCTTCTCGGTTTCTTCACTCGTCTCGCTTGGTCAAGTGAAGTTCGACTCGCTAATCGCTTTGACTCTCCTTTTTCAAAATCCTTCGACCGATCTCCCAAAATGAAATTCCGATCCGTTGTTTTGGTTTGGGAAGCCCATTTACAGTGGAACCGATGGCGGTTGCGAACCGACGGCGGCCGAGTAGAACCGCATCGTTAGGAAAAAGTAGGCTATTTTTAGTAAAATAGCCCACCTTCCCCGCTTTTTCTCCCGAGAGATCACCATGGGCTTGGTCAAGTGGCTAGAAGGTCGGATTTTGGTGCGCAGTAAGGAGGCATTAGTTATGGATGTGAGTCTAGACCAAGTCATGGGTCTTAATTAGTTTAGTTTAGGTTAGGGCTAGGTCATGATGAGGTGGCAAGGTGAGGTGGCGGGTAAGGTGATGTGGATTTATCAATTACAAGGTAATTAATAAATAATTGTGTAAAGTTTAGGTAATGAGGTTAGGTTGCGAAATGGGATGCGGGTCACAAGGGGTCGTGAGACACGAATTTGGTGTCTACACCATGCTACCCCATCTCCACAATGAGCATCCTGGGCTCTCACCTAATCTCTCTTTATTGTCACGGTCTACGTTGCACTCTATCCTGGTCTCTCTTGGCCGTTATCTATAATCGAGTGGTTATAACTCCCCGTAACTATTATCGGAGTGTAGCTAGTTGTCCATCATCTCCACCGAAGGATGAGGTGGAGGACCCTATTGAGCCACTGCGCGCACCTGCTATAAAGGAATGTGAATCCCCACTAGAACACCTACTAGAGAAAACTACATATGATGATCCTGGGCACATGTCTGCATTCCTAGTGCTGTGCCTCTGTAGACACCTAAAATTTCTACATGAATAATTAACATTAATCATGTCCCACATTTTAGCCTCATCACCATTTATCCGCTACCAATCCATATAATAATTAATCACAAAATTAATTATTATTATTATTATCCATTTGATCATATTTCTCCTTTATCCAATATTCCATTATTAATCCATTTTAATCCATCATTATATCCCATTTTATTATTAATCCATGTTATTTCATTATTATCCTATTATAATCCCTATTAACATTTATAGGAGTTTAATATTTCTATGCCTCACCTACCCTAGTCTAAACCTACACCTACCACTAGCTATTCCATGTAAACACCCATCATTAATTATCATAATCAAATCATTTAAACTAAACTAATCATGTGCGCACACCTCTAAATCTAGAAGCTTCTCTATCTTTCCCTCTTATTTTCAAATATTCAAATGAATCTACACTATTCCATTGAATTTTTAATTCAATGGAGAGTCCTCACAAAATCTAGAATTTTCCATTCTAGAATTGACCAATTCTCTCAAAGCAATCCTCCACCCTTGATTTCAATCCAACATGGCTTCATCCTAGCCATTGAATCCTCCACTCCTCAGCTATAAATTTAGCTCTCACCCTCCATGAGAGCACATCTTACAAATCCTATCAAATCACCGCCATTTTAGCACTTAATCATCCATTCTATCATCCAATCAATCCATTATTCATCCACAATCAAGCAATCTTCATCAATCAAGCAATCATCCAATACAAGCAAAGGGGAGGTGCTGCCCAAGTGTCTCCAAAATATGAAGCATCCAAGTTCAATCAACAATCCAAGAGCAAATCCAAAGCATCAAAGGAGGAGTTTTCAATCTTGTAGGTATAATCTCTCTCCTCTTTTCAATCCATTGCTCATTATGAGGTGTTTTCTAGGAAGATTAGAGTAGGAAGACAAATTTATTTATTTTCTTGCATTTTCATTCTAATTTTTTTAACATCTACAACCCATGTCCATGTGGATGTTGTAGTGGAGGACCCTATCCTCCATTTTCATCATGATGTTGGTCGTCGAATGGATCATTGTCCTCATCATCATCCCTACCACCCTCATCGCCACTACTAGGAGGTCCTACTTGAGGTGCTCTCACTCCTACATCCCACACTGCTCTAGGAATTGTCAATCAACGAGGTAAAATTGTGTGTTACCACAGAGCATACTCTCACATTGTACAACTCGGATCCCTAACTTGTCTCAAAGATACCCACCGGATCGACAACATCTACAAATAACTAGTCGTAGCTCTTTCTATAGTAATTTTTGGCCCCATGTCAAAATACTCCCGCCCCCCGTGAGCATACCACATATCCGGCCTGGTACATCTTATATAATGCCAAACTGTCTTTCACACTGGTCAACTCTATAAAACTCTCGAATATAGTTATGGCTACCAAACATAAATTTCTCCACATTCGTTATGCTCAACTCTAGGCCATCCTCTGGCCACTAGAAATGTTTGTATGGCCTCCATATTACCGCCGCCTATTTTCGGTGATCCAACTCTCGACAATAATGGTATGTATCCCCATGTTCGGTCATACATCATCGTCGTCGAATGAAACCTAACCCATAGTAGAAGGATCTCGCGAGCTCGAGCTCACTACACTACAGTGCGGGATGACCGATAGTAATGTGGCCCCATGCCCACCCTATAACAATTTGGTGGACCTATTGTCTTTTGACGGTAGTATGTGATCAAGTGAAGGTCCCAATATAAATGTGTCCAGTATGCACTAGCCCCAACAATATGTCTCACCATCAATCAAACCGCGTATCACTCTAATGAGACCAAGTGGAAATGAATCTTTGGTCTTGTCGAGGATTAAAACTTCACCGATAAAGGCCATCAAGTGTAGTACGACTCGATCTAGCTCAGGTGCGTTATACACTACGATAATCTCATTGTCATCCCGCAGCCGCATAATATATCTGGAATACCAAACAACTCTAGAATACAATGATCAATATCACCTAAGGGCTCATATATGAATCAACTCACCCTAGATGGGGACTCGCATAATACGCCATACATCCTCTAAGGTAATAGTAATCTCACCGGTGGGGAGTCGAAAGCACTAACTCTCGTTGTGCCACCGCTCGGCTAGGGATGTCAAGAGGGCATGGTCTAGTGTGATATGTGGCATATCAACCACGTAGGCTAACCTAGTAACATATAGTAGGATATCTAGTATCCTCATTATCATCATCATTGAATTGTGCCTCTATCGTAGTTAGCGACCATACCTCTCTCTAGTATGGAGAAAAGGTAATAGTCTCTGCATAAAAATAACAATACACTTGTTAAGGCTACAATTCTATCTACTTTTATCTACATTCTTCTTTCATTCTTCTAAAAATACTAATTTTCACTTTCTTCTACCAAATTCTAGTCCATATTTATCTACACTTAGCTTATTTTTCTCAAAAAATTGATTAAGTGTCTGCGCATGTGTGCCTCCTTCGATGCATACGCGTCTGTCTCAATGCATATGTGCCCGGTGAGTATATGCCTCCTCCTCAACATGTATGCATCCAATCTAACACATGCACCCTCCTCTCGATGTGCGCGTGCGTGTGTGTTTTTAACCTCTAGACACATACATGTCTCCTTCAATGGATACGCCCACGTGTGCCTACATTTCAACATGGTATGCATACGCGTCCCCATATTTTCAGCACATACGTACATGCGTATGCATCGTTTTACCTTAAAACTAACCTAACAAGTCCTAAAAGTGTACCTAAATGTAAAATTTAATAGGAATGGATAGAGCACTCGCGAGGGGTCCATCCGCTAAATCCCAAAGATACTCCCAGATGCTATCCGCTCGCCTCCTCCTCCTCGAAGTCTCTTCATCACTCTTTCAGCTCACCAAAGTCACTTGTGATAGAAATTTGCAAGGGCTTCGCTCCAAATGAACTAATCGTGATTGATTTACCCCCTCCTGGGTGGATATATTAAGTTGCCGCGATGCCCCTGGGGCATGTTTTCTCCGCTGTGATCACTCTAACACTTCTTCTACTCACCAAGATGATTATTTTTATTAAATAATTATTTTTTAATTAATTTTCCATTATGTTGGGGCACTATTTACCACCTAGCACTTATTTCTTCACCTTGGGAATTTTTAAATATTTCCAGGTGTTACTTTTCATTCTATTTTATATGTCACCATGGTTATTTTTAAATAATTATTTTTGGCTCGTTCTTCTTCTCACCGAGGCATTTTACTGCTACGCGACGCCCATTTTCTTTCTCTCGGGGCATTTTCACATGCTTCTATAAGGTCTTCCATTTCTTAAATTCTTCTAACACCAAAAATTTGAAAATTTAAAATTATTGTAAAAAAACCAAAAAAATTGAAATTTTTCAAAAATTGGTACCAAGCTCAAACACAAACTTTAAAATTTGTGTCTCTCACATGGCGTTCATCATCTGCTACCGTTTTCACATGTTTTGAAACAATGACTCACAGATCATCTGACTCTACAATCATTTACAAAAAGTTGTGTTGTTTACTTCATCGATACTCGGGGCACAAGTTGCCTATTATTATTTTGTTGTGCACACTATTTTTCATCAGACCCAAGTGTCCTCCATCCTTTCCCTTACATGTACAATTTTCTTGGGGAATCATTTTTAACCCTTGTTATTTATCAAAAACATTTGGGGCTTCATCTCGATAACAAAATATTTGTGCAACTATCTTAAACGTTGTTGGTTTGAGTGTGTGTGTTTGTACTTATTTCCCTATTAGATGAGTTTGTTTACTTCTCGTATTACATTGCATTTTTTATGTTGCATGGAGTTGGTAGTTTCGACAACGGACGGTTGTTTGTATCTTGGCTTTTCATGTCATGTTATGCTTTTTTTCGTATGCTTTTATTTTAATAAGGCCCAATGATGAAGATTACTAGCAATATGATGAATAAAATTGTTTCTATAGCACTGGTTTGTAGATAGCTCAAAATCCCTTTTCTTGTTGTTTCTCTTCTATCTCCCCTTTCTTCTCTTCACACTATTATTTCTTTTGTTCTCTTTTCAATCGTTGATCGAGTTCTTCCATCACCCCATCGACACTCGAGGGGGCACCCCTTCAGCTAGCTAATTTTTCTTCTACCCCTTCAAAAAATTTAGCTATTTGTATTTATCTACTTTCTTTGAAGTGATGTCGCATACGTCACCTAAAAGAGGGGCAAATGTAGATACCTATAACTTGGTCTACATGATCTTATTACTACGATCATGCCGACTATCCCTAACCTCGTGCTAATTTACTACACTACATTAGTAAATTACCCTTTCTAACCTCTCATACACCCCTAAAACTTGCTAATACCTATCTAATCGGCTTCTATAAGCTTTTTTCCCTTTAATTAACCTTTTTAGGTTAATTAACCCTCCTATTGACTTTCTATGAAATATTTGACTTTGTAAATAAATATCTCACCTTTCCAAATAGCCACTTAGCTTCCAAAAATCAAAAAATAATATTTTTGAACCCTTTTTAGTCTCACGTACATCCAAAACATCTTTTCTCAAATCCAAAAACTATAAATAGAGGTATACCCCTCATACCTTTTCCTAAGAACACACTCTCTCTCTCTCTCTCTTATTTCGATTTAAGCCATTTTAGGTCCTGTTAGAGTTATCTTCATAATTTATTTGAGCTATTTACTTGTTATTTACTAATCCATTTCAAAGCTTTAGGTAAATGGGAGAAGCCATTAATGGTGAGCTTTTATTCTTAAGCTTTTGAATATCAACAATCACAAAATTGATTGCTAAAGCTTTAATAGGTTCATTTATTGATAGCTTTCATGGAGTAGAGAACTAGTATAATCATGTTTAGAGGTTGATTGTTTGTTTCAAGCTTTATATGTACATGAAAATAGATAGCTCTTTTTTATCTCTAATATGATGGCCATTGAGTTGTTTGTTTAAAGCTTTGGGGCTTATTTTGTGTTCTTGCCCCATTTCATAAGCTTTTGCAAACTTTTCATTGCACACACAATCTAAATTTGACTACAAAACCAAACCAATGCAAAATTGAATCCAATTATTCGTAGATCATTCTCATCTCATAATTAGGGGTGAATCATATAACATCATCCCCTTGATATGCTCTCAAAAATCCATATCCGCTCTAATAACAAATGAAATTTGGTAGAGTTTTGCACAAGTTTAACACAACAAAAACAAGACTAAATTTAATACATTTGTAATGATATTATAATATGATCCACTCCATTATATAGAGTCTTCTCTCCTATTTTTAGGAGATCTACAAACAATATTATAACTACTCAAACCTATTTTATGTGAGCTGGTGTAACTCACACAACTCACCCATTATTAATAATTTACGACACCATTATAATGTAAGCACTAATATATGATATTCCTAACATATACTTAGTAGATTTTCCACACTCATGATGTCTTTTCTGATGGAATTTTTACCTTTTCTAATATGTTATAGAATGTTTATAGCTCACTAGATGTTCAAAATAGGTACCTACAATCCCAAAACACATAATAAGCACTCATATCTTGATGAAAACATGTAAATAAGTGCCTTTAAGTACATAATCCATATAAATAGAGCTAAAACAGTGAAGATATAAGGTAAAAAAACTCTAATAAAACCATAAATAGCTCAAAAAGATAGAAAATGTTATAAAAATGAGTGTTCATTTTGATAAGAAGAATCTAACGAAACATGGCATAAGGCTACTAAAATAATTCAAGGTTGCTAGACAAGACAACAAGGTCACCAAGGGAGATGAGGCCACTACAAAAGACCATGAGATTGCCAACTTTTCACAAAACCATAAAAATCCTCAAGGTTGTTGAATCCAAGTAACATAGTGTTTAGAAAAGGCTGCAGGTCGATGCCGCATTTGAAACACAGGATGAGGCCGTGAAATAGAAAATCACAAAAATGAGGCAAAAATAGCAAAAACTTAAAATTTTCTTGTCAAGATCAAATTTTGACTAATTTTAAAAGGAACGATAACCAGATCCTACCAAGCCTAAAACACAAATGCTAATCAAATATCACGATCAATAAGATGAAAGAAATTCACCAAAATAACTTTACATAAAACCTTTGTAAACAAATGAGCAAGCAATATCATATATTATTATGGAACTCAATGAAATACAATGAGAATGGGCCTTGCTTATATAGGCAAGGAATAACAATCTAAGAACCAGTCAAGGTCGTAGATCAAGCCATAAATCATGGAAAGAACTAGTTAAGTCCATAGATTTATGAGAGAACTAGACATCAAGGATCTAGTCAATACCATAGATCAAGGAAAGAACTATACCTAACAACTAGATAATATCCCCTAATATCTAAATAAATAAAAAGAAATATCCACACACATAAGTGGGTGAGGATAAATACAATAAAGGTAAATAAAGTACCTAGGTGAACATGAGCTAAGGTAAATACCTACTCTAACACCCCCCCTCAAGTGAAGCTAGGGGCCAAAATAGAAGTGGCATGTCCACAATATGAGTCCCGGAAACTAGGCCTAATGAGGTACTCATGTACAATATATCCATGAAGAAATATCGAACCAAAAGAAGGAAAGAATCCTGCTAGAAGGAAAGAGAAAGAAGAAGAAGGAATATGTTCTCACAAACACCCCCAAGAACAACTTCCGAAACCCCAATCATTCCATGCAACTCAAGGAAGCGATGTGATGTAAAAGGCTTCGTAAAGATGTCCGTAATCTGCAAATGAGTCGGAAGGTACTCAAGCAAAGAAATCCATCTTGAATGCGTTGATGAATGAAGTGGATGTGTATCTCAATATGCTTCGTCTGTTGGTGTTCAACTGGGTTACGAGAAATGTGAATTGCACTTTGGTCACACCAAAGTACAGTCGATGAATCCTATGGGAATCCAAACTCTGTCAATAACTAGCAAAGCCAAAGAATCTGTTGACTTGTTGTAATTGTTGCTCTGTACTTTGCCTCTGAAGATGAAAGTGCAATAGCCTATTGCTTTTTGCACGCCCAAGCAACTGGAGAAGAACCAAGACAAAATATAGTCATAAGTGGAATGCCTGTCATCAATAAAACCTACCCAATCTGAATCTATATACCCAACCAACTGAGTAGAACCCCTAGTGTAGTGTAGGCCAAAGTGGGAAGTGTTGTGCAAATAGGGTAAAATACTTTTAGCATCATGCCGTGACTACTATGAGAAGAATGTGCAATCTAAGATACAAGCCCTACTGCAAATGAAATATCGGGGTGAGTATGGGTCAAGTACATGAGACTCCTAATTAACCGCCTATACAATGTAGGATCATAAAGTGGTGTGGTACATGTCAAGTAAGAGTAACTCCATTGAAAAGGAGATGGACTTGGGTTGCAATCAGCCATATCAAAGCGCCTAAGAAGATCATGGGTATACTTTTTCCGACTCAAATGAATCCCTTAATATGTCCGAGAAATATGCAAACCAAGGAAAGAAGGCAATAGCCCAAGATCGTCATGTCAAACTCTGTGTAGAAAGATCCCTCGAATACTCGAATGTGGGAAGAAGAGCTTTCAAAGTGTAAGTAACATATTATCAACATACAAGACAAGTGTCATAATATCCTCACCAACATCTTTGGAGATACACTGTATGATTGGAGTGGCAACGAAGAAAACCATTAGATAGAAGAAAAGAATCCATCTTCTCATACCAAGCCCGAGGGGCTTGTTTGAGACCGTAGAGAGACATTTGGAGCCTACAAACAAGATAAGAATCTTGAACAAATCCAGCCGGTTGTTTTATGTATGTTTCCTCTTGTAGATATCCATATAAGAAGGCACTCTTCACATCCATCTAGTATACGGGCCACCCCTATGATGCAGCAATAACAAGTACAAGACGTACAGAATCCATCTTGGCAACGGGTGCAAAAGTCTCAAAGTAATCAATACCTTTAACTTGTGAAAAACCCTTTGCAACAAGACGAGCCTTATACTTGTCAATGGACCCATCAGTTGTGTATTTGGTTCATTATACCCACTTACACCTAATTATCTTTCTTCCTTTAGGAAGAGATACCAAATCCTAAGTATGATTCTTCATCAAAGAAGAATACTCAGCTACCATCACATCATCCCACTCCTGTATCCCATGAGCCTTTGAAAAAGACTGTGGATCCTCATAAACTTCCTGACACAAAATTCCAAAACCTGTAGAATGTGTGTGATGATGCCTAGTGGGTGGAAGATCCTCTATGAAAGGTGTTGCCTCAGAAACTATAGTATGAGCCCACTTAGGCATAATGACAACATCAGTGGGAATAGGATCCTCAATGACATCTATAACCTCCTCATTAACCTCCTCAAAAAAAAATCCTTAAAATGATATGAAGAAGAATAAGGAGGCATGGAAGAAGATGAATAATCATGAGTGAAGCGCTCATCAAACTGAACATGTGTTTGAAAAAAAAACGTTACGAGTATCACATTCTAGAAATCGATAAGCTCTCATGTCCTCACAATACCCTACAAAGATCAAGAGTTTTCTCTTATTATCCAAATATTTCTTTTTCTTCTTTGGCACAAAGTCCCAAGCATGGCTCCCAAAGACTCAAAAAATTAGACATATGGCTTAGTGTTGGACCAAGCTTCCTCGGGAGTCAAATGCTCAAGTGCTTTGTGGGGTGTGCGATTCGAATGTAGTTAGCACAATTAACTACTTATGGCCAGTAGATATGAGGTAAAACTCTAAAATGCGTCATATAGTTATACATTTCCTTCAAATTTCTATTCTTCCTTTCTGCTAAGTCATTCTGTTGTGGAGTATGAGGAACAAAATGTTGGTGAATAATGTCTTGAGTTGCCAAAAAATTTAGAAAACTCATTTGCTGAAGTACTCCCCCATTATCGTCACGAAGGTTCTTTATGCAACTAGAAGATTGTTTCTCGACCAAAGCCTTGAAGACCTTAAAGTGTGAAAAAACATCACTTTTGTACTTGAGAAAATAAACCCAAGTACACCTCAAGAAATTATTAATAAACGTAAGTGCATACTTAGCTCCATTTAAAGATGGGGTAGGAAAAACCATCAAGTCACTATGCACAAGATCAAGTGGTGAAGAAGCTCTCTTAGACAAATTCTTAGGAAAATGATCTTGGTGTTGTTTCCCTAATGCATAATTGTGACAAACTCCCTCAAGATAAGAAACTCTAGGAATACCATCTATCATACCATGAGTGCTCAACTCCTTCAAATATATGTAATTGAGATGTCCAAATCTTTCATGCCAAAGCTTACTCTTTGAATCTGCATAAGAAACCAATCATGTCCCTATAGAAGAAGTGTCAAAAAACCCTCAAAGTGATATAGTCTAGAACTATGATCAAGAATACCTTGAGAAACCAAGTGAATGAGTTTCCAACAAAGTTAGTACTTCTGCTCCATGTGGTGTAAAACTCACTATTTTTCCTTGACCAGAATGAAAATTTTGATATACATAAATCAAATTTGTAGTGATGTTAGGAACATATAGTGCATCTTGGATACTGACCACCATCAAGTTGTATATCACCTTTTCCTTTAACAGAAAGAAAGAAAGAATCTCCAACCTCAATTTTGGAAGTAGAACTCAAACCTAGAGAAACAAAATACTCCTTAGAAGAAGTCATGTGATGAGAAGCACCAGAATCTATAACCCAACTGTCTGCAAGTGGTGACTGAAATCTCCCAACAACATTAAGTGCTTTTCCATGCTAATTAGAAGGAGGTGGTGTGGAGATAGAAATTTTGTGTTTCTTGAATGCATCCTCTAAGGCTTGCATTCACTTATAACACCTATGTTCTTCATGATTACTGCCCCCACAAAAAGAGCATGAACGGCTAGACTTATTCTTGGATTTAGAAGGCTCATTGGGTTTTGAGTTGTTTTCTTTGGGTTTAGGAGCATTTTGAGATGGAGAAGATGTGGATTTGATTTTACTATATGGTTTTCCTTTGCCCTTAGGATTAGATGCAACTAATGCCTTTTGAGAGGTGGAAGACTCAAGGTGAGACAATTTGGATTCTTCCTTAGTAAGTCTTTCATAAAATGTTTCTAAGTTAAGCATTTTGAATGTTTCACCTAAGGCATCCATGCTAGAGAAAAAGGTAGAAGAAAAAATTTGGAATGGTCCTCTCAACTTGGATAGAATTAAGTAAACACACTCTTCATCTTTCTTATCTCTTCCACTCCCCTTCAATTGTGTCAACAAATGCTTGAACTTGGTAAGATAGTCTATAATTGTTGGAAAATCTTCAGGATTAAGAGAGGTGATCTCAATGTCAAGTTGCATGGCTCTCATATGATCCACCTTACCAAATAAATCCTCCAATTTCTCCCAAATTTTGAAAGGAGAGTCACATTTTTCCAAATGAAATAAAATATTGTCACTTACATAAGTTCATATCAAACCCATACACTCATCAAATTTGCACTATCTTGAAATTTCTCATATTCTCTAGTGAACACTTTGGTTACTGAAGAAGTTAAAGACCATAATCCTTTCCGCTTAATTATTATTTCCATTCTTGGTTTCCATGTGTGGTAATTATGTGTTGTTAATGTTTCAACATGATCTAATGCAGAAGTAGATAAAGACACCATCCTCAAAAAAAATCACCAAAAGAAATGCAAGAGAGCCCCCATTTTGGCACTTTATAATGAGTGCGTGTTACAATACGAGACTTTATAATTATAGTGTGATTCTCAAAATAAATATTTGCAATGGAAAGAGCATAAAAAATAAGAACTTTTACAAAAAATGGCACTCAAAATCGAGTTACCGATCAAAAGTTACAAGCTTTTCAATATTATGCTCTACTATTTATTTTAGTTGCCACTTAAATTAAATCAAATTCTCTTGCCTTCACCACACAAATAAAATGAAAGAGGGCTAGAGTTAAGCACCTACTAGTAGAAATCATAAGCTTTAAGCCGTCATATGACCATACCATGTGACCAGGGCTAAGGATCCCAAAAAACAATCCATAAAAGGAATGATAACCATATCGTACCAAGCCTAGAACACAGATGCTAATCAAACACCACGATCAATAAGATGAAATCAATTCGTCATAATAACTTTACATAAAACTTTTGCAAACAAATGAGCAGCAATATCATATATTATTATGGAGCTCAATGAAATACAATGAGAATGGGCCTTGCTTATATAGGAAAGGAATAACAATCTAAGAACTAGTCAAGGTCATAGATCAAGCCATAAATTATGGAAAGAACTAGTCATCAAAGAACTAGTTAAGTCCATAGATTTATGAGAGAACTAGACATCAAGGATCTAGTCAATATCATAGATCAAGGAAAGAACTAGTTAATACCATAGATCAAGGAAAGAACTATACCTAACAACTAGATAATATCCCCCTAATATCTAAATAAATAAAAAGAAATATCCACACACATAAGTGGGTGAGGATAAATACAATAAAGGTAAATAAAGTACCTAGGTGAACATGAGCTAAGGTAAATACCTACTCTAACAAATTTTTCCTCCTCTATACCTACAAAGAAGACTTAACACTACCAATATCAACATACATGCACAAAAACATAAAAATTTCAACAAATTTGAAAGAACTTGCATGAAAATGGTAAATGAAGCTAAACTAAGAAAAAGAAATGTGCATGAGACAAAGGGGTGTCCCATTGGGTGTGTCATATGTATGCATGTGAAAGTAAACTAAGTTAATGGAATGGATTTAACACCAAATAAATCCTAACTTAGTTCATTTAAACAAATACATCAAGATTGAGCTAAAAAGGAAAAGCTTAATTAAATTGCACAAAATGTAAATCTAACACTAAATGCAAACCTCCCTTTTGATGTTTAGATGTGCTCCAATATGTAGATACTTCCTTATGTGAGCCAAACACAAATTACGCATGATCAAATGGATTTTACTAAAATGGAACATCAATATGGCTTAAGTGTCATTTTTTAATCTTTTCCTACTAACTTTAGCAAAATGAGGCTTTCTCAATTTAGCAAGCTTTCTTATGAGGGAAATGCTCTCTTGAGATATATGATGTCTTACAAGGACAATGTGTAATGTGCACCAAAGTGTACTAAGTTTCTTATATAACTTTCCAATTTGGGAGAAGCTTGCAACCTAATGAATGTGGAATAAAAGAGTGTAGAATTAGGAGTGGATAAGCATGATTAGAAGAGATTAATTAGGAATTAGTGATCCACGAGAGTTAGGGAAAGTTTAATTAATCAATTGGAATTAATCAATAGGCCATGTTTAGCTTATAGAATCCATTTGGAGATGACTTGGAGGAAAACTAGTGGAATGTGAGAGGTTTAAGAGGGGGATTTAACTATTAAGAGGGTTTATTAATTAAATACAAGATTGTGGTCAAGTAATTAATTAATAATGGTTAATTAATTAATTAAAAGAGGATTTTAACTAACGAAGTGATGTTAATTGACATCCAATATGAGGAAAAGGTCTAGTTAATTAACAAAATGTCGTTAATTGATTGAGAAGATGGGGAATATTAGTTAATTAGCAGAAAATAACTAATTATAATGGAATGACGGGAAAGAAGACAAATAGTGTTTGATTTTAGTATTAAAAAGGACGGTCAAAATAAGGTGTCTACATCTAGCATGCAAGCCATCTATTTTGTAATATGGCATAGTAGTCTACACAATCGGCAAGGACACATTCCCCTTCTAATACAAGAGCATATTCTTTTAGTTTTGTTAACTATCATGTATAAACTCTTGTATCTCTATTTACCATGAATGAATAGAAGTTGGATTTCCTACAAATAAGTTTTTCACTACATTGATTTGTTTGGTTCATTACATTCAATAACCTATACATGCTCTTATAATCATTGTTGCTCCAACTAATGTAAGATTGACCTCGTATATGGTCTTGGCCTCCATGGTGTGGATCACAAATATATTATGTAATATGATAGCATTCATATTTCTAACAAGATTACCTACTCAATATGTTATCTAAAGAACAATTTGAGATTCAATGCTAGAAGAAAGAAAATATAATAACCATATTGGGTGTATTTTAAGCTGTCCGACCTAAACTCCCCGACACAAAACATGATGACCCAAACATCTCCCATCAAACTTGAAATTTAAAACTTTAATGTGATGTTTCCTTACACAAAATTTTCTAATGCAATTTACTAACGCTAAATACGACATGACGTAAAAAATGTCACCAAAAATACTGCAAAATGCCACTAAATTTCTAGGGCGTGAACATCAATGGAAAACAAAAAAACAATGTCACTTTGAATCAACAATTCTAATGAAAACAACATAAAAAAATGTTTTACATTAATACCCAAAAAACCCCGCAATTTTGATGCAAACAATGACGTGAAATCACCAAAATCTATAAGTGGTGGTGCAAATCACAAACCTTATAGGTGGGGAAAATAAAGTCTATTGGACCTTCCTCTTAAAATCCTATGAAAAATTCTTGTAATCTCATCTACGATTCCCATTTTGCACCTCAAACCATTAACTTTTATGTTTTTCACATTTTGTATCTCAAAACACAAACTTGTATATTGTTCACATTTTTAATCTCAAAACATGACTAAAACCAAGGATAAACTAAATATTACATTTTATGTTGATTTATTAGGATTCATTTGTTTAGTTTTGAGTTAATTTACATTGGCCTAGTTTTGAGTTAGTTTTGAGTAGCGATTCACAAAATCATATCTCTCACAACCATGAATGGTCTACTTAGCACGCATTCTACGTGATATTCACTTGTCTAAGGCATGGAAACTCGCCCATCCACCTACACCCTAAATAAAGGTCTAATTAATCAGAAGATACAAAACTATTTGGTGGTGTTTATCCCTCCTGGAAAAAACCTAAAGCGTCTTGAGCATTACAATTTGGTAGAGGCTTAGATGTAGACCTAATCAAATATTAATGTTTGCATACTTTACCTTCTCCCATTTTCTTCTACAACTATAAGTGAACAAACAAAATGTCTCCAAATTCATGTCTTGCTCCCCAAATTAGATGTGCTCTCGTATACCTCTAAATGTAGATGTTACTATCCCAAATTAGATATGCTTCATAACATATTTGAATTGTTTGTGTACTTCTCAAAACTTCATTCCTTCATAAAATCAATCCCACTTCAATTAATATGATGGATGATAGCAATATATAAACCAACCAACCATGCTAAAGGAGTGTGTTAATATTCAGTTCAAACTAATTAATATGTAAATTGAGCATTAATAAAAAGCCCAAAACCCTCTCGATAGAAATTTGTAATTTATTTCAACCATTCAGTGATCGTGGTCTGATGTTTTCGAATGAATCTCACTCACCGACTCTGCTCATGGAGGTTCATCACGCGTCATTCCTTTTACTCAGGCTCGTATTCTTCCCATCTTCCAATGGAAACTCTCTTCGTCCCACCATACAAAATGCGGTTCACCCGCAGACATATTTGCAGTCCACCATTGGCACATAAACAACAACCACCACTTACAAAAAACGCTAAATTCTCTATTGCAAACCAACCAAATCCCCACACTTTGCAGAAATGGCAGGCTGAACGAAGCCCTGAACATTTTACGGGACCTGAAAAACATTCCAGCAGACCCCGCAACATACGCTTCTCTTTTGCAGGCCTGCGGCGACATGAAAGCACTTGAACAAGGTAAGAAAGTACACACCCACATCATCTCAAATGTAATTGAACAGAACGCTTTTTTAGAAACCAATGTGGTTACCATGTATGGAAAATGTGGTAGTTTGTCTGATGCACGGGAGGTATTTGATCAGATAAAAGAGCCCAATGTTTTTTCATTGAATGCCATGATCAGAGGATATGCTGCAGAGGAAAATAATGAAGAGGTTCTTAGAGTTTATAGAAAAATGAGGTCTATAGGGGTTGAGGCTGATGGGTTTACGTTTGTTATTGTTTTAAAGGCTTGCGCGAGTTTGGGGAATTTGGAACAGGGCAGGGATGTTCATGAAGATGTTGTTAGGTTTGGGTTGGAGAATGATGTTTTTGTGGGGAATGCGCTCAGTGCCATGTATTCTAAATGTGGGAGTTTGCAGGATGCATTGCAAGTGTTTGACAAAATGCCTCAACGAGATGCAGTGTCTTGGAATGGGATGATAGCTAGTTATGGACATCGTAAGCGTTTCTGTGATGCTTTGAGGCTAGTTAGGCAGATGGGAGCAGAAGGGGTGAGGCCTAATTCAACGACAATGGTGAGTGTGCTTCCTGTGTTAGCACAGGTGGGATCAATTCGAGGAGGGAAAGAGGTCCATGGGTGCGTGATTCGGAATGGGTTCGAGGGGGATGGGCTTGTGAGAAATGGACTGGTTAGTATGTATGCAAAATGTGGAAGCATAGAGAATGCACGCCACATGTTTGACAATATGCCTCAGAGAGATGTGGCTTCATGGAATGCTATGATTGCTGGTTATGCGCAAAATGGTCATTTCAATGAAGCATTGGGGATTTTCAGAGAGTTGATGCAGGTTGGTGTGAAGCTTCCCAGCATGCTGAGCATCGTAAGTGTTCTTCCTGCATGTTCTTGTTTAGCAGCTCTGCAATGGGGTAGGGAGATACATGCTTATGTAGTAAGGAGAGGATTTGAATTGAATGTGGTTGTGGCAAGTGCTGTTATGGACATGTATGCCAACTGCAGAAGGGTTGGTGATGCACTCCAAGTGTTCAGGAAGATGCCTCAGAAAGATGTTGTAGCATGGAATGTGATGATCTCAGGATATGTTCAAAATTCACATTTTAATAAGGTACTGGAGCTCTTTGGTGAAATGCTGCAGGCAGATATTAGCCCTGATACTTTCACCATTGTAAGTGTTCTCTCAGCATGTGCCCACTTGGTAGCGCTACGACATGGCAAAGAAATCCACGATTACATAATAAGAAATGGGTTTGAATCAAATATTATTGTAGGGAGTGCCATTGTGGACATGTATGCCAAATGTGGAAGCGTGGAGGATGCATGGCAATGGTTTATTAAAATGCCTCAAAAGGATTTGATCTCGTGGAATGCAATGATTGTAGGTTATGGTATGCATGGGCACGGCAAGAAAGCCCTTACACTTTTTCACCAAATGCAAAATGTGGGCATGGGGCCGGACCAAGTTACCTTTACTGGCATTCTCTCTGCATGCAGTCATGCAGGCCTAGTAGATGAAGGTTGGCAATACTTCAATCAAATTAGTCACAAATATCACATGACTCCCACTGTAGAGCATTATTCCTGCATGGCAGATCTTCTTGCCCGTGCTGGGCGCTTAGATGAAGCACATAAATTCATTAAAAATATGCCATTAGAGCCTAACCGTACTATATGGGGTACCTTGTTAGGTGCCTGCAGAATTTACTGCAATGTGGAGCTAGGGGAACAGGCTGCAGAACGACTTTTTGAGATAGAACCAGAAAATGAAGGAAATTATGTTCTTCTATCAAATATTTATGCTACAGCAGGGAGGTGGGATGGTGTTCAAAGGGTGAAAAATGATGAAAGAGAAGGGTATAAAAAGAACCCTGGATGTAGTTGGATTGATTTCCAAAACAAGGTGCACGTGTTTCTTTCAGGAGACAGACGTCACCCTCAAACTGAGAAAGTTTATGCAGCATTAGATACTTTGACTGAGCAGATGAAGGGGTTAGGATATGTGCCAGACACCAGTTTTGTGCTGTACGATGTTGACAAATCGCAGAAGGAACGCATAGTTTGTAGCCACAGTGAGAGGCTTGCCATTGTATTTGGGCTTATCAACACATGCAATGCGACACCAATTCGTGTTACCAAAAACCTTCGTGTTTGCGGTGATTGCCACACTGCCACAAAGTTCATGTCCAGGATTGCCAAGCGAGAAATTATTGTCAGGGACACAAACCGTTTCCATCATTTTAAGGATGGATTGTGCTCTTGTGGGGATTATTGGTGATCCTATTTCAATCAAGCAACAAGGGCATACATTTTTATGTTATTGTTCATTGTTCATAAGAGATCCTGTTTCCGAAGAAACAAATTCTAGAATTTATTGTTTGAAGAAACTGAAGGTGATAGCTTTAGATGCAAAGGAGGTGGATGAAACCAAATGCCATCTAGTATAATTATGAGTATGAGAGTTCAATCTGTAGTGGATCTCTCTTTGATAGACATACTTTGATATGAATGTGCATTCTAGAGTTGGCTATAGCTTCCCTACAATATGAGCCAGCAATCCTGAAAATACAGCCTCAGTGCCTCGGCGATCTTGGATTTTTGTTGCCTCTTGTCTCAGGAGCCTTAGAAATGGAAAATGAGGATGATTCTCGCCCTTCTTTCACTGTTGCTAATCTGAGGAATTTGTTGAAGATGAAAGGAAGTACAAGCTTGTCCTGTTGCCAAAGTAAAATGTGCTTTATGCAAATTTGTCTTCTACAATTTTATTGGAACCTGAAACCCTTGTTAGCCACACAAGGTTTTTGTATCAGAAAGCATGGATATGTCCCTTTATGGATCTTTGGCCAAAGGTGGAAATAATCAGGAACTGGATGTTAGCTAGCTTGAAGTTGCATGATTGTGTTTGCCACATAATGCTGGCACATGAACTTTGCAAAATTCAAAGCACGAGGATGGGTGCTCAAAGAACAAAGATTGGAAACTGGGAAGGATTCTCACTCTTTTTCACCATCGGTGATTTGAGGAATTTGCTGAAGAAAAAGCAAGTGCGGGCTTTTATCCCATTGAAAAAGAAAAGTGTAATTTTTACAAAGAACAAAGGTTGGAAACTGGGGAGCATTCTCACTTTTTTTCACCATCGGTGATTTGAGGAATTTGTTAAAGAAAAAGAAAGTGGGCTTTTCTCCCATTGAAAAAGAAAATGTAATTTTTTCAAACGTACATTTGTCTTCCAACAATTGTGCTGCAACTTGAAATCCTTGTTAGTTGTAAAGGGTTTCTGTATCTAAAAGCATTAATTTGTTGCCCGTGGGGACTTGGCTTAAGGCTGAAACTGTTAGAAAGTGAAAGTTTCATGATTTTGTTTGCCACATGATGCTAGGGTGGGGATATTTCTCATTAATGTTTCAAGATTCAAATCACAAATGAAAAAAGGGTCCTGTTTACCAATTGAGTGCTTGATCAGATTGGCAAATGTATTGGTTCATATTTGCAAGTGTTGCATCAGACAGCCAATTATAGTAATCTAGCCTATATTAAGATACGTGATGGTGTCAATCTAGATAATCCTTAAAGACGTTTGGTTGCCCATAAGACCTTGAATATGTACACAGGAGCAGCGATTGGATTACGTGAAGTTCAAGTCCATGAGGATCAGCGTGGGACAATAAGGTCAAAGTTTGATTTGGCCAACGGTCCTGTTGACAGCAACAAAATCATGATTTGCAAGCTTACTTGTGAGGAAACATCTTCAAAATTTCAGCCAGATATTGGACCTCTTATTAGATCAAGGCAGAAGTCAAATATATAACTTCAGAAAATATGACCGATAAAGTGTGGAGGTAGGCAGTTAGCCCTTAATCACAGATTGGCTTAGAATAAAGGGTACTTTGAATGCCTGGCAGTTATGTAGTGCAATCATATGTATTTGTTTTATTACATTATATGGAGGTTAATCTTTTGATGTAGGTGGCAATGTCAGAGCCATGCCCTATTTTATGACTTAACATCATTAAATAAATGTTCCCATGGACTTTTATTAATAAATTGCAGTTAATCATTGGTGCTTCTGATTTACCCTTGTGTTGAAGTCTTAGATTGCAATCGGCTGAATTGAGAGCTTTAACCATTCAATATGCCAAAGCAAGAAATTAACCAAGAGATCTGGATTATTTCCATAGGAAATATAATATTCAAGGTTTTCTTGAACAACTACTTTTGTTCAAAGTAGTTCGTGTACATATCAAGAGAAAAGGGATCTCCAGGTGCACCCTAGATAGAGCTGATCTCTAGATATTTATTACAGATTTGTTTGATAAAGTAATCTGTTTTCAATCACAAAAATAGGGGAAACGTCTACCATATGGAATGGTGTCTAGCATTGTGTACTGCATTCATTCCATTGAAGTTTGTTTTTATGATGCTCTTTGGGTTGCTATTTTATGTGACACAAGTAGATTTGAGCAAGATCATTAAGCATACAGTTGCTTCAAGGAAGACATTGATTTGTTCAATGAATAATATGAAGTTTTTATTTCAAAAAAAAAAATAGTTGCAAATGTAAGATCGAACTTCAGTCTCTTTTGCCATCCTGATTGTAGTTGTAATAGTATAATTGGTTATCCTTGGTTGTGGGAATAAGGACTTGGAACGTTCTTTGAGTTTATATGATCCGAGGAGTAACGTGGATACTTAAGAAAGTGCATACGGCCATGAGGGCTAATATTTCTTTAAATGATACTTTATTCTCTCTAACTTATAGAGAGAGAGACTCTTTCTCTTCTTACATGCAACTTGAACAGAAGAATTCTATAGTTTTGATGGTGAAACCGAGCATTTCCGTAGCTAATTGGGTATTGATATCTTAAGTATTTAAGAAAACTAGAAAAAGGGAAATAGCAAATTGCATGATATTTTCATATTCCATGCATCAAACGTGGTCCTTATATAATTTTTCAATACCGAAGTGATATCGCAATACTATTTCATATTGCATATAGATGAACATTACCACTCAATCTAATATTTTCATATGCTTCAATTGATGCTTATGTCCACCATACCTATGTTCAACGGACACACACACATATGTATATATAGAATTTTAAACGATTGAATTGTCCTTTATAGTTTCCTTTAACTTAATCTCTGGTTCCATGAAGGGGCCAATTGCATATTTTCTCAGCTGTTGCTGAGCAGGATTTAAGGAGAATTTCATATGGCTATGGTCCCATATTCTTCATATATTAATCAAACCTTTTATACTTAATCAAAAAAATAAGTTTATAAAATAATATATTGCCTAGTTACAATGCTATAATCGTTGCAGTTGCCCCTTCCATGGCACCAAGACTTGTTTAAGTTCCAAACAATGATGGATTCCTCACAAGTTTGTTCCTTCATGCTTTGTAAAGATAAATCTTTACACAAGACAATCATAACATCTGGTATAAAACAGATTTAAAATGATACATCAAGCCTTCTCATGCACACATCTGTTTCTATGATCCATTTATTCAAGCTCTATAAATAAATACTTATATATCCACTAATACCAGATCAAAAAAGTCATAAATCCAGTAATACCAAACAAAAGATAATTGCTTTGATCTGTACAAAGCTTGATATATGCTTCACACAACATGATATTAGAACAATCTTATGGTCTATTTTGTTCTCTCTTGCATTATGTTTAGATGGATAATTGCGTATGTCATGCTGTAAATATTATTCTCCCATTTTTATAAATTGAGGGAAAATAATAAGCTATGTATTTTATTTTATTTTTCCATTTCATATCTATCTATTACAGAGATATGCAATCTTTTATATTTTAGAATTATATATTTATGCTTTATATTTTTATTTTTATTCTCTTTCCAAACACAACATGTGGGAAGAGATTGATTTCAATCACGATTGGAACCTGCAACCTTCCTTTTATGACTCTACATCTTTACCAACCAAGTGCACAAAGGCAATTAATCGAAACGAATTGTAGACATTACAGGCAAGGTCCTGTGGAGGGGCTTCCACCTGTCTTTATGTAGTAGAAGGTCCCATGAATTTTTGTGAAGTCAGTTACAGGAAATAAAAGAATATTGTCCTGGAAAATAAGAGCTCCATTTTTTTGGTCTGCTGAACATGAGAGGTGGCTGGGGAGGGGATTGGAAGTTTCCCCCTACAAATTAGGATGATTTTGGTCAATCTGACATATGATATGCATTCTCATCATCATTTTTTGTGAGTTTTTAAGGAAATCTGATCTTTATTAACCTGCAACTTATAAATATTCTGTAACCGGATCCTAAAATATCTCAGCAGTTATTGTTAAGGAAATTAATTTCCAATGTATAAATCAGAATATGACAGTGTTGTAAGTTGAAGGAAAAGACTACATGGCTCCTTTCTTCAAACATTTATAGTTCAGTTTCCATCACCTAGATCAAAATATGATAGTGTTGTAGAATGAATGATTGATCCCTATATTTTACATAAGGAGTGTTGCAGGCATGAATGTTTTTACAATGATATTCCGATTATAGCCTATTAGTTGTTTGACCCCAAGGAAAATTGATCAAATTAGAAGGCACACAAATAGTCGACAAAATCTTCAAACAAATCCGCTATATAGATAGTATATAGATAGTTTGACAAAATACTCTTAAGCAGTTTTTGAATGTCAACTCCCTCAATAAATGATTTATTTGCATTAAGCTCTAATTCAAAAATGTCTAATATTAATTGTATTACTTACATATCCATAATTAAGAAAAATTGTTATGGTAGTGTAAATACAAGTTTTCTTTCTCTTTGCATGCCGAGAGCATAGAGTTTATCTGCAGTGGGAGATTTGTTGCCATTAATGCATTTATTCAGCCTCTTTTCTAGAGCCTAGCTGCTTGGTGGGCTTTAAATATGACTTCGCTCGACTCTAGTCCAGTTATTTCAACTGTGACGGAGAGCAAGCGATTCTGTGAAAAATGGCTCGGGAAATGCCCTCACAAGTTCGTGCGAAAGTATTCCACGAGGTAATGATACTTCCCCTGATATTGTTTTACCGCTTTCAGAATTTGATTCCGCATGTAAATGGCTAGAACAATTATGCTTAATAGGGTATTTTGTTGGAAGGACTCCCTCTGAAAGTATGCTTAAATCGTGGGTCCAAACTGCTTAGATAAAGTGCATGGTATTAAACTGGAATCTATCCAAAACCTAACCCGTGGTTTTTTTGCCTTTGTTTTGTTGATCCTAGTCATGCTTCCCTTATCTTACATAAGCAGCAAACCTGGTATGTAAGAAGCTCCCTTCTGGTTTTGTCTCCCTGGACCAGGGACTTTGTAGTCTCTGACCAGACGGCTCTTAAGGTCCCCGTTTGGGTTGAGTTCCCAGGGCTTCCTATGCCTTGCTGGCATTTTTTAGAGCGTATTGCTACCACCCTCGACCGTGTTATTTACATAGAGCCTAACAGGTTTTTTGCAGCTCGTCCATAGAAGAGGGTTTGCATAGAACTGGATCTTTCGAAGGACCTGAAAGAGTCCATTGCCATCCAGGTTGGTGATGTGTATTTCTCTTAGAAGGTGGTATACATCAATCTTCCAAATACTTGTTTCGATGTCAATCTTTTGAGCATAAAATTCAGGATTGTCCCTTGTTGGCCGCTCGCCGAGCCGAGCCGCCAAAGCCACTTGGCGATCCTCGCCTCAACTGAAGAGGAGGGTTGGCACACAGTGGGTGGCCGAAGAGCCAACAAGAACAAAGCCACTCCTGTCGGGCCTTTGCAACCTGGTTTAGCTATTCAAGCCAGAAAGACAATTCCAAATGCCTCCAGCTCAGCTGCAAAGCAACCTTCGGATACCAAGTTGCCTCTGGTTCATACGAAGGTTATGGCTAGCAGTATGGTTGGTTCTTCAAGCAAATTGGCTCCTTTGGCCTCAAACACTCAGCCTTCTCTTTTGCAGAATGAGAGTGGTGGTCTCCTCTCATCAATTTTCATGATGTGCCGCTTGCCCAAGTGCCCTGGGTTCATGCTCTTAAGTTGTATCGTCGAGGCTTGTGCACTCTCAAAGACATCTTTTGCAGGCAGACCAGATTACTTCTCACTTGGCCTCAAGCTAAAGCCAAGTTTCGGCTTGCTTCATTGGAGAGATTCTTATCAGAAGTTCTTGATTCCATTCCTGCAGAGATGCTTCACAAAGTTGGTGTCATCTCTCTCAGGCCTTGGTGGAAGGATTGGAAATGGTTTCCAGATACCCCTTTTTAAATTACTCCCTAGGCAAAGGTTATGCTCTGCTCACCCCAGGTTGCCGATGGTAGCCTTGCTTAACTCCAAATGGTCCATCAATTCTGGATGGTCATCCTGGGAAGCTAGATTTCATACTATATGGAAAGCCATCATTCAGCCCAAGTTAGCATGTTTTGCTTGGTGTCTGCTTTATCAAGGTCTTCCTCTTGGGCATAGATTAGCTCATTACGGGATAGCTCCTCGGCTATGCCCTTTTTGTGGGCACATTGAGACGCTCATGCATTTGTTCTGGTACTGCCCAAAAGCTCAAGCTATTTGGGCTTGGATCCACGATTTCTTTCGGCCGTTTAGACCAGCTCAATTTCATTGGCAACATATTTTGCTGGGGGATTCTATTTCCATTCCCCATGCTTTTGCACAAGTGTGGCATACTTTCAGAGTGGAGATCCTTTTTTATATGGAAAGAACGCAATTCTATTGTTTTTGCTAATTCCTCGTTTCTTGTATTCTTTCGCATTATGATAAGGCCATGCTTATCTCGAATGTGTTCTTACAAATCCAGGACCAAGCCTACAAGGTGGAGCTAGAGGTGCGGCACCTTCAGACCCTTCTGGATCATTGGGCCAGCGCTCCTTGCACTGTGGCGCGGGAACCTCCTACCTCCCCTTCTGGGAGTGTTCGTCCAAGAGGGCGTCGTGGTCGTGGCCGGTTGGTAGACCAAGCACATCGTCATCGCTCTCCCAGGTGGCAGCCCGAGCAACGGTGTAGCCCTATTAATCGTGGTGGTTGGGGTCCCTCACCGTTTTGTGCGAACATTGGTTGGGGTTCCCACCACCACTCCCCACCTCCTATGCAGAGAGATGGGTGGGACTCTGGCAAAGTTCCCAGGTTGGCTCTTGCTATTTCTCCTAGCCAGAATGAAGACAAAGATGAAGAAGTTGCTTCAGGTGGACCGCCCCTTCCGGATGGCAAAGATCTTCCTGGTAGTAACTTGGAGGATAAGGGGCCACCACCACCCCCTGCCCCTATGTTTGTTGTGGTTGCCTAGTTTTTTTATGTTTTTCTGGCATTGTTGTTAAGTTTGTTGTTGCCCCTTGGGCTTGATACTTTAGTCTCCTAGCCGTCACGGCTAGTTTGATTGTGGGGTGTGCCCTTTACCACCCAATTTTTTTGTGGATAGGCTGTAATATTTTATATTAAGTAATATAGACTATTTCATCAAAAAAATCTTTCCTAAAATATAAATTGAGGGGAATCCTAAATCAAGTAGCCTTTTACTATTTGACATCTACCTACTATAGAGAATCATATATAACCTCTAATGTGACATTAAATGTATTTGAAGAGATAAATCCATATTTAGTGTGGAGGCACCCCATCTTTTACATTTTTTTTATCTTCGAGCTCTATTTTGCAGATGGTCCAATTTCTCTAATTTGAGATAAATTTACAATTTTCTCAATTTTGCGAGATAGTTTACAATTTTCTCCAAGAATGTTGTAAGTTGTATTAAGTCCATGCATAAGTCGTTAGAAAGAAAATCATTAATTTTAGGAAAAATGGGCAAGCATAACTCTTCGATATTTTGAAACCTTGGCCAACATTTAATCTCGCTTTTACAATTTGCAAATTTTATGAAGGCTATTTAAGAAAGCTAACATCAAAGTTCGAAGAAGTTCTTGAACATGTGAATTTTGTTTTTCAACAAGTACTTGTAACATTTTAATCGAAAGAAAATACCTTCAAAATACACACTATAGTGATGTTTCTATACTTTCAATGCGGATACATTCTTTCATAAGAGAGTGGTTAATAGATGTATCTTGCTAAAACCTTTACAAGTATATGGTGAGTACTTTCTAAACTATAGCTAAGGGAGATGAGTCAATCATGCAAAGCATGGACCAGAATGGTTAGGGTAGATGTAAAGGCAAGGACTAGTACATGTCAATTTCTCACTTAAAATTTGAAAAAAAAGTAGCCAATAAAATGAGTCACATCAAATCACATCAAACAATCACCCAATCAAATGATGCCACATAAGTGGAAAAAATACATGACATAATGCCCTACAAATGGTCCACCTAAATTTCTTTGTATGGAAAACTATTTGATTTAAATACCTTAAAAACCACTTTCCATACAATATAAATGCTCAAAAGAAAATATTTAGATTAAAAATAACAAAATCTATTAAAGGGTTTTTTTTTCAAATTTTATGGTATTTATATGGCTGTTGTACACCCTCAACTTAGGGTGCACAACCACTGGCTCCTCTCCCTTAAATCACATCTTTAGTGTGAACTCACACAAGCATATGCAATATTCAAACCAAGTAACATGTTGTGCTAAACCACATTATCATAATCTACCTATATATAACTTTTCATGAAACATTGTATTTAAATATAATAGAAAACATCTACCTTGTGATTTATTGGCCTACAAACATTGTTAGAAGAGTTTATTGCAAACTTTTGCATGAAGCATGTTATCTCTATAATGTAATTGTGCTTAAGAAACTTGCTCAAAGTTTGGAGGCAACTCAAAATTTCCTTTTTCCATCACTTACAAATATAACCTACTTCTCCTAGTTTTGTTTGTAAAATATGATTATAATCACACCTTGAGGTCTTATACAAGTGATTTGGATTTCAAAAGGTTTAAAGGACAACATTCTAAATAAAGATTTAGATGTGTTATATGTATATGGAGAATTAATATTGGACAAAATTCAAAATATAGAAAATGATAGAATTGAGACATATAACTTAACTAATATGTGGTTTTGCACATGGCATTACTCTCACGAGAGATTTATAGTTGTTTATTTTCTATTAGATAATTGTTATTTAATGTTATGGATATTACAAAGTCATGAAGGCTTAAAGAATTGGTTTGGAAGTTGAAATGGTTGAGCCTCCATGTGAGATTTTTTACCTTCCGACAATTGAGTTGAATAGTGTCAAAAGTTGACAATCAAAATCTAGGTCTCGTAGAGTTGCCTTGCACCCCACGAGGTGTCGCCCCCGACCCCACCCTTGTTAGAACAAATGAGACAATGCTTTTGGCACCTCAAGGTGCCATGTAGTGTGATTCAACCTTAGCAACATAGCGCACATGTGTTTGGGACCCTAAGAAAGACATTGTTGTCATGTCCAATTTGCCTAAACCATGTTGTGCCACTAGAGAAGTGTGTAGATCATCTAGTGGAGATGGACCGATGATATTGGAGGTGCCAAAAACCTCTAGATGTGGTTTTGGAGTGTTGTAGGCCATTGAATAGAAACATCCACAACTACAAGTTATGAACATGGACTTGAAAGTATCATTATAATTACTTTTGGGGAATCCATGTGGATCATTCGCCTCGTTTTAAGAAGTAATATTCTCAATTACATTAAGTCTAGGACACAAGAGTGAAATATTGGCTTTTAGCTAAGCTTTGGTGAACCATTTTTCTTGGTGAGTGAATTGATCGACCCCCGACAACTTTGTATACTATCATAGATGAATTCCTATACATTTTTCTAAAATATGATCTATTTTTATCACTTAGATTTTTTTCTTTTATAGGAAATGAAGTTTTGAATGTCAAAGATGCATAATTATATAATGCAATGTTCTAGGAATTTGTGCAACATGTTTTAGAATGTGGAATCACTTCAGAATTAAATATCTCTTGGTGCTCACTAATATGATGATAGTCCAAGGATTTGCTAGGTACATGCCTTGGTGGGATATGTGTAAGGATTATATCACAAGCATCAATTGGCACTACATCACAAACTCAATCCTCTTAAAAAGGATGGATAGCATTTGGGAAACAAAATTGGTGAGTGTTATGAATACATTTGGTGTTACATAAACTAAACTATCTCCAATTGTAGAGTCATGGATGAGGCATGGTTTACAAATCGGTCACTTGACAATATCTTCGAGAAGATATTTCTCATGCAAATGTCATCGATCGTAAAATCAAATGTTTTCCTTGTAACTACGCTCTGCAAATGGAATAGACATTTTGCTTTAACCTCTTACATTGTTGGTGTAGTAGTTGTTCTAGGATAAGCAATGTATGGGTCTTTATCTATTGCTTATAAGGATGATTAGACTTCTAGACCCTCTACTTTTGTGTGCACAAGAAATTTTTTTGTTCTTTGCACTTTGAGTTCAATGTGTTGCTAGCTTTGTTTTTATCTCACCATTTGCCTATCTTAGGTGTTTTGTACTTATTTGAATAAGGTGTTTTCTTGGCACGAAAGATGTGCCTCGTTTGTCCTTCATCCTTGATTCTTCCTCATTTATTGCAACATAGTGATAGGCTTCTCTCAATGTCTTAACCTTAATCGAATTAAGTTTAGACTTGATTAATGGTCATAGGTCACTTTGTAGTATTTGAGAACTCTATGTTACTTTGGCTCAAATGAGCCCAACTTTGCATATAGGTCATGGAAGGAATCAATGTAAAGTTGGATTGAATTGGCATGTCCTTAGTGCAATTGTTGCCACATAATATAGTGGTCATCATAGGAATATTCACAAAGGTATTTATATCTAAATGTTTTTAATAGCTTTCGTCAAGTTGGTTCGAATTCTACTTATGTTTGGTCATTCAACCGAGAGAATGGGCTTGCCACCACTTCCTAATGGGTGAAGAAGATTTTAAAGTGTAATCTTTCTTTTCTTGATCAAAAAAGTATTTTATAGAAAATATGAATAAACCATCTACTAAGTTATTTACAACATTTGCATTTAATTTTCCTTCGAATACAAGTAAATTTACTTGAAACGCAGGGGAGTTGACCACCAAAAGCTTTCCCGATGAGTGAGCTAATGGAAGCATTTGTTCATGGACTTCAACAAACTAGTTGGATGAGAATGACTTTAGGTCTTAGATAGCTTGTGTAATCTCATTCTTGGTCATCACAAGTATTTATAAAAATGACGCGATAGATAATTTAAGGGATCTCTTGGTTTGACATGTTGTTTTAGATATTCTAACCTCATTTGATTGACATGCAAGATTAAGCTCATAACAATGAGTTGGACATCGTGAGGTCCAAAATAACACTCTAAATGAGGACTAAGAGGATGTTCATATCATATAGGTTAGTATAGTTGAAATGTTGACCAAATAATGTGCTAGTTAGCATTAAATGTTGACTAGACAATGGGTTAGCTAACACTTTTTGGGTGCTATTTTTTCATTTATTGGCCATCATTTCAACCCACTAACATATGTGATTTTTAGGTAGTTATGGATATAGATGTGTTATAATCGTATGCAAAAGCAAATATTGAAGATAATTTAGGATAGATAATATAAAAGAATTGGAATATCAAAATTTATTAATCTATACTTTGTTTATAATATTGTTGTTTATCTTCTATCATCTTATCATTCTTGATGCTACAAATGTGTAAACATATATTACAAATTTGTGATATATTAACAAACATTTATGTATGTTGAAACATGACTCTTCACCTTCCAAAGGTTTAGTTGAGTGCTATCAAAAGTTAATAGTCAAACTATGTCCCACAGGTGTGTTGCCTTGTACCCGAGATAGGGCAACCTCACAAGAGGAACTCATTAACTCATATGGGGAGGCATTAGAATAAAGCCAACATTATTGTTGACAATTGGCAATACTAAATAGTGGTTGAGACCCCGAGGAAGAAATGGACAGAGACCATATAAGTTGCAACACATTCATAGATAGCACCATGTCTAATTTGCCAAGATTGTATCAAGCGTCACTATGGAAATGTGCAACATTTCACGGAAATGGGCATGCATTGATGATCTTCAAGATACCATGAACGATTGAATAGTGTTTTAGAGTACTAAAAATTATTGAATAAAAATGCCATTAAATGTACAAAATACACACATTTCTGTTGCCCGCCTTTATATTCAAATTAAATATTCTCATGTTGTACCTTCTATCAAACCAAGCCCCCAAAAAAATTAGGAATAAGATTAAGTGTTATAAAAACTCCTTCTAAGAAAAATGGCTTTCATAAAACCTTCAAACTTAGTTTACATTTATTATACTCTTTGAAAATGACTTATGAATTCCATAATACATTTCGTAGATAAATCCTTTTGATTAAGTTCCTAGATTTCTTTGAGTTTTTGTGATGGCAAATGTAGAAATTATTGACAATATTCCTACCTTAGGTTCCTAATGAAAATTTGTTTTGGGTGAGTGAATCGAATTTTATGAGTCTTTGTGTGAAAAAAATGTTAAGAGAGCAATCTTTGTAGCATTTAAGAAGTACTAAAATGGAAGAAAAAACTGCGATCACATGCGACTATAACATCAGCGTTTATTTTGTTTTAGATAAATCTTTCAATATCATTCACATTTAGCCATGGGTAAGATAGCATTATTGTAAGTCTTTAAAGTGGCATCAACTACGCTTAAGAGTGACTTGATGGGGCATCGTTAACAAAGATTATGTTTCAGGTTGGTAATAGACAAGAAAGTTAGTTTCTTTGATCATATCACTAATTGAAAACCCCAACCAAATGGTGAAGAACTACATTAATTAGGTTTTTGACATTTCAACTAATTAAATCACTTAATGCCTCGGTCAAATGATTTAGAATTGCACATATTTGGCTTTTGATATTTCAACCGATTGGATCCCTCAACCAATGGGAAAGGGGCTTAGGTCATAGTTAGGAATCAACCAATCCCTAGCTAAGTAGTGGCACTCGACTAGTAAACTAAGATTGGGATGTAGGGTATCGGAAAAGCCACTCTAGAGAATGAAAACTTGACTTGTATGTATATAGACAAATTCTTCAAGTGAACAATGAACACCTAAAAAACTTGTATTTTAAGCCTAAGACCTACCACAATGGTGAATACGATTTGACACTTAATTCACTTGTATATGCATACACATGCGAGGAAAAGGAAAGGAAAGGAAACGTCCTTTTAAGGTCCACAATGTCGTTTGGCTTTGTTTGGGTCTATAGGGTAACTTATAACATATGAGAACCACCTCGTACTCTCAATATGCATAAGGTATTGAATGTGCTTCAAATGTGAGACGTATATACACTACCCATACCCGCTACATGAAGAACACAAACTTCTTAAAACTTGTTTGTCCTTATATTCTTCATAGATAGTTAATCCAAAATCAAATTTAGCTACTAATTTTATACACATTACTAGGAAGGGAAGGCAAGTTCTTCAAAGATTGTTTCACCTTAGTATTATTTATAGAATATTTATCCAAGATCAAACTAAACTATTGGCTTTTGGCTTTTCATTCATGACAACTTTTAATTGTTTTAGAAGATCTAACAATCGAATATATACAGCACAAGACTAAACTAGTATGAAGGTGAAACTTATTAAGATTGTTTGGCCATGATTCTTCATAGATCACTAATCCTAATGACCCTCACACCTTAAACATGAGACCATTAATTGAATTGAGAGGTCTCTCAAACCATAGGATTATATGATTAGAAAATTTGCAAATATAAACCTTACATTTAACTCTAAGAGGTAGTTATTTCAATAATTGTTTTAAAATCAACCATTGTTACGTAAAAATGAGAGTTCAACCCGAGAAAACAAATCAAATTCTACATTCAATGTCAAATATATTGACCCAAAAAAAAAAATGACATCAAACTGTACATTCAATGTTAAATACATCGACAAAAAAATATCATCAACCTCAACATTTTATCACAGAATTGACAAAGATCTCCGTAGAGAAATAACTAGCAATTGCACCAAAAAGCGCAATGAACATGCCAATAGGGGGCAAATTGGTACAACATTACAAGAACATGGCAAGTGAGAGGTAGGAGAAGGTGAAGGAAGAGGAAGTCTAGGGAACAAGGTTGTCACAAAATGGAAGTGCACAAAGGGGAATATGCATGCAAGGCAATAGCTAACAATACAAGCTAATCTATCATACTGATGCAAATGGTGTAGTTCATAACGAGCCTTGCAAGACTACAAATTTCCTTAGTAATCTTTGCACAAAGCCTTCTAGACAACAAATCTAAATATATATTCTTGTATCTTGTGGATCATATTAGGCACATAAGATTATAAAATAATAACACAGAAATCAAGAACTCTAAAAAAGAAACAAAACATTTCCATTCATAACGTGATATGTAGAATTGCATTTTAACTCTATAACACTTCGTATTATTTAATTTATTTAAAGGGATATGTTTTACACAAGGATGTTGATATGTACTTCAATAAAGAACCATTGTTTCTTCCTTTCAATGTAATTTTGAATTTGAATTACTTTTATTTATTCATCTACGTTCTTTTGGATCACACTTGCGATTCCACCATGAATTGCTTACTATGACAATACCAAAGATTACTTTTGAAAAACATCTAATTGACCTATAAATCTTCTTAAAGAAGCCTACAACCATGATCAAGCAATAAATGGTTGCAACGGACATTAATAATCATAATAGACAAAAGCTTCTAGGAAAACCATGACAATTTTTATTGCATTGAGTTTCACCAAATCCTAATGTTGCCTCACTCAATGTAAACTCAAGTCCATATAATGATTTGACATTCGTTTTTTTCTATTAGTCATGCGAAGCCTCAAGCTCGTTAATTAATAAATACAACTTTTAGGTTTTACAAAGTTTTTAGTTTCCTTCATCTTGGGATATGCCTTCGATTCAAAATTCATCAATCATTGTGTTTGCCAAACCACATTTAATTTTTTCAAAACAGAGCAAAAGAAAAAGAAAGCATGGGCTTTCCAAACTAAAACAAGGTTAAAGAGTTAAAAAACCATAGATTTAATTTTTTCAGAGTGGCCAAAAAAACAGCAGCCATAGATTTTCCAAACTAAAACCAGGATAAAGAGTTTTAAATATTTGAAGAGCACAACCACGTTTAAACAGATGTACCAAATGTAATCAATATGCATCCTAAACTCAAATTTGAAACAAAAAAATGCTGGTCCAACCTATATCCAGGGAAAAATGAATGAGTGAGTGATGATTTTAAAGTCTTAGAAACAATTCAAGGACACAGCAAAGAGGCACATCAGAGTTGGAACAGTAAGCAATATGTTTAATGCTATTAGAATGAGATTTTGTTCTTGACTTACTTAAACCAAAGAGGAGAGAAGAAGCAATCATACTCTTCCTGCAACCAATAACCTAATATCCACCATCGAAAGAGAAAATTAGTGAACACTCCAGTATTTAACACTAGACCAACACTTCTTCTATGAATTTGAATGCCTGGCAGCCAACCATATTCTGAATTTTTGGAGACTCCAAATACAAGTTGTTCTTTATAAACCATGTCTGATGTCAGCTCGATGAGAACATAAAAACATGTAACAGAGGATACCATAAAGGAGACTTATCCAATACAAAACATAAATCACAGTTATTGTCAGTTTAAATTACACATGGCTAGATGCCCCATTTAAACAGTCTTATAAAGAAATAGCAATGGGTGGCAATAGGGGAGCAGGTGGATGCATTAGTATAGTCTCCTCCACCACTTGCAATAGGGACATCTGCATGTCTTAAACCCTCACACTTCTGTCCTTGCCAAACACGCCCTCAGCATATTTTCTACCTACCTCTAGGCTTCACAGTTCTGAATCATTCCCACCATGCCCCACTTTGTCAACGATGCCAGAGTGTCGGTTCCTCAAAACAGCATCTCCTACGTGCCGTTAAAAGTTAAAAACAGCCATGAACACAATGATTTCCTGACCAAAAACAACAAAAGTAGAAAAAAAAACTGAGAGCGCAATGCATTTTAACCTGTGGCAGGCCATGCCCATCGGGAAAAGCAAAGCGCAAAATAAAAAGTGGCATATAGTCAAGACCCTTCCTACACCATGGATGCCATGATCAACAACACTCATCCATTAGATGGTATTGCATATGTAAATTTTGGTTGCATATAACACCTATCAGCATAAAAACAAACAAGTATTCCATGCACAAATTTATGAATTCTTTCCATTTTTATTTTTGGAAGATAAATCCCATAGGTTTCACCCACAATGACACATTAATTATATAGCACAAAGTTGATTTCCCAACTTTGTTAAGGGGGAAACTCACTTTTAACCACATTATTCCCACTTGTAGAAGTGCTCCGGGGCTTTTATGCTTCTTGCGGCTAAGTAACCATTCCATCTTTGTCCAACTCATCACCATTTATCCACAAATTTCTAGCCCTGCCTACACAAAAATTCTCTCTTCTACGTGCTGAATTTCACTAAATTGAAGCATATCTTCGATGTGTATAACTATTTATTTTTTATTCTCTAGGTCCCTTCATGTGCTTTATTTTTTGAGTCTGGATAAAATGCCAAAAATATTCCTGATTTGCAATTGAAATGCCAAGCCATCTCAATTGCATACCTAGTGACAAACAAATTATTTTAAACTAGCTATTATGGGTAAAAGTGGCCGCCTTCAGCACGGGTACCTGTTAACATGTGATCTGTTAGAGGGGACCCATTTTATACACATTTCTTCTGCTATCAAAAATACAGATTGTCTGAGCAATAGCCAACAACTTCATGTTATTTTCCATGAATTTCATGATGTTCGCTGGGTTAATGTTCACCTGCAGTTTCCATCGAGCCAGTGACACCTCTGCAGAGAATATTAATAGTAGCCATTCCCTAGTGTATCAGATATGAAGGCACCAGAGCCCAAAATATCATACAAAACAATTGCATATGCACTGACCTTCGTCTAATAAGTTATTATACTTTGAGGCCATTCCCGAGTGTATCAGATATGAAGGCACCAGGGCCCAAAATATCATACAAAACAATTTCATATGCACTGACCTTCATCTAATAAGTTATTATACTTTGAGTAGCACGCCCATCACAATTTGCGTTGATTTGCTTGTGCAAAATCACTCTAACCAGATCTTGAACAAATGATATCGGTCCTACAAATCCCAAATATTGCAAATAGTAACACCCTGAATTTAATACGAAGTAGTTAAACAATAGACTTTAGCACGCAACCAAGAAATAGATTAGATATGATGAACTTTTTTAATATAAAGTGAATGAATGATGCTAAAAAGGCATAAAAGCATGAGTCTAGAACACATACATAGATCCAAAATTGTATTGCCAATCACTTTTAATATTCAACTAAAACCTTCGATCATATTAAAATGTAGCGAATCACAATTTTAATCAAATTTTGTTTATAAATCCAAACAATGATAAAATCGTATGCCCATTCTCAAGCTTCTCAAATCTGCTAAATGATGTAGCTCATGATCGTGGCTTCTCCTTTTTCTCCTTGAAAAGTGCTAACAATGATACACCAGACACCTTAACAACCTTAAACCGAACTCCAGGAATATCTCCCACAGCATGCCCCTTACGCCCAAATCCAGCAATCAACACCTCATCCTGAAAACCAACAGGTGGGGTGGCCAATAGTAAGAGAGAGAGATGCTGCTTACTAGCTACCCCAACAAGAAACAAATATAACAATCCTTGTTCCATGTGTGTTTTTGCATGTGATAGTTATGACAAATGTACTTAAAAGACAAAAAGTAGCAATTTAAAGGTAATTACAGAGCAGTCTTACTGGCACCAGAATGGCACGCATGGAAAGATTATAAAAATTGAACATAAAAATGGCACCTAACTGTCAAATATAATATAGATATCATCTATGGGACGCTCATTCAAGTATAACCCAAAAAGTCCATTGATGGTCTAGCAATGGACTCCAAATGCCTTTTATTTTTTTAAGAACAGAAATATAAAGCCTTTGAGGGCTTCAAATAGTCAAAGGCCACTTTCATTCAACCAGAAACACAGGAATCTGTGATTGGGTACTTACATTTTCTTCGATGTAATTCAAACAACCATCATTGGGAACAAAAGCAACAATTTTCTTTCCATTCTTAATAAGTTGAACTCTTGCACACTTTTGAATGGCAGAGTTAGGCTGCTTAGCCTCAATACCTCTGCAGATTCAAGAACAAATTATACATTATTAAGCATCATTGCATTGCATTCTAAAAATTATGAAACTTTCTAAGTATTTATTCATTTGAAGAGAATAATTGTAAGACTTGCTGAGGTTAGTGGCTCATCTGTCTATAGAATGAAATGGTATATCTATCAAATAAAAAGCAATCGGGCATATAGATTCCAAACACATGAATTAATTGCAGTGTCCTTTTCACTAACAGAGAGCTAGCACTGGCTAAGAACTCAGAGCAGCCGGACATTATCAGTGCAAGATTTTTTAATCAAAAAAGCAATAATGTCGAAACAATTATTGTATGTTGCATATCGCATAATATGCTATTAACATATGAGGAAGATAAACATGATGCAGCTGATGTCAATGAGAATGAATATATAATATGTCAAAACAATGAAGAAGCATCTGATCAGACTGCAACACTGGCCTGAGTGGCTAAAAATAGAATTTTTCAATGGAAGGAATGAAATAGCTCATCCAGAGTGAAAATTGATAGTTGCCCTCGTCAGCTATATCAATAAAATAATAGTCTTTGGCTATGCATCGGCACAACAATGAATAACTGTTACAAAAGGGTTAGTGCTCACATTATTTAGTGAGCTAGTAATACATTGTGAGTATTAGATTAAATTAATATTTATATCAATGTGTAAGTTAGAATAAGTAAAAGAAATCTACTTGTGAGATGTACGTAACAACTCACAATAGATAGGTTTGGTAGAGAGATAATAGGAGTGAGAGAATAATGGAGAGATGTGTGCAATAAGAGGTTGGAGCAAACTCCTTGTTAATAGGAGCTTCATTGCTCTATAAAATGGAATGCCTCCAATGTATCAACTATCAAGTGATCCAATGAATCAAATTTAATTTATGTGTAAATTCTGAGTTGTATTGTGTTAAACTGGTCTGTGTTTTACATCTGGTATCAGAGCAGGATGGTCTAATTTCTAAGGAGCAATTCAATTTACTTGATTGCTCCTGTAAATGAAAGTCTGAGATTGTCTTTGTGAGATGCTTTTAGCCTTGTTTAGCATAGGTTTTATTTACTATTGTTAAGGTAACGCAGTTAGATCTACATGAAGGTTTGATATCAAATCTATGTGTGGTTTGGCATTAGGATTGCATTGTTCTCTCATATTAATATCTATATGGTTCAATACTAGAGAATGAGCAGTTTTATATTAAGCTCGGTATTCCTCCCATCAAACTATCACCATGTTAGTGGACTTTCCCAGCAAGATCCATGTGTTGATCAGATCTGTCATTTTGCAGTACATCTGTTGGTCCATTGTGCATTAGAAGACACATTCTCTGTTGTAGGAACACATCGTATCTAAAATTTTTGGGCCTATTGCTAGAGGAGTAATATCAGGAACTCTTTCTGGTGTTGAAGTTGAGGCCTTGAAAGATGGATAGGATTCTATTATTGAGTATGCTCGCGTTGTATCATCTACTATTCTGCCTAGGCCCTAAGTACATGGAACGTGCTTCATTCTACCAGGCTTCTTGCCATTGCCCTTTCAAACAGCTTCCAAACATTTTGGTGGGTGCAGTCGAGTTTTTTGTCTATTCCCATCTCCATACTTTGTGCACCATCAGATCTGCCAGCATGCACTAGCTGTATTCAGCCTGACTACATTTTGTTGGAATAGAACTCTGCTATATCTCCACTGTTTGTTTTTGCATTGTTTGCATTGACATGTCAGATCCGTGTGCCGTGCCTTTCTATCCATCTTCTACAGCATGAACCAAGGATTTTTTCCATGCATTCGTGTCTTCTCATAAATAAGCATAATTTTCTTATGTAACCTCCTGATGTAAAAATGTTGTAGAGAGCAAAAGCACAAGTGTAATGTAGATCATAGATCTTGAAAAGGTTAGTGGTAATCCAGAACACCATATGAGATAAACAATTGATGGGTTCCTATTCATATCCAAGTTTGTGGTAAGCTTGTGTAATGTCCCCTTTTCCCAACCGAGACCTTTGGCCCATTTCGTCAACCCGACGGCCAAAGGAAAAACATAAGGGTGACTTAAGTCACAATAAGTTATTACAAAGTGCAAAAATATTAATAAAGCACTTGTATTAATTTATTTGACTTAATAATAAATTTGTAATCTCTAAATAGGTGCATTGGGTCTAATATTATGTTGTATCCTTTCTAGGGAAAGTAGAAAAGAGACCCATCCTAATTTTGTGTCATCCCTAGGTAAAAATGCACCTTGGACAAAAGAGGGAAGTAGAGTTTAGAAAGGATAAAAGTTATTACTCTTCCCTAGGAAAGTGCGACTTGGCATGAGAGGCCAAGATAAACATTAGGAGTCATCCCTAGAAAAGTGCGACCTGGTTTGGGCATATTTTTAGGGTATTTTGGCACTCTTCTTTCATTGGAAGATGAAAAGGTCATTTTGTAATATTTAACCTAGAAAAATAGAGGGGCGGCTTGGGCAGACCACCATTTGAATCATTTATCATTTCTGAATCTGATCTTAAGCCAAGTGCTTTTGTATTAAAATATTCTAAGGACGGAAACCCTTAGTATATTGCCTCTAGAGGACGAAAACCCTCTTGGAGATTAGGAGGAATTTCTGCACTGGATTTTCCATAGAGCTTACACAGAATTTCAGTGTTTTTCAGCAGTAATTGTGGAGTTTTTGCAATAAAAAGTTGATTACCAGAGTTGCAGCAGTGTTGTACTGATTTTCTCTAATGGAGCGACTCATATGTGGCTGTTATGTGATGTTTTGAAGTCATTCTAAGGTCTGATCCTTGCTGCTATCTGTTGTATTTATTTTTACAACTCAGGAGAAGGTATTTTCAATATTATGGATGGATTTATATTACTGTTTCAGCCTCTTTAGATCTGCAGATTTCTGATATAAATTTCAGATTAATATTAACTCAGAAAAGTCAGATTTTATATGTATATTACGCTGCCAATACGCACAGGTCAGATTTTATTTGGTTTGATTGCTGTTGTGGGAATTTTATATACCAAACTAGCCGCATTTTTCAGATCTGCATTAGGGAAAGTGCCATAACATACGTAAAATCTGTATTTGCTGTTTTGTTTGATTTAAAACTCATTGGGGTGTAAAGAGATCCATTTGGGGATCTTTCAACTTGCGGAAAACCATGGAAGGATGATGAGAGATGTCTTTCGTTTCAATCAAAATCATGAGCCATGAGAATCGGGCATGGCACAATAGTCATGCATACTACAATTGGAAGTGTAAAGTTTTTCTACCACATTCGCACTAGGGGGAATGTTAGGAAAACATGAGCTAGTGCTCACATTGTTTAGTGAGTTAATATTACATCGCGAGTATTAGTTTAAATTAATATTTATATCAATGTGTAAGTTAGAATAAGTAAAGATATCTACTTGTGAGATGCACATAACAACTCACAATGGATAGGTTTGTAAGAGAGAGATAATAAGAGTGAGCTAATAATGAAGAGATATGTGGGATAAGAGGTTGGAGCAAACTCCTTGTCAATAGGAGCTTCATTTCTCTAGAAAATGTAATGTCTCCAATGTAATTCACGCTAAGTGACACCGATGAATCAAGTTTAATTTATGTGTAGATTTTGAGTTGTATTGTGTTAAACAGGTTTGTGTTTTACATTAACTAATGCAACTAGATATTGAAAATTTTGGTATTACCGCAATGATAGCTTTAGTATTACAGCAGTAGCAATAGCAGTCACATTCAACTAATGTCTTAATTTATTTTCCATGGAAATGCAATTAGGTTGCATTGTACTTAGTGGAAAATTTCCTACAAGGCTATAGGGATTGCAAACTGCTCTTCTATGTATTTCTTGTGAGTTACACAGTTTTCTTCTTCCCCTCCTATGAAGCAAACTGGTATTGAATAAATGTTTATTCTTAATTTACGGAATGGATGATTTTATTGAATTAATGAATGTATTATGTAACAATGTCATTGGTATAAGATACTGGAAGTAGGTTGCCACTTAATGTTATTATTGTGCCCCTACATCCATAATATCTTGATGATATATGTACACTTAAGTGTAGTACAACACATTAGGATAATATTTCTGATTATGGAGTGGGCGGTGGCATGCACATCTTCTCTTCCCTTGTGGCTTTCTGGAAATTCTACCGTATGGAATGCTATATATATATATATATATATATATATATATCCTATAGGCTTCTATGCTAACATTACTCTATAATTGCAATATCTGCAAACACAGAAAAAAATGCTCAGTGTTTCGGCAATTATTGCAATATCTGCAGCTGCTGTGATTACCTGTCTTGTCGTTAAAGTATCATTCGGTCTCAACACTTATCACTCCTCTCATTAAAATCTTTTCTTCAGGGGAGCTAGTGATGCTTTTTCCCAATACAAATCTGAGAACTGAAGATTAAATAACTAGTGCTCACGCTTTACTGAAAAAGACTCTGAAATTGGAAAAAGAGGCTTAGGAGCTGTATATAAAACAGTCCTAGGGGATGGAAGGGTTGTTTCTGTAAACAAGTTGATGGTTTCAAACTTGGTGAAATCCCAAGATGATTTTGAATAAAAGGCCCATCTACTGGGGAAAATGAATCAACCAAATCTACATAGCGTAAGAAGCTGCTATTAAACGACAACTTCTAATCCACGATTGTGTTCCAAATGAAAAATCACACATAGATTACATGAAAAATGCCACCGAAATGCCTTATCTGGATTGGCAAACTCAATTTGAAATGTTATCGGGCACTGCTAAAGGACTCTCCTGTATTCACCAAGCTTGCAGACCCCAAGTCATGCATAGTAATATAAAGTCTGGCAATATATTATTAGATAGGATTGCAACCCAAGAATTTCAGATTATGGCCTTGCCAAGCTCCTACCAATGCTTGACAGGCATATATAGTATATACTGAACTGACAATTCAGAAATCTGTGGAATATGTAGCCCCCAAATTCACTCGTCAAAGCCCAAGGATAAATAAAAATGTGTTGTTTATGGGTATGGTGTGCTGATTATGGAACTGTTTACAGGTAGAAGGCCTGTGGAATATATGGAAGGCGATATGATCCTGTGCAATTATGTAAAAATCTTTACTTCATGAAGGCAGTCCCTTCAGTTGTATCAATCCAGCCTTGCATGATTTCCATGAGGACAAAATAATTCCAGTGATCAAGTTGGGATTGATTTGTACATCACAGGTACCTTCTAGCAGACCATCCATGGGAATGGTGGCACAAATAATTGATGCCATATACTTATAAAGGCACCAATAAAAAAAAAGGGGGCTCTAAAGGCTGAATGAGTTTTTGTTAAGTTCTTCAAACATGTAGCTCTAACCAGGTTATGCTGCATTATACCTAAAGCAAAACTGCTGTCCAGCTTTCACCAGTAAGTCCCTATTGTTGGCAATCAAACGGTTAATACAACTAAAGAGATCCCCATGTACAGTTAATTCATTTCATACAGTGTGCAGTTAATTCGTTTCGGTTCTTGCAGCAATAATTTAGGAAGTGAAGGAAGTGCATGGGGGTGTACATTGAAATAAACTCCTATGATTTCTCTGTAGTATCCCTTAAAACAAATTAGCTCGCCCCAGCATTGGACCACTAAGTTACTGATCCTCTTGAAATGCAAGCATTAGGGGAAAAACAAGCAGTACATGACTAGATCCATAGGGATCCATACGGCGATAAAAGAATGAAATATTGTTACAATGGAATTTTCTTCAAAACCCTTGCAACTAGATAGCGTAAGTTTACAATCTTTTAGAATAGAATAACATTTTTAAGTTATCAGGGTAGGTGAGGGTCTGAATCTCGTTGACGGCGTTCTATCAAGCCAGAAATTTAACATTTAAGAAAGAAAGAAACGTGTCGTACAGAACTTACATTTTCTCAAGGACGATGCCTTTGGCGTGAGATGAACCAGCAAAGGGTTTCTTCCACTCGTTACCGAGATGGCTCTTCTTGTAAGCCTTGTCTGCCCAAAGCTGCTTCCTCCTGTGAGTCTTCAGCTTGCGCCCTGCTCCCATACCACGCGTCTTCCTGCACAAATCGCCTCATTATTTTTCTAACCGTAAAACCATCACGCTAAAGCTCAAAGCCTAAAGACGGAAATTCAAGAAGCTAAAACATTGTAAATCAATGGCCAGCTTACCCCATGTTTGCTGGAGCAAAATCACTTCAACGAACTCAGTTGTAGATTGCACCTGTAATTTTTATTTTCTTCTTGTAAAGTTTTATGCTGATATACGAAGAATGGCATACGCTAGGTACTGCTGCGTTATATTTTAGGGTTTTTCAAACCTTAGGGTTTATTTGTGAGTTTTGTCATCTATGGAGATAGGAGTCGCATTGATCTTTTATGATATATTTTTTCTTTTTTAAGGTAGAATTTCAAAAATAGTTACATAATGAAATATATATCTTTCTTTCCTTCCACTCAAACCTCATTGTTTTACTTGGCAAAATATTATTTTAGGAGATAACCTCAAACCACCGCCTATGTTCGCCCAAATTTGGCATGTTTTCGAGGGGACATTCTATTTTGGATATGGAAAAAAAGAAATACTTTTTTCTTCGCTAATTTTGAAGTTGATTAGCAATTTGTTGTGTATAACAAGTCTATGGTTATCTCCAATGTGTTGTTGTAGATCCAAGTTCATACAAACAAAGTCGCCATGGAGGTGGACCACCTCCAGACTCTGTTACAACATTGAGGGGATGCCACATGCAATGTCACCAGGGAACCCGGCCACCTCGCCATCTCGACACTCCTCGCCACATGGTCATGGTGGTCATCGCAGTCATTCTCAATGGCGTTCATTCGGATTGGGGCTCGCCGCTTGCTCCGCCCTCACCATCGACAGAGTCACTCACCACCACCGCCAAAGAAGGTTGGGGTCTCGTGCTAGTCGGGCCCCGGTGGGGGGCTCACATGTTACCCCCGAGATGCGCACATTGGATGATGGTCGGAATCGCCCCCACCACCACCGTAACCATCCGACAAGTTCCCCCGCTCTCTCTCTCGCCATCTCCACTCGGGAGGAGGCGGAAAATGACGAAGAAAATCCCATTGGTTGGGACATTCTCGGATGTCGCAGGACCTCCCGCAATCGGGCCGCGCAGACGACCATGATCCTCCCGCTTCGGAAATGTTTACCGTCGTTGCTTAATTTTGTGTTATGTTGATTTCGTAGGCATTGCCTAGTTTGTTGTTCTCCCCAGCTCAACCTAGTTTGTTCGTTGTTTGCTTGTTTTTGGTTTTGGGGCATGCTCTCATACCGCCTTTGCTTTTACTTTAAAGCTATCTTATATCTTATTGAATTAATATATTATAAGATCGTTTTTCATCAAAAATTATATATCCTCGTGTATGGCGAAAAAGTTTTGTGAATGGAAAGGTTATTTGATAGAAACATATACCGGTTTTCAAGACCGAGTCGTTATCCGCTCATATTTCTTATTCAAAGCATTTTGTCATAGGCGACATTTCATTCGAAATGAATTTTTGATGTCCTAGATGACATATCTATTCTTTCTCTTTATTTCCGAACATAATCCATCGGGGCATCGAAGTCTCTCTATTATAGATAGGTCCCCAAATAGAGAGATCAAAGTCTCTATTATAGATCGGGACCCAAATAGAGAGATCTTCGGATGGTTCTCTCTTGACTCCGCCCTATAGCGAAACATATTTGAAGGCCAAGTATTTTTATACGAAGTATAATTGTAAGTAAGTTGGAAAAGTAAATTTGATCATAAGATATATAAATATGTTGTAGATTTATTCAAACTCTTAAAAACAACTCTCAAATTTTATATTACAACTTACATGGAATTACACTACCTATCAAATTTTCTATTACAACTTGTCTTGAATTACACTATATTGTAATTCCACATAAGTTTGTCTTCCTAGTGTAGGGGTTAAAAATTTGATCATAAGATATATAAATATGTTGTAGATTTATTCAAACTCTTAAAAACAACTCTCAAATTTTATATTACAACTTGCATGGAATTACAATACCTATCAAAATTTCTATTGCATTGTCTTGTCTCAAATTACACTATCTTGTAATTCCACGCAAGTTTTGTATTCCTAGTGTAGGTAATTTTGTTGATAGAGCGGGTGTGAACTAGAGCATCAGTAGGTGCCTCCGAAGAGTAGTAATCATTGAATTAGCATGATTTCACTATTGTGAAAAATATTTAGTTTATTGATATTGTTGTAGTGTGTGGACTAATGAAGTTGTGTGTGTAACAAATAGAGGAGTTGCGCTTTTGAGTAATTTACTTTGCGAGGAGGGTAGTGATCTACACTTGTAAAAATCTCCACATCATGACAAGACTTATTATTCTTCATTCTCTTTCATCACCCAACAAGAGGGAGGTTTTTTTATCGTCTATTTTGAGGAGGTGGTGGTGGAAGGAGGAATTCGATGTTTTTTGTGTGTTTTTAACAATGCGACAATTTTTTGCCATGACGAGAGTGGCTACAAGCCTCAAACTTGGATTTACCCTTATCCGTTAAATGAAAATTTAACTACGATTAGGTTATTTTGGTGCCTTACATTTACACTCTTTAGTAAATTTATGCTCATTATTTACAATCCAAAATTTGGAATATTTTTGTAAAGGGTAAGTGCACCAAGTTAGGGGCAAAAGGGGGTCTTAAGTGGACACATTTTTTTGAAAAATAAAAAACTTCAACTTGTACGAGTTTTTCGAAATAGTTACACTCAAAATTGGAAGATGTTGTAGAAATATGAATCGTAGAATTTTGAGTCTAGTTTCTAAGATACTAAATTTTATTGAAAACAGATAAGTTTAAGTGGGTCAAACAACTAAAATACCAACAGGTGCTCCTATTTTTGTTAAAAACATAATAGAGTGACTTTCGTGCCCCCACCATTTTTTGAGCACCATTGAGTATTTTTGAAAACCCTTTGGTAGAAAGATAGCTAGGAGCATCTAGTTTGTGTTAGATTTTTTTAGATTTTTTTAACGAGTATTTTTTTATTTATGATTTTTCTAGTACATAAATTTTATGTTTTGAAAAATAACAGAGCTCGATCGTGCCCCTAACTACCTCAAAAATATCAAAAATTAGATTATTATTTTTTGAATATGTATAGAATTATGCCTAGTTTGTGCTATTATATTTTTTTCAATTTTGATGACCCAAACAAAAGATACATGATGAAAGATAGACATATTTAAACTTCAAAAAATAGCTATAAAAAGGCATAGTTAGAAAATAAATAATATGGAAACCTTATATTAGTTAGAAAATTTGAAAATTTATATTTTTAGAAAGAAGAAACTCTGTTCTATGTCCTGGTTTAATGTTTTTTAAATGGATCGTTGTTTTATTTTGATTTATCATGGAGGAAGTGGCATTTTTACATTTTCTGCAAAAAACATGTTGTTTGTTATATTTGTGCGAGTCCATGCCTCGTGGTTGGGGATCCAAATTGGATCCCAAGCCTTGAGGCATGGCTTGGAAAAAGAGAAAACACAAAACACATACGCACTATAACGCGCACGCTGCGTTTCGTATAGTATGAACATTGTATATGCTTTTGACATGCTTCTATTTACAAAAATAAATGTTCAAATATAAGAAATAATAAAATATAAATAATAAAATAATGAAAAAACTTATACTTTACAATTTTTTATGTAAATATAAGAAATTAGGGTCACTCTGCACCTTATGGAACTAGTCTCACAACTCCATTAATCACAATTTAGGAGATAGTTTTTTATAGTATAATCTAGTCAGTACATAGGTAATTGTCAAGCTTTCAACATTCAACCTAAATCTTTTAGCATTTAAATTCTACAATCGAAACCCTAAACCTTAAACCCTAAACTCGAGGCCCTAAATCTAAACCCTAAACCATGATCCTTAAACCCTAAAACCTAAACTATAAACCTTATACCCTAAATCTTAAGCCCTAAACCCTAATCCTTAAATATTCAACCCTTACCCATGAGCCCTAAACCCTAAACCCTAAACCATGAACCATGAGCCTTAAATGTTAAACCCTAAACCCTAAAAACTAAATCCTAAACCCTAAACCCTAAGCACTTTGAATCCTAAACCCTAAAGCTTGAGCTATAAACCCTAAACCATAAGCCCAAAGTCTTAAACACTAAACCCAAAACCCTAAACTTTCATGGACTAAACCCTTAACCCTCAACCATGAGACCTAAACCCTAAACTATAAACCCTAAACCCTAAACCCTAAACCCTTGACCCTAGATCCTAAACCCTGAGCCCTAAGCCCTAAACCCTAAATACTAAATCCAGAGCCCTAAGCTCTAACCCCTAAACCTTAAACCAATAACTCTAAACCTCGAACCTTAAGACATAAACCATGAACCATGAACCCTAAACCCTAATCCCTAAACCCTAAACCTTAAACCATGAGCCCTAAACCCTAAATCTATAGCCCTGAGCTCTAACCCCTAAACCTTAAACCCATAACTCTTAACCCCAAACCCTGAGTTGTAAACCCTAAACCATGCACCCTAACTCCTAAACCCTAAACCCTAATCCTTGAGCCCTAAATCGTAAACCCTAAACCTTAAGTCCTAAATGTTAAATCCTAAAGGTCCCTAAACCCTAAAAACTAAATCATAAACCCTAAACCATGACCCCTAAACCCTAAACTCTAAACCCTAAGACCTAAACCCTAAGCCCTAAACCCTAAACCCTAAGCCCTAAACACTAAACCCTGAACCTTGAACTCTATGACCTAAACCCTTAACCCTGAGACCTAAAACCTAAATTATAAACCCTAAACCCTAAACCTTGAACCCTGAGCCCTGATCCCTAAGCCGTAAACCCTAAACACTAAATCTAGAACCCTAAGCTCTAACCCCTAAACCTCATATATTTCCAGTAGGTCTCATGAGTGAGTTCATTTTTTGAATATCTTAGGACCATATTTCCTAGTCTTGTGCCTAGAACCATCATTAAGTCTGCTTTTACAACTACCTTGTTTATGAGAGGTGGGAATTTCCCTCCTTCAAAATATCAACAGATGAAAGAAATCAAAATTTCATGAATCTCTTTGAATTTTGTTCCTACAAAGTCGATGAACCCTTTTTAGTTGAATAGTCTCTATCAATACTAATAATAATGGGTAAGACACAAAACATTACAGTGAGTGAGATAGTTCACATGCAACGGGCATTTCCCTCCTTTAAAATATCAGTAGATGAAAGGCATCAAATTGTGATGACTCCCTTGAATGTTCTGCCTATAAAGTAGATGAACCCTTTTTAGTTAAATACTCTTTTCCTTAATACTTATAAGAATGGGTAAGACATAGAACATTACTTTGACTGAATGGGTGAGCCTAATCCATGAGCCTTAAACCTTGAACCCTAAACCCTAACCCCTAAACCTTAAACCTTGAGCCTTAAACCCTAAACCCTGAACCCTTTTCCCTAAACCTTGAACCCTGACCTTTAAACCTTAAACCCTAACTCCTAAACCCTAAATCCTCAACCCTAAACCTTAAACCCTGAGCCTTAAACCCTAAACCCTATACCATAAACCATAAGCCATAAACCCTAAACTCTAAGCCCTAAATCCTAAAACCTAAACCTCGAGCCCTAAACCCTAAACCTTGAGCCCTAAACCCTAAACCCTAAGTCCTATAGGCCTTAAGCACTAAGCCAAAACCTTAAACCTTGAACCCTCAAACATAAACCTCAACCCTAAACCCCGAGCCCTAAACTCGTAATGAAATTACTAGTATAATTTAGATTATGAGTAGCAATAGAACACCAAATAACACAATATTTTAGAATAATGATCTCAATATGCACTTATAATAGCTTCGCCACTTCGAGGGGCAACCTCCAAACCATATAATAAGACTCAAATGCTCAAATGATAATGAACTACTACCTACAATCCCCTATATATACTATTCATATGTTATGGCCATCACCAAGGCCAACCTATTAAGCATGATAAAGTATAAATGATATAATAAAATGATATGGTAAGCCACAAGTCGGCTACTCATATCCTAATACAAGCAATAGGTTAAGGGCGTAGCATGCCCTTCCCCTTCAAACCAACGTTGTCCTCAACGTTGAATAATCCTGGATGTTCTTTGCAGAAAACCTTCATCCTCCCAGGTTGCATCTTCTATGCTCAGATTCTTCCACTTGATCAGATATTCCTTAATGTCTCTGGTTCTCAGCCTCTTAGTACGTGTTTATAGAATCTTCTCTGGCTCCAAAATGATTCTTCCTTCCTCATCAAGTTCTGGTAACTCTGTCTGGGCTTCAAATTTATGTCCAATAACCTTCTTCAGGCATGAAACATGGAATACTGGATGTATGTGTGAAGATGGAGGCAACTCTAGTTTATAAGCAACACTGCCAATTTTTTGTAGAACCTGATAAGGGCCATAATATTTAGGAGCAAGTTTGTTGTCCTTTTTCTGTTGCTTTAGGGACATCTTTTTGTAAGGTTGGAGACATACAAAAACCAATCACCAATTTCAAAATGTCTTTCACTACGGTGTTGATCTGCTTGTTATTTCATCCTATTTTGTGCTAATGCTAAATTCTCCTTCAAACTAGCCAAAACATGTTATTGATGTTGAATGTGTTCCTCAACATCTCTAACCTTAGTTTGCACCCTCAAGGAGGAAGTGATAGAAGGTGGATGGTAACCATATAATGCTAAAAATGGGGTCATTTGAGAAGAGGTATGAAAAGATGTGTTATACCACCATTTTGCAAGTGGTAGCCATTTAATCCACCTTTCCTGCTTATTTGATACAAAACAATGTAGATACCCCTCTAAGCATTTGTTGACCACTTTTGTTTGCCCATCAGTTTGAGGATGATAAGATGAATTGTGAGCTAGCTGAGTACCCAAACATGAAAATAATTCCATCCAAAAATTACTTGTGAAAATAGGATCACGATCACTTACAATTATCTTTGGGGTTCCATGTAGCCTTTGAACTGTCTCCAAAAAAAATAATTGCTGTTGTACAGTATTTAGCTGCAAATGGATGTGATAAGGCACAAAAATGGGAATATTTTGTGAGCCTATCCACAATCACGAAAATAACATTCTTACCCTTTCAACAAGGCAATCCGGTGATGAAATCCATGGAGACCTCCTCCCATCTCTCGGCTAGGAATTGGTAAGGGTCAGAATGCACTGGTGTCTTAATTGTTTCCCCTTTGTTTTGTTGGCACACTAAACACTCTGATACAAACTTTTTTACATCCCCCTTGAGTCCTTCCCAAAAGAATTCTCTTTTTATTCTATGATATGTCTTCAAAAACCCAGAGTGTCCTCCAACAAGTGAGACATGTAGCTCTGTAAGAATCTTATGCTTCAACTCAGAATCTTTACTCAAGTATAACTTGTACTTGTACCATAGGGCATTACCTTTCCAATCAAATTTGTTAGATGTCATAGATCCTTGCTTGATATTCTATATTAGAGATTGTGTATCCTTGTCTTGATCCCATTCCAATCTTGCTTCATCCACCCAATCGCCGTCAACATGGACATTCCACATAGTAAGGCATTTGATGGATGTATCCCTTCTGGACAACGCATTAGCTACTACATTTTCTTTACCCTTTTTGTATATGATTTCAAAATCATAACCCAACATTTTTGTTACCCACTTTTGTTGCTCCTCAAATGATAACCTTTGCTCCAAAAAGTATTTGAGACTATCATGATCTGTTTTTACCTTGAAGTTTCTACCCATGATATAGGGCCTCCATCGCTTGACCGCATGAAGAATAGCCATCATTTCTTTCTCATAAACAGTTTGAGCAGATCTTTTCCTTTGAATTGGCAACTCTCAAATGTAATTGGTCTTCCTTATTGTATTAGAATTGCTCCCAATCCTATCTCAAGCGTCACATTCAACAATAAAGGTTTTTGAGAAGAGTAGCCAAATCGGGGTGTTGCGACAAGGCTTCCTTCGGCTTACTCAAAGGATTTAGTGGCTAAGTCTTTCCAATGGAAGGCATCCTTCTTTAGCACCTGTAGTGAGTGGGGTTTCTATTCTAACATATCCCCGCACAAATCTTTTATAGTACCTTGTTAGCCCTAGGAACCCACGAAGATTTTTGAGAGTTTTGGGCCTGGCCATTCCACCATAGCTTTGATCTTCGAGGATAAACTTTGATGCCTTCATGGGATAGAATGTGACCCAAGTACTCTACCTCTTGTACACCAAAAGAACATTTGGATGGATTTGCATAGAGAGTATGTTTCTCCAAAACTTCCAATACTTTATTTACATGTTGTAAGTGTTCTTCCCATGTCTTACCTGGAAATCAATATGTCATCAAAGAAAACTAATACTGATTTCCTTAAAAATGGTCTAAAAATAGTGTTCATCAAACTTTGAAAGGTTTAAGGTGCATTTGTAAGACCAAAGGGCATTACCAAAAACTCATAATGGCCCTCATGAGTCCCGAAAGTTGCTTTATGAACATCTTCCTCTTTTATTCTAATTTGATGGTACCCGAACGAAGATCTAGTTTTGTGAAATAAATAGCACCATGCAATTCATCAAGTAAATCATCAATTATTGGAACAGAAACTTATCTTTGATGGTGTACTTGTTGAGTTCTCAATAACTCTGGAAACATCCTCCATGTTTCATCCTTCTTACGTACTCATGACCACTGGTGAAGAATATGCACTCTAGCTAGGCCTGATGATACATGCCTTCAACATTTCTGAACCATTTTCTCAATCTCACTTTTCTGGGAATATGGGTATTTGTATGGTCTAATGTTAGGTGTTTGGCTCCTTGGAATCAATTGAATGGCATGATCATGATCCCTAACTAGTGGTAGTCCCTTTGGAATTGCATCAAAAATAGATGAGTGAGCATCAACAATCTTCTTGAAGATCGGGTGACATTAAAGACTCTGTATGTTGTACTTCTATGGAAAATAAATTTGCTATAAATCCATCTACTCCTTTTTTGAGAACCTTCTACATCTGATGAGAGCTAATAATCTGTGGAGACTTAGCTACCATCCCATTCAATTGTATTGTCCTTCCATCTGAATGAAATCGCATGAACAATTCTTGGAAATTCATTTCTATAGTACCTAAGGTTGTGAGCCATTAGACACCCAAAACAATATATGTCCCTCCCATAGAAATAACAAACATAGGTGTGTTTAACATGTAATCTCCCATAGAAAGCTTGATACTATGGCACTTTCCTGTGCACTTGATAGTCCCACCATCCGCAATTATAACTTGCATTTCTGGAGCTAGGTAAATAAAACAATTGAGGAAGGCAGCAAACTAACTTACTATTTATGAAGTTATGAGTACTCCACGAGTCAATCAACACCGTCACTTCTCGCTTTTTGAGATAGCCAATAACCTTGAGTGTTTGAGAGTACTAATACCCGATAATGCATGACAAGAAATCAGTAGGTGGGGATCCTCTACTTCATCTTCTACTAGTTCCTCACCTCTCCTATAATTTCAGCATCCTCATCATCCTCATTACCTCCGTCAATATAGAATAACTTCTTTCTCAAAGACATTTGTGTCCCAATCCATATTTGCTATCACGCTTAAAACATAATCCTTTTGCTCTCTTTTCGTCCATTTGTTGAGGATTCAGTCTAATTGGCCTAGAAAATGAAGGGGAAGAGATATTACGGTCTCTGGTGTTAATGAAAGGCGGCCTCCTACAACAAAGAAATTTTTCCTCTGCTCGACATGCCATGATAATAGAATCAGAAAGCTTGAGTGGATTAAACATATGTACCTCATGCTCGATGTGGTCCTTAAGAACCCCAAGAAATAGGTCATTCAGATTCTCTTCTGGTATGTTCTCCACCCTTAAGGATATGTTTTGGAATTGATGCACATAATCTTTGACTGATCCTATTTGTCGTAACTTTGCTAATTGACTAAAGTAGTTCTTTGAAACACTGGAACTATAGTGCAATTGCAACTCCTTGGTAAAAACTGTCCAAGTGACACCGAGACCATTCTTCTTCCTTTGAGCACATAACCATCGATACCAAACGAATTGGTCTGGTTCAAGATAGGGATGCCAATGTCACCTTTTGTCCTGATGGTGTTTGATGTAGCTCATATAAGTTCTCTATTTTATTTATCCAATTCAGGGATCTTTACCATCAAATTTACGCATATCCACTTTCAGCATCATGTTCTGTGGTTGTGAATAAGTTGGATTCTGATTAGGCTGGAAAAGTGATCCAACATGGTTATTTTGTCCATGATTTTGAACTGAAGATCCTCCTTGGTTGATATGGGCCGGATTTGGGCCATACTATTTACCCTTTACATGTTGCATTATATCATCCAACCAATGATTGATTTGGGCTATGTCTCCTTTAGAGGCCATCTCATATTATACATTTCACAACTCATACTCAAGTTGGATCACCTTATGATCAACTAAGGTAAAACCTAGTGCTGAGGAATCTGTATTTACCTCTTCTAACTCCATCTCTTCAATCACTATCCCATCTTTATCTGGGGTTTTACCCGGAGTAACCGGATTCTTTTTTGCTCTTGTGGAAGGCCCCGTCCATGATATCAAACCTTAGGGTTTAGGGTTTCGATACAAATTCGCCGAACAAGAAAAAACACAAAGAAGATACTAATACTATTTTTTGAGATATTTCCAAAAATGTAAAGAAATTGAAAAAATTCCACAATTTGCACCCTAGGGAGTGATTTTATGAAAAACCCTAAATTTGTAATAACTTGTGCAAAATAAATCAAAAAGTCTAAAATTTTTAGGGAACCTTACTTGAAATGTTTTACAACTCTGGTAAAAATATCTCCCACCAATTTGATTTGGTTCGAAATATATTGTGGAAACAAAAATTAGGGTTTTTACCCTAATTTTGGCCCTAGATCACTACGATACCACTTGTTTTGAAATTACTAGTATAATTCAGATTATGAGTAGCAATATAACACCAAATAACACAATATTTTAGAATAATGATCTCAATATGCACTTATAATAGCTTCGCCACTTCGAGGGGGCAACCTCCAAACCATATAATAAGACTCAAATGCTCAAATGATAATGAACTACTACCTACAATCCCCTATATATACTATTCATATGCTATGGCCATCACCAAGGCCGACCTATTAAGCATGATAAAGTATAAATGATATGGTAAGCCACAAGTCAGCTACTCATATCCTAATACAAGTAATAGGTTAAGGGCGTAGCATAAACCCTGAACCCTCAACTCTCAACCCTAAACCCTAAACCCTCAACCCTGATCCTTAAACCCTAAACCCTAAACCTTGAGCCATAAACACTAAACCCTCAACCTTGACCCATAAACCCTAAACCATGAACCTTGAGCCCTAAAACCTTAACCCTTAACCATAAACTCTAAACTCTAAACCCTAAACCATGAACCCTAAGCCCTAAGCCCTAAACCCTAAAATATGAACTATGAGCCTTAAACACTAAACCTTAAACCCTAAACTCTAAACCTTAAGTCCTAAACCTTGAGCCCTAAACCCTAAACCCTGAGCCCTAAACCCTAAACCCTAAATCATAAACCCTCACCCAAAGGAAATTCCTAAAAAGATCATTCAACGTGTTTCAGTGTGTAGGGAATAATGTTTAAGGTGATCGATCGACTCATTTAGTTTTGATGAGAGACTACTTCCTTTAAAGGCCTAAAAAGGCATATTTGGCCATTATGTAGTAATTGAACACCCTTCATAACAAGCTAAAATGAGCTAGTCATGTCACCAGGCTATCAAGGACCATTATTTGTGAAGTATTAAGGCATCGTTTGTCTCCATAAGAGACATATGAGCAAAAACATGTATGAGAATCATGAATTTGATTCCATGAAAGGATGCTTTTAGAGCCAGGAAAGGTGAGGGGACGATCTTTATATAGAGCACCATGTTTCTAAGAATGAGCAATCATCTGAGTTCACTTGATGTAATTCACTTGGTACTATTCGTAACAACTCATTCAACACCTAGTAGTGTTATCACACCTTAAGGAGGAGGCACATTACAATCACCTCATTTTGGCCATAGGATAGGAATCCCATTCTAGGAACAATCCTCTATCTACAAAGTGAGGATCTCTTTTTAGTAAGAAGTAGACAAGCATCATAGAGTTGATTCATGGTCACTAAAGTGAATTATGGACCAAATTTAAAAATTAGTACCAATTCAAGTAGTGGTAGGGCCAAAATCCATTTTAGAAGGTCAAAAACCTTTAAAATGACTATATGCTTTCCAAAACAAAGATTAACTACAATATACATGCCTTGAAAGTTTTAGGTCATTTTGAAATCCGAAAATGAGTAAAATCGACTGCATTAGATTTTGAAAAACTATCTTCTAGATTATAACCTGTTGGAGCTATGGGACTACTTCCATCAGTGCGCAGAGTGACCCTAATTTATTTTTGTAAGTATAAGACACCCAAAAACATATACATGGTCCATACTATTCAAAATGTGTACGCATTTTGACTTCTATAAAATGTGTACGTGTTTTGCATTATTTAAAATGCGTACGCATTTTCCTTCTTTAAAACACGTACGCGTTTTGCCTTCCTTATAATGCGTACATGTTATAGGTTCGGTAATTACCGAGCCAAAAAAATTAAAATGCGTACGTGTTTCGTTTGTTTTCAGTTTTTGTCCACTTTTGCCCCCCAACTTCGCACTCACCCTAAATATTTAATTGATTGTTTAGTTAAAATATATTATATTCATCCTCTTAAACTTTATAATAACATTCTCAAACCTAGAAATGATCAATGGATTTAAAAATGGGTAAGCATCACGAAAGAGTTGTAAATTGGGCTATCTTTAAAAAAGTTAGTTATAAAATACAAGGAAAAGTTAAATGTATCTCAAGTGATAAATTTAATGGTCACCTTTGACCATTAAGCATTATTTTTGTGACGGTTTTTTTAAACCGTCATTCATTCTCATAACTATTATATCACTCTAATTCAAAAACAATCAAAGTGTAAAAAAATGAATAAGGATTTAAAAAATATACTAATATGACATGTTGGTCCTCAAAATGTGTTTTGTTACGTGAAGAGATAAAGAGAAGGGAGTAAGGCGGGGTAATTACATGATTCTTGAGTAGTTAGGAACATATTTAAGGTGAAAAACAAGAAGGTGGTTAAGCTCTCATTCTTTTGGGCTTTGTGAGACCCATGGGGAGAGACCTTTTAGGAAGCTTAATGTATGAAAATGATAAATGATCGACATGTACAATGTAGAAGACCCAGTTAACCAACCTAACCACTATGCTTTCCAACCCAATTATTTGTCACTATTAGGAAGAATCAAACAATTGTTTAAGATTAGGCAAAGGTTGCAAGCAAACAAATTATTATGGAAAAGATATTCATAATTTATAAGCTAATTACTCTCGAGACAAATAGGATGAACAAAGGAAAGTTTATAAACATGAATCCTAAATTATAAGTATCGAAACCTTGAGATATTTGCAAAGCTAAATGAATATTTTAGTAAGGTACATAGTTAATAGAAATATTGTAAGAAGAAGTGGCTAAATTAACCATGATTAGTTCCTTTTACAATCCATTGGGCGAAGAAATATTTAGAATTCAAAAAAAATGAGTTAGAATAACCAAAAGAGGATAACAATTCACACAAATGTTATACACTTCATCATAATTCAAGCATACAACAAGATAATCTTACGGACCTCTTATTGTGTATCGTGGCAACACATCACAAAATTTCAAGACAACGATATTCAAACAATTTATAGAAAACATAAAGAAATGAGATCATGCAATGATTTTATAAATCAATAGCTACAAGTGTCTACATGACATAAATAATAACCTCATTACCAAATAGTAATATTCACATCTAATGGCCTCCAACAAAGTTACAACACTTGTTCAACAACCAGAATAATTGCACTTTGAATGAGAAAGGCTATCACTAACAATTTTCCTACATTTGTAAGAACAACACAATAATTATGAAAAAAGTTTTATCATGATCCAAAAAGACCTAGATGAAGCATGTATTCATCAATTTATAATTATCTTCCCTCTAAAAAGAGTGTCCCAAAAGTGGAAAGAAAAGGTACATTTATGCACCCAAAATTACACGTGCTACATTGTCGAAAAACGGTATAAAAGGTCCCCAATGATGATTCATGTCTTTTCCAAAGGTGTTCGAGCTCCTAAACCTCTTTGCAACTTATATTTGTAGCCTAGTTTTCCTTACTTAACCATTTCTTGCTTTTCTGCATTTCCTACACCATTTTGCCTTAGTTTTGGCCTTTAGTTACAAAACCGCGCCCGCTGGGTGGCGGTCTCAGAATCGCCGCCTGCTAACAGGTGGTGGAGTTCAGTAACCGCCACCCGCATAAGGCGGCGGTCCTGTAAGCACCTTGCCCGTGTAGAGCGGTGGTTCATGTGAAATTATCAAAATATTCCGACATGATTTAAGACGCATGTTGCTCCACTCTAGTTCACTTTTAGTGCATGTTTGTGAACCATTTTAGCTGATTTCAAGCTTGATTGCCTTGTGACAATCTCCTCTTTCACTTGTAATGTGTAATTGACTATTCAAACTGCCCCTTCATTGTTGATGTGGCACCCCATGGCTACCAAGTGTTATAGTGCACAACCTAGCCAACCTTCTATAAAATCATCGCTTGTTCTCAAGCAAATGGTTGGAGATCATTTTATGTATTCTTGTATTGTTGAGATGCCACATTCTTGTTGGAAATTGCATAGCCAAGCTCTATTCACTTGTGTTATCTCTCTTCCACCTGCATTACTACCAGATTGTTATCAAGATGACATTGCTCCAACACCTTCTCACTACTACTTCTACAAGTGAACACAAGAGATTGAAAAGAAAAACTAAGAGGAAAAAACATAACACAACCGGATTTGTCACTGCTCCGTATTTCTAGGTTTGGGTTGTGTTATCCAAAATTCACCCCTCAAGGTAATTTTGATAACATTCAAATTCTTGATACCCCCAGCAAGTATAATTGATTCGAGGCCCAAAATCATGATTTGGGGGTCCCTTTGGCTTCTCTCTAACTTCCCCATCTAAGGAAAAACCCAAGAAGTTAGAAAAATTTGAAAAAATCCAAAAATTGAAGTCGCAGCTTGTTTTAATGTATCATGGGTCTAGAGGTCATGGATAGTACCAGTGCGGATCGCACTCAAGGTTCTTCGTACTAGGTTTGGAGCCAAAATACAAAGGAATCAGCTAAATCAACTTTTTGTGTCCCAGACCACACAAGTTCAACAGGGACACGCGGGGCATGCATTGCCGAAATCGCCGCAGGTAAAGAAAATCGGAAAAAGTGAAACTTTTTGTCCCAGTGGTCCGTGGGACAGTTGGGACGCAGTACGTGTGGGACACAAAAGTTGATTTTTCTCGCAAGTCAATGCATTGTAGGTGGTGAGAAATGTTTCAGGATAGTCGGGACAAAAGTACATGTGGGATGTGCAAAGGTGAAAAAGCTACAAAAGGAACTATACGTTGCGACAAATGCAGAGGTCAACGACCCTCACGACCTAGTCAACTAACGCGGACACGTAGGCACAAGGAAGCCTAAATCGGGTGATGCGGATGAAAGTGTTTGGGACAGCTAGGACACGTAGACCCAATTTTTCCGAAATAGCTGCAGAATAAAGAGAAAAGTCAATGTTTGACCTCCCAAACTTCAAACGGCCATAACTTTTGACTATGAGCTCTGATTTTCATAAAATTGGACTTTCTAGAACAAGCACGATGTCATGTGCATCACAAAAATGGATTTCTTAATTTTGATGAGGATAGATATATTAAAATAAAAGAAACATGTTCAGCTCCAGTCAATTAATGCTCATTCCCGTCAAATGACAGAAAATGCCTGGCAGACCCAAAATAGCTGCCCGCACTCAGAAGGCCATAACTTTTGCATTTCTCAACGAAATCGCACAAAATTGGTACCGTTGGAATCGTGTTTCTGAGCCCAAAACATAGAAATCAAGAAATTAAATATTTTATGAGAAATCAATGGATTTTTTTATAAAACATGGCCGGGTTCATGACGTTGTTTTATTTGGTAGTTGGGAGTGCAATTTAGAAGCATGGTCATCATTCTTTCTTTGCAGCACTTTGGGACAGTATATGGAGCATTTTACAAGTAACATATAATCATTTCACTCCATTTAATGCCTCTTACAAGTGGTTGAAGGACATATTTCAGATTTCCATTTTCCCTTCTTCTCTCTCTTTTCATTTTTATATAAATTGGAGTGTTAGGCTCATTGTAAAGGGAGAGAGTTTTGTTATAGCAAAGCTCTATAAAAATTGATTTGTGAAGCCAATGTACTACATGCCCTTGTAGTGGACTCCTTGCATGGTGATCTAGGCCCTTATCTTGTAATAGATTGAACTGTGCATATCATGAAGCAATAAAATACAAGTTTGTGGATGCATCTTCCCCTGTTGTGTTTGTTTGCACTCTTCTTGCCCTTTCAACCTTCATTACAAAAATATTGTGTCTATTTTTATGCTCTTGCAAGGACTCATTATTATTGTGCATGTATGAAATATTTTTGTGAATGCATTTGCAGATTGTGGAGAACTGTTATCACCCCTTCTAGTATGCATTTTACTTCTATTTTTCACACATTGGAAGACTACTCTCACACCCCTCCTTTTCTGGTGTATCACCGCTTTAGTGTAGGTTTTCATTTTCATGCATTCTCTCTCCTTGGTCCCTTAGAAATTTAGATTAGGAAAGATAGTTTTTCCTGCATTAGAGTAGATTGTGGTAGGTAGTTTAGGAGCAAGAACCAACTTTCTCTGGAGGTCTATCTCAAGTAAAGCAAAGTCCCACAACTTGGAGATAGTACCCATGTTATCCAATCACACCGTGAGCTCAAGTATATGCACTTGTGTAAACATAAGGGTGTTGTGATTTGGTGATAACAAGGTTGATGTTAGTTTTATTCATTTCTTCATATTATTGTTTCTGAATCTATGCATATATCTTTATCAAATAGAGTATAAAAAGTTAGTTTCTTCATTACAAATAGTTAAGTCAATTTCAAAGAAGCTTTACATTTTCCATAGGAGTTTCGTGTATAGATTCTTCCTTCCCTATCCCTATGGATTTGGAGGGAATTATATCTGGAGGAAGCTTTCTTTGCCAACATAGAGATAATATATTTGTCATATATTGTGGTTTCCCTTAGATTCTCAAAAATTCTATCCAAGAGGTTACAGGGGAAGAAAAGCTTATGAAGCTTTCAATCTTCTGTGTATCTGAGATAGGAGAGGATTTAACAAATCCACAATTACTTATTGGAAAAGGATTTTGTTTAATTAGAATAGACTAGATACACTCAACATAGGTGAATAACTACACCGGGTTATTTACTTGTTTAGTTTTAGTGTAGAAGTAGCTTTAATTATTTAGAATAGAAGTAATTTATTGTCTTTGTTTGTAATAGTTTAGTTTAGTTGACTTATTTAATTAGTTTCCTTCAAACAAGTAGATTAGATTGTCAAATTTCATCTTGGTTAAAATGGACACTTCAACGTAGTTCGATATTTAGATTCAATCAAGTAGTTTAACCATAGGGGATTTACGCTACCCGTACTTAGCCTCTAATTTCCCCTTTTCCGACTCAACTACTAGGAATTCACACTACTAGATCTTAGTCATTGATTCTCCTATATCCATCCATCTAGACATTCCACATCGGCCATAAGCACGACCCGGGAGGTCAAGTGCAATGAAGGTCACGTGTCGATTTTCATCCGTCTGATACTTAACATATTTTTTTGAGAAATGATCGAAGCCTGGTAGGGAGAAAATGGAAACATCGAGAGGTGATCATGTAATCCACCATTAATATGGAATGAAAGATTGTGCTTTAAGATCATTCAAAAGTTTCACTACCATATTAAGAAGAGAAGAAACACAAATATGGCTCGAGAATAATCCAATTGAGTATCTAAAGGATGCCATGAGAAAGCACACGTTAATTTTATAGAATTGGACACATGCAATCTTGAGGAATAAAAAGATAATAGACATAAGAGGCTTTAATTTTTCCAATCAGTATGTGCCCCTACATAATTTATCTCTTAAGGATTCATCATTAGTTTCATATCAATTATGCCCTTTATTAAATGAATAAAAATTTGCTTCAATAGACAAATGGTCTTCTAAAAATTATATCACAAAATTCTCTTTAAATTCTATACATTTATCCCCAAGACTACAACTATTGTAAATATATTGAAGAAATATTTCCAATGGTACTAACCATTTGTAAAATGAAGCTCCTAGTCAAAATTTGTGGCGTAAAACCAAAGCTCCATTACTCAACCCGTATGATTAAATTTGTACATAAGACTTAAATTTTCAACTATATTCACCTTTGTATTTTTCTCATTAGGCCACATGTCACACTTTGGTTTTATCTAAATAGTTGACCCGTGATTGGGTCATGTTTCCCAATCATATGCCTCTATTTCTTGGGCTTCTCTATTTTATTTTCTCAACTTTCATGTGTACTTGAATGCCAAAAATTGTGCCACATGTCAAGTCCTCATTGATTCATAGTTGACCCATGATGGGCCCAATGAAAAAATCATGTATCTTTACCTCCCAAGTCTTCCTAACCTCCATCTAAATTTAACCTTCCAATTGACCACTTGTGATTGTGCCACATGGCCCAATCACATGCTCCATATTTTCCCGAGTCCCACCACTTATGATTGGGTCACGTGTTCCTAATTCTCCTAGTTATTGAGAAATTTTGATTGGGCCATGTGGTCTAATCATGTGTCCCCTATTCCTCGGCTCATTCATAAGCTTTATCCATCATTTCTTCTAACTTTTCTAATTACCTACCTCCCAAAATCTTACTTTGTGTAAAGCACCATTCACAACTTTCAAACTTTATGACCCATGATCTTATGATTTCATGACACGTGTTATCCTCTATCTTTTCCACATCATCTCATGCCTCAACCGATTTGGTTGAGCGCAAACCGAATGCTTAATTACTCTCGCTTTGCTAAAGTGTTGAATATGTGGAGCTTTTACTCCATTGATATATCAATGTTTTTACATTTAAACCCAATTACTCCCCTTTACTTGGCTGATGTAGACCAATATCCCAAAGGAAAAATTCAAGGGCATGATTGTTTAGGATTTAAATGAAATTTTCATGAACCGGTGAAAAATAAGGAGTTGTGAGGCTTCTTCAAAATGGTAACTCAATTACAAAGGCACAAGAACCTCTCATGGTCGAATATGAGTGTGGTGTAAAGTGAACATCTTTGTCCCATGGGTGATCACCATGGAAAGATATCAAAACAATTTTGAAGTGAATTGTGAGATTGTGTAAGGAAAGACAAAGGAAGGATGTCAAGTTAATAAAACTTAAAGAAGAGAAAAGGCCTCTTGATCTCCAAACTTATTCAAAATGTCTCAGTAGAACCCTTAGCTTTACAAACTACAAAAACATCCTAGAGCTACCATGAAAGCATTAAAAATATGAGAAAATAGGTGTATATTGTTGTAGTTAATCAAATGGAGTGGGAAGATCATTTTGAAAAATGAATGATCTTCAAGTCAATCTGTAAACATATTGAGATGTTTTGATTTCATCCGCATACCATCAAAAATTAACCCTAAGGCTCTACATATGCAAGGGGACATTTTTTGAGGCAAACATAATAGGTAGAGAGAAAGTAAATCTTTAAATAACTTGAATTTGTTGCAAATTTTGAAAAGAATTCATCATGTTTTCAAGTTTAATGTATAATTGTGTCAAGTATGTTCTAAGAGTGAAAGTCATGGTAGCAAGAGAATAAAAAACTATAAGTATTTTAGGGACAAAAATATTTAAATATTTTAAATGTTGTCAAATTTTAACATTGCTTATAAATTGGTGGTAATTACCATGATTTTAAGCTAGCAAAAATAATATCAACCATTACATAGTATGTACTTAAAAGTTTCTAGAATAACACTATTATATTTACTCGGTAAAGATGTGAAAAGGGTGGGAGGGATTCTAACCTTAAGAGATGTACAAACTTCATAACATAATGAAACAACGTAGGTATATAAGTTTCAACACAAGGCAACACTTCTAAGGATGAGCATATACTGAAACCAAACAATAAGTTTCACGAATGTATAAAAAAATTACCTAGAGAATGGGTTTTTTGGGTTCTAGAAAGGGGATAAAAGTGCCTAATAGGATACAAATTTTTGTCTATCATATCCCATTATGGGCTTCCATTTTTTCCCTTAGGCTAAGAGTACACCTTCTAACAAACTACATTGCAATTATGCCCAATATTTATCTTTATGTTCTTCACTTCCTCCTTCATGGAAATCTTATCGAATGCCCTTATTACTCCATTAATCATATCATTGTTAATTTTCTATTATTTTTGGATAATTATTTATATTAACCAAGATATAAATTCCTTTTACGAGTAGTTAAAGTTTCAATGTTCCTTTAAATTCAAGAGCGTGATTGGAAATGCAAGATTTAAATAAATAATATGTTAATTTAATATTGTAAAACTACCTTAGACACATATTTATTGAGATAAGAGATCGAACTAAAGAAATTCATTACACGCGAAAATGTGGATGGTTTCAAAAATTTGGCTTGTATGATAGTGGATGTTTTTTTTTGTTCCCTTTAAGTAAGTCATTTATTCGAGGGTGGGTAAGAGCACGAATCAAAAATCTAAAATTGTGTTTAAACCCTACTTGATTTTATATGTTATGGAAATTCACAACAAATAAGAAGGATGCAAGGCTCATTAGAGGGGGTTATTCTGATTAATTACCTTCCAACATTAATCATGAAATATCATAACAACACATTAATACTTAGAACTAGTGATAAAGATATGTTATAAGCTCAAAAGAACAAGACGACATATGCACTTAGCTATAGAAAGAGGTACAAGAGAGATTTGGGTGCACTAACTCAAGAATATGGGAGCATTAAACCTAAAGATGCTTCATTTTTAATACTATAATTGGAAAATCCCTAGTTGGAATTGTTTGAGACAACATTGTTAGGATTGATTCAGATGACCTTGGACCTATCAATTTTTTGGATATGCTCAAAATTGGGCTCTGTAACTTTCTATACCCTTTAGTTCCCTGAAATTATGTGTTATTATCATCACAAAAGTGTCACATAGTCCTAAAAACATTTGACCAAGCTAAATCAAACTTAAACCTCAACCATGGGTGGACGACCCTACAAAAAGGTGTTTGTTTGGGTTAGAGTGCAATTAGTGTACTCGCCTATGTCAACACCACTCCAAAGAGGTTTCAAACCAAGTGTAGTTCTCCACCTAGCATCTAATATCTATATGGATGCAGCTAGTTGGTAACTTGAACCAATTTGACCATGCTTGAGGTGATGTTGCTCTTGTTAAGACATTGAGTTGGGATCTTTGGGAGCTTAGAAATGAGGGAAGCTAAACTCTTTAACCCGGTTGAGTGCTTCATACATGTTCAGTAGTGACTACTCAATGGATTTGCATTAACTTTAAGAATATTTAGGAGTCTTGAATGTATTTTGTCTTAGTATTTGCAAGGAGAGCTTATGGGAGTGTCAAGTGTGTAAATAAAGTGATATAAAGTTCCTTATATAGGGTTTTCAAGGTAAATTGTTATGGAAAGGTCAACCCAAAAGGATGAAAATACCCAAAAAAATAATCAAATTTTAAAAAAGTTTGAGGATGTGTCGGTCTAAGATTCAGACATGTCACCAAGACCAAAAATCACATTTTGACTCTACTGTATGGTTTTGGATAGGGTGATAATGAGTGTAATCTAATTTTTATCATGATAAGTAGGAGTTAAGTACTGATTTTATTCATTTATATTCAGAATGTGATGACACATTAGTGTGTAGGAATAAGCAAGTAAGAAGAGAGATAGTAAGATGTATCGAGCAAGGATAGAATGTGAATTTTTTCTTAGGAAAGGAGCATCATTGTCACAACTAAAGAATGTCAAAAGGTAAATTGCCAAATTTAAGTGTTTACATTTCCCCCATTTAAGTATGAAATGAAAATTACATGGTTAAATGAAAATATACTTGAGTGTGTAGACAAAATTTTTCTTTGCTCAATTTTTGGTCGGATGATTTGGTGTAAGATGCTCCACGATGAAATTTGCAACACAAATAGTATTCAATGTCCATAGTAGAAATTGATCTATAACTCAAATGTAAATGTAGAATTTGAACTTGCAAAAAGTGAAATAAAGAGATGCAAAACATGAAAGGAATATACTTGTTTATTTTGCAAAGGAAGAGCTCCCATTCTTTGCACTTTGCAACTAGAGATTTGGATTGTGTTATTGAACTTACTAAAGGATCGGGGTGATCAATCCCCAAAGTGTTGCCACAAGCTTAAGTTCAGCCCCTTTTTCATTTTCTTTATAAATAATATTTTGGATCCCTCTAAGAAAATTTGAAGGCAATTTATTTATTTAGTGCAAATTGAAATAAACTAAAAATAGTGGGAAAAAGAAAGGCTTGTAACTTTTGATAGAAACTCAATTGATCGCACACTTTTTTAAACAGCTCCTATTTTTCATGTTTGTTCGATCGAATAGTTTATTTTGTAAATGCACTCAATTATAAAGTGCCAAAATTTGGGTGGGTCTAAAAGTATTAATTCAGGGGGGTGTAATATTGTGATTAAGATTCGCATTCTTTATTTTATTTTGCAAACATACTTAAATCGAAATGGGTCTAGTTGTTTTGTTCACTCGATTCAACTATCATGAATGGAAGACTTTCATGTCACTTTATTTGTGAAACAAGAATCTCTACAGGATAACTATGGGTTTGAAAACTAGAAGAACCAACAAAAACTAGAAAGAGAAAGAGAAAGATAAATGGTTTGAAAATGTGATGAAGCCTATGGATTCTTGTCCTTTTCTATGTCACCAAATCTATGCTTTCATTTAACTATTTCCAAAACACCTAAGGATGTATGGGACACCTTAGAACAAATATTTGGGAAACAAGATGAAATGAGAGGGCACAAACTGGAAAATGAGTTGATTGGTCTTAGCCCTAACAATTTTTACACACTTCAAGACTTCTTCACTAAGTTTAAATATGTGAGAATGTAACTGAAATAATGTGAAATTGTCAAAAAGGAATAACAACTTATTATTTTTTTCCTCACCAAACTAGGTCCTGGGTATTTTGTTTTTGTCACTACCTTCCATACAACCAAAAGAGCACTTAGACCATAATGGAAAATGCCCTCCTTTGATGAGTTTTCAAAGTTGACTTAATTTCAAGAAAAATATAAATTGATTCAAATGGGTGCACTAAAGTCCACTAAACCACATGATCTACTTGTGGGAATAACATAAAAAAAGATTTAAAAGAGAAGAAATAAAACAAGGATCATTAGAGAAAGAAAGATCAACCCACCTCAAAATCAAACACTGGAACATCCTCTTCTAGTGTTAAGAAAGATATGATCAAATGTGGGTATCATGACAGTAAACATGTGAAAGAAAACGTTTTAAGAAACAGTCGACCACCTCATGAGTCTTCTTGAGAAGAATAATATAGGTGCCCCTAAGTCTAACAAACCATCTTCATCAATCCATGAACCTCCAAGGTGAAACATAATGGAAAAGGGAAAGAGAAAGAATTAGGAAAGGAGAAAAAAGGGAGATCTATGATCCCAATTGTACAACTAACTCGCACATGGGTTATTGATTTTGGAGCATCACATCATATGGATTCTTCACACATGGAGTTCACTTATTTGGAGCCATGTGACATGTCCACTATATGATTGGGTGAAGATAGTTCTACATAGGTTTTAGGAGAGGTTTTGTTGAAGTGAGTGGAGGAACATTCAATAATGTTTTAAGTATTTCCTCACTATTAACTAATATTCTATTAGTCTACCATATTACTCACCTTAGTGGGATATGAGTGGCATGTGAGTTGAGTTCACTTCAAATTCAAACATGTCGAGAGTTTACAATGGAACTATCATTATAGTTCACATAAAAATCCATTAAATTATTATACAAGCAAGTCTTTTGACACAGAAAATAAATTGATATTATATTCAGCATAATTACAATAATACTAAGGCTAATAAATAGCCATGGAAATAGAAAATTGACCTCCTACAAACCAGGAAGTCACACAACAAAACAACCCGTTAATATCATTACGGGTATAACAAAGATAAATTGTTGAAACAATATAACAAACTTATATTATTAATAATGAGTTATAATATAACTCATATTAATAATATTACAATATATAATAATGAGAGCACTATGATATTTCTAACATTCCCCCCCTTAGTGCGAACACTGGGGAAAACACCATCTTCAACCAAGCAGCATGCCGCTCCGTAGCTTGCACATGGTCTCGATCCTCAACACCGACTGTGGGAACTACATCATCCAGGGACCGTTCAACCTATTAGATGAATACATGAATTGGGACCGTTCAACCAATTCACATCAACCATCAAATCAGTTTGATCAAGAACACTTCCTGCAATAGTATCAATGGTACAATTTATCATCACGGGGGACACACAAGCACTGCACTGCACACAGGAACAGGGATGCTCATCTGTTCTTATTCATCACACAAGACACAAAGATGTCACTAAAGTAGTTTGCGGCCTCTGAGGTAGTGACGAACTCGAGGACGCTGATTGTCCTCCTGCCTCCGTTGCCTCCATCCTCCAATATGAGGATAGATGCTCAAAATAGATAATCTTCATCACTTGAATAATTAATAGGTTCATTGTCACTTGCAGGATTAGAATAATCATCCCAATCTTCTTCAGCAGCTAAAGCCTTTTGTTCCAACTTATCATCTAAGAGATCTTGAGCTCTTTTCTTACAATTCACAAAACCATGTCCTGGTTGTTTACAGTAATGACACAAAAGACGTGTCTTTGACGATACAAACCTTTTTTACCTTTATAGAATGATGATTTATTGTTTGCAACCATGACACTTTCTTCTTCTGGTACAGACCTTTTGTTTTTTTCTTCCTCATCAAGCAAAGAGGAAATTAAATTTTCCAAACTAGGATTGATCTTACTAAGAGTAAAAACAATACTTGAATATTCTTTTGGCAAACTATTTAGTAAGATTGCTTTAGCATCTTCTCCATCTACCTCTGCTTTTATTCCTGCTAATTGATTTAAAATGGATCGAAACTTACTGATATGTTGAACCATATTGTCATTTTCTCCCATCTTTAGCCCAAAAAGTTTTTGCTTCAGCGCCATTGCTGCACTACCTACTTGAGATCCAAATAACTTGTTCAATGTCACCCAAATGTTATTAGATGACTTGGTTAGATCAATATGATGCAAATATGCATCGGAAAGACCAAGGCCGATAATTGCTATTGCTTTCCGATCCTTACTTTCCCATTTTTTCACGCTTCATCTACATCATTCGGTTTTTTAATTTTTCCTTCGACAATGTCCCATAAGTCTTTATCAATCAATTGTAATTGGGTTTGTACTTGCCACGTGTGGAAGTCTTTACCATCAAATCTTTCAATTACATTTATCTTTTCCATTTTGAAACTCCACAAAATCGAGAAACTTGAACCGAACAATAACAAACTCTTTATACTGGTAGAGATACTTGACTTTAATAAAGAAAATATATCAAACTTGGAAAAATGCATGGACAGATATAACCTCAACAAAATAATTTGTAATCCGGATCAAATGAACTTGAAAAAGGATTTCTTAACAGATTCACTGCTTGATCAAATTTGTATGGATAGCGTGAAGCAATGAATTGGATGCCTGAGAGATTCCAATCATGAAATGTCAGCTTCTAGTATGATTGATGATCAGTTGCATTGAGAAGAATCAAATCGGGCAAGAATTATTTTCTTGGCAATCCGCTACGCTTAACAGCTAGATGATATGGTGTCAAATCATAACAAGTCTTTCCATGGTACGCTGACATAGAATGATCTTGTGATTGATCAATCCTAAGATACTCAATTCAATATACAACTATCATGAATGCATTGCATAATTAATTCAATGTCAAACGATGCAAAATAATGCAACACCAAATCCAAGTCGATAGTATTTCTATCAGAACATGCACAGCGAACAACAAGAGATGGCATGCATCAGATAGTCCCAAATCTGAACACCTTTACCTCGATTAACAAATTTGTTTGGCAAAGTGTACAGAATGAGTATGTTATGTAGCTGGAAGGATGCTTCCTCCCTGGAGGATGTCTAATAACCACTTCTATGAATGAAGACAAAGATGTCATCTGTAAAACTGTCATGCACCAAATATATGTATTCAAACGTAATCCTAAGGACTCATATATTTGACACGATCCTCTAGACTTTCATTTGAAATTCCATTAGCTCACACAGGTTACCCATAACAGTCGCTCTGGTACCAAATGTTGGTACAACAGGCTTGTCACACAAAAAAATATTGATATTATATTCAGCCTAATTACAAATAATACTAAGGCTAATAAATAGCCATGGAAATAGAAAACTGACCTCCTACAAACCAGGAAGTCACACAACAAAACAACCGTTAATATCATTACGGGTATAACAAAGATAAATTGTTGAAACAATATAACAAACTTATATTATTAATAATGAGTTATAATATAACTCATATTAATAATATTACAATATATAATAATGAGAGCACTATGATATTTCTAACATAAACTCGTCTAGATGTTCCTTCTATCATTTTGTCCCTCCTTCATATTCTTCACTAAATTCACTTGTACTTGATGAAACTTCTAAGCTTGAGAACATTTATGATGATGAGGACTTCTCTTCTAATATAAATGACTATAATAGTGATGGGGACCCACCTCCACCATCTCCTTGTCACCTTCTATTTTTGAGGAGTTGTTTATTTATCCACCCACTTTTTAGTCCACTAAAAACTCTTTAGGAGCAAGCACATTGATTCAGGACTCATTAGACATCGAGAAGTCTTCTACTCACTTACATGGCTTTCCACATTCCTTCTTCACTTCGCTTTAGATACACCATCCCTTCATGGAGTAGTTGACACTTCTACCTTGCATGAGGAGCATAGTTCCTTAGATAAGAACCACACCTTAGTTGGAGATCCATCATACATTTGGTGATTTCATTCACTCTTATGATGTGATCCAATCTTCACTTGCATCTACTTCTGATCCACAGTCATTCCAGGAGGTTCCTTTGTAGGATACCGAGTGGCTTTAGGTACTTGTATCTTTGAGTGGGACTTTCTAGTCCTATCTTCTCTTCTTTGTCTCTCTTTTGTAGGGGGTTCCCACATCGTTTCTCCTTTTACCCCTCTCTCCGAGAGTTGCATTATACATGGGTATCTCATTAGGCCTTGTTGTTGGGACCCATTTTCTTTTCCACCCACCTAAGCTACGGTTAAAGGGGGTGTTGGTGTAGGATATTATTTATTCCATTTATTTATTTATGTGGATTATTCCTACACTTTAGGAGTTAGCTTTCTTAGGTGTACTTAATCATAAGAGTTACACTTGGAGTTAGTCACAAGAGTTACACTTGGCCATCATTGTTAACTAAGTGGGGTTTACTCTTTGTTTGACTATGTCAAGTGTGGGAGTTACATTTCTATTTTGGGATCTTTGTCCACTAATCATGGAGGAGTTACACATTCACTCTCTTATATGTACATCTTCATTTATGAGCTATTCAAGGTAGTGTATTTAGAGAAATCTTGGCTTTGAGTTGTTTTTTGCACTTTTATGTTTGTTAGTTATTTCATTTTTGGAAATAATGTGCATTCATTTTCTACTAGAGATACTTATGGATACTTTGATAGATTTGAGTGTGAAACTCAAAAGAATACTTGTGTACCCATGTATTGTATGTTTGCTAATCTATAAGAGAATGTGAAATTCTAAAATGGTCATCACCTTTGAGAACTTGTGCCTGTAGTAGGGGTTACACATGGTGGAGACCATGACACATAAATAAATAAGGAAAAAATAAACAATACTAGTAGTAGCAACAACACGTGTAATAGAACAAGTAGAGAGACATAACAATAGTTAAGTGAGAAAACAAAAGCAATAGTACACAAAGAAGAGTCACATAAAGGCATAAAGATGTAAATATAGGACACCCACAATATCACAAGATAATCAAAGCACTTAGGCTGGATATAAGAGAAACAATGTCATGCAAGAAAGGCATAAATCCACAAACATGAGACACCCAAAGTGTCACAAGACATTTGAGGCACTCATGCCACATATAATGAAGTAGGCAAGCAATAACACAAACAAGTAGCAAACACAAACAACAAACAATTATGTCAAACAATGATAAAAGTGTCATTTCAAGTAGTAAAGAAGCACATAAAACAAGATTTGGCAAGATTACACACGACACATGTGTTGGTCCCGTTAGTTAAAAAATAACATGTACATAGTATATGTAATCAAGTGTAAAAGTAGAAAGGAATTATAATGAAATAATAACATATGTATAACATCAAAGGATGTCCCCAAGAGTGTAATGTAAGGAACTAATCTATCTCATATTATCATGTGGTGATCCATGTGTCCTCCATCAAACTCAACATACCTTGTGAATGCATGTGTGTAATGAGTATATAGAAAATATATACTATCTATCAAACCGTAGTGAAAAAAAAACATATGTAATATAAAGTGATAACAATTCAAGCTATATGTATAAGTTATGGTTTTGTATTTTTACAAATAACTAAATGTTTTTATATTTTTTAATTTAGCTATGTACATGGAAAAGGGTATCACAAAGGCTACCTAGGAAGATTCTAATAAGGGGGAAGAAAAACCCCAAATGGTGAAGGAGGCATAGGCCTCAAATATGTCATAGTATACGTAGAAACTATAGAGGATTCATAACATGATATAAAGTCGAAGATGGATAGACCCATAAGAAATAATATGAGTAAAAGGATTTGAATTAAGTATTTATAATTAGAGTATTATGTATAAAGAGTTATGCAATTGATTGATGTTGATTTTGATTTAGGCATGAAACCCATTGTGATTGAAGATATATGATATAACATATGATGATTAGGGATAATATTATCGGTATTAGTAAACATATAAGGGATTGTGGATGATCCATTGATGTGTATATGGACACAAATCTAACATAGATAAAATTAAGGGAAAGTACAATCATAATAGTTATTATGAGCATGACCCCACATTAGAACATACAAAGAAAGGAAACATATTCTTAATAAATAAGGAAGGGTGATCCTCATATGCTGCGTAAGGTACTCGGTAAAGGGTAGAAACAACAAGATATGTAGATGATAAGTGAATTAGGTGATCGACTAAGACATCACAGTTGTAATGAGAATACTAAGTGAATGAAAATGTGACTAGTCACTCGAGGTTCCAAAAATGCATTAGAGTGAATTACACATGAATATTTAGTTGGTTATACATGTTGTGAATGAGATCAAAGAGGGTATATGATTAACATGCATAACTTGTGGTACAAAAATATTCTCTTTAGTAATATATTTATAGTTAACCACCATAGGTTACTCAGTGTAAGTAAGAACTCCATCTCAAGGGATATCTCTTGTAGAATATTATGGAGCTAGAACCTTAGTGGAAGAATGATTATGGAGAGTTACACTTTTTACATGGTGATGCCATAAAGAGGGAGAATAAAATATATCTAAATGTCATGAGTCAAAAGTGATGATTCTTTTTTCTTCAAGTAACCTAATTTTATGATCTAATGCATATCAATCATTGTCGCGGTGTCCATTAATACAATGTAAAGTTACAAAAGGGAAACCTTTTTTATGTTCGATCCTATGAGGAGGGTGATGGTCATTAAAAGTAATCTAATTAGCTAGTTATCCATTAAAGTTAGTGTAATATCATGTGTCTAATCGATAGATTTGTTAAAAATAAACACATTTGGTTTATGAAAAGAGGATATCATATAATAAGTTTGAGTTTTTGATGATAAAAGGTATTACCATGATATAGGACTTTAACTTCACCTTCATCAGGTGATGTATATGATTGACATCACAATTGGGCATTTAAAGTAACTAAAATCTCCTAATGTAAATGTGTGGGTTGATGGGGAGAATGATTCAGTTGTTCTAAATCTATAACATAGAGACACAAATTTATGATGAAACACATGTATCATATAGTAATTTTTGTTTAAGAGGAAGTATGAGACCATGCAATAATATATATTACATTTCTAGATCAATGGGATGATAGAATAACATGTGCATATTTGCTTTAAACCATAAAATATAATTGGATATGGGCTCATTCTTGCCTTGATGCAAGGAAGGTAAATGCTCATATGTAACCTTAGGGCCTCTATGATGGATAAAGTGGGCAAGAAAATATTCTTCAAGTTTAAGGAAGGTACTCAAAGATCCACTAGAAAGATGGGTAAACCAATACATCACATCACCTGTGAGGCTCTTAGGAAAATATTTTAGAAGCAACCTATCATTATTATGTGAAGCCATGAGTGTTTGATAATGCTTAAGATGAAGGTAAGGATCCAAAGTGTCATCAAATAATTGGAATGAAGGCATAAAAAAGTTCCTAGGGAAAGGAGATTGAAAGATTTTACATGGAATTGGATTGCCATAAATAGTATTAGAATCAATGATAGCATAATATTCTTTACTCTCTAAAGTTAAGGTATGCACTTTATGTTATAAATCACCTACCACATGCATAAGAGAGAGAACATCTTGAGGAGTATGGCATAAACATCTAAAGGCTCATTCGAGGGTTATAATTTATCATTAACAATAGTCATAGGAACACTATTTCACTTAAAAAATAATATGGGATGATGTATTATGTGAAGGAACATTGGGTATAATATGGGGTGTTATAGTTTTAGGCTCACGTTAGGGATTTACAAGAATAACATTATTATTTATAGCCAAAGTATCCACACTAGGAGAAGAAACAATACTATTTTCATCACATGTAATAAGATAAGAATGCACATGTTCAGATTTTTTAGGAGCAATAGTAATGGTGTTATCATTATTCACATTATCATCTAAAAGCAGTGAAGAAGAAATAGTAGTGGAATCATTATTTTTTGTTTTCATGGAGAGGAGTAGAGACACTAGAAGAATCACTTATAGTATGTGCAAGAGGGATCAAGTAATCAAAATCAATGTCATTACTATTACATTCAAGAGGAAAAGTATAGACATAAGTAGAGTCATTCATAGTATGTGCAGAGGTAGAGAGGTATCAAAAATAATTTCATCACTTTTGCATTCATTACTAGTTAAATCTATATCACTATTAGAAGAGTAAGAGACACCATAAATTAAAGTGTATATTGAAGGAACATCATCATCAACTAAACTAGAAACACTCTCATCATCACTAGATTCTAGAGCCTCTATTGCATGAGTAGAAACATTCACTTGTAGAAGAGAAGGAATTTGTTCATAGTCACTATCCTAACCTTATAAATCATAAGTGTTATAATAAGAGTATTCACAAGTAGCATAGTGGTTAGAAGGAGTGTCATAAGTAAACCTACTAGTGATATCATTAACGTAAGGATTCGTAAGAAACCATAGTCATGAATAATGGGAGATAAGTGACTACAAGAATTCATCGAGGTTGGGTGGGAAGTCATGAATGGTAATGGGATGGATGGATTGATCATAATTATAGACAATATCATACATATTGGAATATGGAGGAAGAGCAATGTGCTTTGCAATCCCATAAGTGATATGGACATGAGAGAGGGATGGTAACCATTATGGTTTCATAGGGCATGAAAGCAAGTCATGGCCAAAAAAGAATACTATTTCTTTATACCCTTTTTATTACTAAATATAATAAGATCAATGATTTAGATACAACAAGGATGTAATGGGTAGGCATAATGGGTTATTCTGATTAATTAACTTCCAACATTAATCATACAATATTATAATAACACATTCATGCTTATATGATAAGCTACAAGTTTGAAAACACAAGAGAATGAGTGCACTTAGTTGATTACATATGGATCCAAGAAGTTTTGAATGTGTAGACTATTAAAACTAGGAAATATGGACTGGTAATGCCTCAACATTAAATTATAGCTGGAAATTGAGCTTGTGTAGGGACTCAGTACAACCCTACCTAAGAGGGCTGACTATCCATATAATTTTAGACCTGCTCCAAATCTAGTTGTATAACTTTTTGAGAGTATCACTTGCCTAGAAATGTATATCACTATTCATCCCTAATATTTGGTCTTGTTGTGAAGTCTTCTAAACCTTTTGAGTAAGATCTCAAACCCTATACATGGGTGGGAGAACCTGCAAAATAAACATTAGCTAGGTTGTGGGCACCTCATGAACCGCTAATGTTGGCACTACTACGAAGAGGCATCAAACCATATATTGTTATCCATCTAGCATGTGATATCTAAATGAATGCAACTATGGTTTGGTAATTGGAACCTCTTTAACAATGCTTGAATTGAGTTTCACTCTTGCTAAAATACTTGGAGAAGGGATGTTTGAGTGCTTACAAATGAGATAACTGACTTCTTGACTTGGTATGATGCTTCAAACTTGTAGTGATTGCTTCCCTAATGAATGCACATAAGATTTGGTGAGATTTAGGGAGCCTTGGGTGCCTTTTGTGAGTGTTGCAAGAGAGTATGTCAATGTAGTGCCATATGATTTCCAAATGTCCAAATGAGAGATTTTATACTTTCTTATATAGGTTTTCAAGGTAAATTATCAAAGAAAGGCCGAGCCAAAGGGGGTAAAAGACCTAATACATAATATGAAATTGAAAGAAAATACGAAGGATATGCTGGTTCAAAACCATACGAGTTGGTCATGACTAGATACCAAATCCTCGACCAAACTAGACAATTTAACATGTGGATGAGAAATATGAAAGCTAAAGTTTGCATCTTGTCGCTTTGAGTTTGTCTATGGATTTTATGTATTTAACTCTTAGAATTTATCAGCATATCAATGTGTGTGTGACTAATGCGAATAAGAGATATCAATATTTACTAAGTGGGGTTAGAAAGAGTGTGCTTATCTTAACAAGAGTGCATTATCAAAAAGCCAGTGTCAAATGGTAAATTGTTAAATTTGAGTGTCTAAAAATATATGCAAACTAAAATATGAGAAGAAGAATACACCAAAATTGTAGGAGAAATAATAAGAAAACTATGATTTGAGACAAAATGTTTGATTCAAGAGTCTTGTTCACCAAATGTTTACACCCTACTTAATTTATATGTTATGAAAATGCACAAAAAATAAGAAGGATGTAAGGTTCATTACAGGGGGTTATTTTGATTAATTAAATTCAAGCATTAATAATGTAATATCATAACAATGAATTAATACTTGCAAATAGTTATAAAGATATGCTATAAGCTCAAAACATAAGAGGAGAGATGCACTTATCTATACAAAGTGGTATAGGAGGTATCTGGGTGTACACTGACTGGAGAATATGGGAGTAATGAACCTAAATATGCTTCATTTTTAAGATTGTAATTAGAAACTACCCTAGTTTGGAACCATATAACTTTGTTATGATTGGTTATATGACCTTAGACCTATTGTATGGTTTTAAAATTTCAAAGAATTAGGCTCTATAACTTTATGTACCCTTGCTTGCCTAGAATTGTGTGTCAATGTCAAACCCTAAGTGTCACACATTCTCAAAAACATATAAATAAGCTAAATCAAACTCAAACCCTAACCATGGTGGAAGACCCTAAAAGAATGTTAGTGTTTGGGTTAAAGTTCATTCCATTCACCACCTATGTCGGTGTTACTTTGAAGAGGCCTCAAACCACATGTAATTCTCCACCTAACATGTAATATCTATATGGATATAGCTAGTTAGAAACTTGAACCACTTTGACCATGTCTGAGGTGTTTTTGATCTTGATAATACAAATTGAGTTGGGATCTTTGGGTGCTTGAAAATGAGGGAAGATGAACTCCTTGACTGGTTAAATGCTTCAAACTATAGTATGCTTACTACTCTAATGGATGTGCATAAACTTTGGTAATATTTAGGAGTCTTGATTACATTTTTATATTATTATTTTTAATGAGAGCTCATGAGAGTGCTTGGTGTGTAAATGAGGTGATATAAACTTTTGTATATAATGTTATGAAGGTAATTTGTTATGGAAAGTCCAACTCAAAAGGATATATTGGCATGTAAAATGTTTATGTATTTTACTTGACAACCCTATTGAAACTTTTGCCCATTTTTAGTTAAACTTGTCAAAATTGCTAATTACCTATTTTCAAAGTCAACTTATAGGAAATGTTTTGGGAGCCTTGGATCATTTTAGGACATCGGATTGTAGTCAATTGAAAGATTTCATAGTTTTCTCTATGACATCATCATCTAAAAGAGATTTTGTGAGCTTTAGAGTGGTCTTAGGAAAAGCTTTCTCTCCAGGAAAGTTTTGGGAAAGTGAGTATGTGAGCACTATAGAAGGGTCAACTTTGGTAAGAGTTTTAGGAACTTTAGGTTGTGTTGGGAGCTCAAATCCTAGTCATTAATCTTACAAGTTCTACTACATGATTTAATATGTAAGACGGATTTTTGAGCATAAAAATCTTAAACCTTCCTAACTTTGAAGCATGATGGTCTTTCTGGACAAGGAATTTGGACTAAAAGTTTCAAGCACCTCGAGTGGAGTTGGGATTAAAAAATGGCAAAATGGAAGAAAATTTAAACCCCTTCATAACCCAATTGATGGTTTGGTTCATACTTTTTCCAAACTCCTCCAACATCTTAGATCACTAAAGCGCCTTCTTCAGGCAAAAGTGGTGAGTTGACCAAAAATTAAGAATTAATTTTCAGAGTTTTTAAATGTTCTCATTCGATTATTTGTCCTATTTCCATGTAAAATCATATATTATATGGCCCAAAATGGTTAAGTTTAGAACACGGGGCAAAAAGTACATTCCCATGTTCTAATTACGTGTTGAGTCGTGGGATTTTTGACCTCTCTTGTCCTTGTCCTTGTCCCTTAGAGTAAGGGGATACAAGAGGAAAAAAGTGTGCCCGCCTTGTGGAATAAAAACTTGTTTCACTTAAGTGACAACATAGGCTCACTAGGACAACTTGCAAACTTGTTTTTAGATCAATATAGCCCCTCACAACAACCTCTGCCATGACACATTTTTCCATGTTTTTGTCCCTTGTCCCTTTTTCCCAACATCTAAGGGGACATTTGGGACATTAAAGTGCACCCAAACCTCTCCCAAATAGCCTTGGTCACATGCAAACCTCATCTCAACTCTTGGGAGCTTGTTTTAGCCCCCCTCTCTCTTGCTCCCATATGGTGACACTTGTCACAATCTCATGCAAAGTGCACATTAGTGTCCCATTGTCCCCTCACCTCAACTATCCCCTATTTTCATGGGTACAACTCACCCTCTAACCCCCGACTAACTTGAGTTAAGCCATGTTGGGTTAATGGCGAGTTAAAGTGCTAATAAGGAGAGAAAGGTTAAAATCTAACACTTAACCATTTTTGTGCATTTGAATGTGATGTTTTTCCTCCCAAACACCAAATTCATGTTGTTATGTTGCTGAAATTTTCTAAAAACCCCATGCCGATTTTTTTCTCATAACTCAAAACACCGCATGTAGAATCTCATGAAATTTGAGCTTCCCTTCCTTGCAAAAATGCCTTTCTTTTGATAGCAATCTTGCCTCCATTAATGGTTTACATATTTTTTAATGGCTAGAATAAAGATACAATCATAAAACCTATATTTTTAGATCTACAAAAATACGGCTATTGAAAACCATTGAAATTTGGAGCAAAGCATCCCGAAGTAAAAATGGAACTTTGAGACCACTCCCATCTCATTCTGATACCCAGAAGACCACTTACTAAAAATAGTAAGTTTTACCAGGTTTTCACATACTAAAAATAGCAAGTTTTGAAAACTAGTCACTTTCTGAGTCACCATCACCCCTTTCGTGTCAAGACCACTCAAAAGTGCCAATTTGAGAAAAATTCTAAAAATAGACATTTGGTGGAGGACCTGTTAAAAATAATAAGTGTTGGGATTTTGGTCAAAATTTTCATATCCATCCACTACATTAACTTTTGTCACCATGAATTTTAAATACTTAGGTTTAGAGCCAATTTCCACTTTAAACACCGAGCATCCCACTATAGGTAATGATGATCTGACAAACATGGATTTAGATGACCTAAAAACAAGGATGCTGAGAGAACCCTATGAAGCCGTGGAGAAAAAGATATTCTCAAGTGAGCTATTCAAAGATGTTAGATATAGATCATCCGTTCAAAGCACAAAGCTTGTCTATCTTGTGCCCAACATTATGACCCATATTCGAGGGCAATTTACGTAGAGGATAAGTCATTATTGGTAGTTCTTAGTCCAAAGGTTATCTCTTAATGCTTACAAATTCCCACTAGTAACAATATGGTGATCATCACTCGGGAATTTTCCTCTCAAGAATGGGAAAGAATGGATTCATATTTGCAAGGTTTGGTAGTTGGATCATGGCTCAAATAGGGAAGGAAGCCCTTATGGATTCCCAAAACTTGGTCTCGAGGTGAATTCCATGAGGCATACTCAAATGCAATAGTCTTATTGAGCGAAGGTGGTGGGAGAAGAGACTACAAAAGACTTCCAAGACTGGATGGCTCAATTCATCTTAGAGGTTATAAAAGGAAAACTTGTTTACTAACTTGAAGTCGGCATGAATAGGAAGATTATTGAGCATGAAACATCCATTGAATCATTTGAAGGCTATTTCGAATGATCTCGTAAACTATCACTGCCCCGACCTCGTGTATAAATAGTTTACCAAAACTAATACTTTAACTAATCATTTAATCGATTTTAATGAATAATGAATTTATTAAAAATATGATCCAAAACTCGATTAAAATGTGTTTAACAATTGAATCAAAAGCGGTGTTAACTCATTCGCTTTAGTTGCACATTCGAATTGATCAAATATGATATCCTGTAAATGTTGTAATAGTGTGATTATTACATCAAAATCATTTAAATAATGATTTAAATTTGCATTAAAATAAAAAAATATTGATGCAAATTAAAACACACAACAATGTGACAATGGATTTCACCAGTTGCCTACATCTTTGGGATCACTAAAAATGCAACCCATCTATTAAAATATCAACTTACAAGTACCATATAACTCTCAAAATGATTAATAGACCACATCACCTATAAATAGAGCTAAAAAATGATGTGAAGACTCTCAACCCACTGCCGGTGAATGTCTCCAAATACATCCACGGCTCTGTAAGGTTTTCTTTCTAAAAACAGAAACTTGTTTCTCGAAAAAAGAGTATAAAAACTCCATAATGGGATAAATTTCAAGTCATGAAGTGCACTCATTATTTTAATAGACATCCATGCAATAAAAAGGTCAAAAACCCAATGAAAAAAACATGTTATAGTCTTGCCATGGCCATTAAATAGGAGCTCGCCACTTCGCGACTTGCCATTGCTAAGCATAATCAGGAAATAAACATGTTTAAATAAAAATTCACGCCTTATAACATATCATTTCGCTAAAGGTCTACAATTCAATCCCCCTCCAAGTAGCCTCCATTTTGATGAAGGATGGAAATAATCCCACATGTGGTGGGTGATGGCTTTATGAAGGCTTCAAATAGCCTATAGCGGATAGGTTAGCCTATGGCTTTCGTCCACGTCCTCGTTGTTTTACCAATTTGGGGTGACATCCTCCACACCAAGCTTGTTGATGTGGTTTGGGGCACATGTGTGAGCCCTCCCGACTCCAACTTATGACTCGGATGAGTTGGTGGCTGTTGTAAAACTCACCAAGTTGGCATATATGTGTTAAATGACTTAGTCACACTGCATTGCATTCAATCTTCGAGTTGGTTGCATTAGTTGACTTGGAACATTCGATGGGTGACGTGTCTGGCTGGGTGGTGTTTGGGGAATGTGAAATGTGGGTTTTACCCATAAAGTGCCATTTGTACTCCACAATCCTACCATGTGTCAACTGGAAAATACACCAAAAATAACATAGTGCAAATGGGATAATGAACACCACCAATAATAATACAACGAATGGGTCTCTTTTCGAAACAAGAGTAGATCCCACCATCGAAACCCAAAATTTTGCACATGCCTATCGAAGACTGGGAGTATAAAAATCAACATGATTTTCATTACTCTACTGACATTGTCACTATGTCGACTTTTGATAGGTCGATTGGCTATTCATTGTGCTCATTGGGGTATCTATGCTTTTTATTTGCCATTGATCATGTATAGGTTATATCTTGTGCATATGGTATCCGTTTTAACTCATTCAAAATGTGACAGAAAACTTACTCTAAGATATTTCATAAGGAACATGTACTAGGAAATTTTAGGAACATTTGTTCTCCTGAAATGATCTCCAGATCACTCCTCCCCATTAAGAAGGATTTTGGTCTCCAAAATTCTATTTCCCAAACTGAAACTAAATAAATGAAGGTACTTGGCACCCCTCCGTAAGGTTTCCATTCTTCTTCTCTACCCAAAATATCTCTTTGCATAACACAAACATACAAGAGAAAGTAGTATTGAAGATAAAAAATTACTACAAGTTATCTAATGCCATCACCAAAATTGGATTATGATTAACTAAAATTAACTAAAACTATGGGAAGGGATAACAATATTTAATCTAATATAGGAGGACTAAAACATTGTAAAATGCACTAAAACAATATGGAATAATTTTAAATAACTATGTTAAATGAAATAAAAACCCTAAAAGTGGAAGGATGTAAAAGGAAAGGACTTAGGCGATTGCCAAAGATTGTTGCTTGCAAGGTGTCAAAGGTCTGACATTGTGGACTCTAGAGGTAGGAACGACTATACAAAAGTTTCATACGAAAGCTTCGGGATCTAGAGGATCTCGAATAGACTAGAGCGCCCAAGAGGGTATTGGGATGCATTGGTCTACAAAATAGGTGCCTTGGTCTCGTAAAGCTCATAATTTGATTTTTATGGGTTGAAGGGTATTTTAGAATATTCCATGTATGACGCACTAGATCTTTCGAGCTGCGCCAAATGTATCAAATAATTTAGGATGAAGGAATAACCTCTAAAATACAAAGAAGTATCTATAACACCCAGCCTGGTGTGTACCCTAGTCCTTATCACGTGTGCAATGACACCTTTGTGTGTGGACTGTGTAATGTCCTGTGCGTTAACCTATTTAAAGAAGGATATCACATCAATACGCCATTTCCGTATTCAATTTCGTTATTGCCTTGTGACCTTAGTTGACATTTATTGGTTTGACAATCTTACCTTGAGTTCATTTGATATTTGACATAGTGGCTTGGTTTCAAGTCTTTATTCTGTCTTCGTGATTTCAATAAAGTGGTTGCAGTTATGTTATGCTATCATATCTTGTGGTATCTTGTTGATATCATGTTAACTATATCTAAGGACTTCAATTTTTTTTCCTAAGGTAAGACTTGACGTTTCTAAACAGTATAACCTAGACCTCGACTATGACATAAACCAAAACCTAGGCATTCTATTAATCAAGACCCATGGAGTCAAGATCATTGTGAGATTTGACATGAAGCTATGTTTTGGAAAATAGCGACTTCAATGTTAAAAGGAGATTTTTAAAAAGGGTCACAGATCCGACTGGAAACATAATTTAATGGGAATGTTAATGTTTTTTTTGACCTTGTTTCCTTGGTCGGCTGGAGGTGGGTGGCTTTAATGGCCACCTGCCATTGCATTAAAAACCCCCTGCACCTTCTTGGCGTGTTCAACTTCCTGGTTGGTGGCCGCACATGCCCATTTATTAAAATGTTGACTTGCATCTGCTGTCTCACGTGGTCTACCTGTTGTTTTCTGCCCTAAACCACGAATGCTTGTTTGCGCACTCCATCCATCAAATGTCAAGAATGATGAATTACTACGGCGTGTTACGGATAGTGGATTCATTTATGGTGAAATGAAGGTCTATCGCCCGATGTTGCGAGGTGGGTGTGGGTTCTCAAAATCGTGTTGCACAGCAAGATTCGGTGGAGCGTAGAACTGAAATTCTCTAGAAAGTGCCGTGAGGAAGTAATTTGGCTATCATGCAGCATGAGCTACAGGGTAGAGAAGTAAACTTATCTCAGAAAATCAGTGGCCTCCAGAGAGAGTTAAGTGCGAAGTCAGCCGCAGGTGATCCCAAGGAACCGTTGGTGTTGATCTTGATGTTCGGTTGCACGTCGACCACCATCGTGATCGGTTGTTACAAAATCTTGCAATGGAGTTGTAGTAGAAACGAGATAAAGTTTTAGTTGAGTTGTCTTGCCTTTCATTTTGGAAAGTCGCCTAACCCGTGTGGTGAATTTAACATGGAAGAAGCTCGATCAAATCTTGAGGCAAGTTTTTAGTGAGGTGAGATGGAGCGTTCAGGGTGCTGTTTCTAAAGCCGACCTGGAAGTTATTCTAGCGCCTAGCCCATGGGTTTGGAGATGGTGCATGGTTATAGATGAAACTACAAGCCTAGGGAAGTAGGCGTGTTACCTCCACCTATCTGAGTCCGCAGATTATTGATGAATTGGAAGACTAATGAGGGAAGGGCCGGTGACTAGTATGCTGAATCGGATGGTGTTCTATATGGTGGGAAAGCACAAAACATCTCAAAGTCAGAGCATCGGTGTATCCCACATTTGGTAGGAGTCGAAAGAGGGCAGATCTCACATTGGTACCGAGGAGAGAAATTTGAGCCCGACACCTTCACTCTAATGTTGATTTCAAAGTGCGTGGCGATGAACATGGAGGGAAAAAGAGGAGGGCACTGTCTGAGGAAGCTTTTATTTTAAGAAGAGATGGTAGGTGGAAGGAGCATCGTGTAGGTTTATCCATCATGAGGTTCAAAATAGAGAGCAAGTTTGACCGGTGGTGAAAAGAATAGAGAATGAACAGAGAGAGTGCCAGGCGGGACTTTCAAGGCTCCCATACCGCCATAGAAATATCTGCTAACATAGAGGAAGGTAATGAAGAGCGTATCTCAAGATGGACTTTCTAGTCACCAAGGTGGATTCATTTTGAAGAAAATCCAACCGAAAAGGAAAAGCAGTTAAATGAGGCTTCATTGAGTAAAAAAGTAATGTCAAGGATGGAGTGAAAATCATGATTTAAAACCATTTGGAAAGCTAAAGGTGATTACACTTGATTCCTGGATTTAAGCAATATGAAGAGAATGCAAATCCTCGATTGAGATTCACATCCAATACCTTGTGATCAAATGAAGCATTTGAAGAGCAGGAGATCTATGCAAGTTGTTGTCCAAAATGTCTTGGGAGATTTAGGTAGTGAATTTTCCTCAAATCAGGATGCTCCTTCAATTTGAGTTTGTTTTTATCAAAATCAATTATGTGATAGTGAGGGTGTTACCAGCAGAACTGATGAAATTTATTTACAAAGATTCTCTATTGAGATCTTACTTGTTGTACGATGTAACTCATGGAAGAGAACCTCATAGAGGCTGATCTGTTTCATATCAGAATATTCATGAAACACAATTTGCTTTGCTATTATATGAGCTTCTTCAACGAGTCACCAAGTTGGCAGGCATAAAGTTTTTTGTTGGAATTATCACACCTTACAAGCTACAGCTGTAATGTTTGCACCGAGAGTTTGATGTTGTCCCCAATCTGATGAAGGAAAAGGTTTATTTATCATTACGGTAGATGCCTTCCAGAGCCAGGAGCGTGATGTAATCATTATGTCTTGTGTCCGAGCTTCAAATCATGGGGTTGGGTTGTAGCTGTTTTTCACCGCGTGAATGTGGCGCTAGCACGAGCTCGCAGAGCACTTTGGGTTAAGGGCAAGCAGTGGCATTGAAACAATCATATGCATATGGAGATGGCGTTTTAAACCAGGCATGTTAAACCTGCCCTTGCAATCTTCTGCTACCCTTTTATTATGTCATGAATTGAATGTCCTTCTTTTGTTTTTATCTGTTATGGCATTTAGAATGGGCTTCTGCTTTTCCTTGTGAATCGACCCAGATTGAAGGAAAGGAAGGACTGTTGGGAGTTGTTTGTTTTTCATACCCTGATAGCAACTGTGATAGCATGTATACATTTCTTTTCTGCCTCATTTTTTTTTTCGAAATAAAAGAGTAACTGCTATGTGATAGCAAAATAATGGTTGAAGTTTATACCGTGGGTGTTAGATCTTTAACCGGGGTGCTTTCCTGCTTAATTCTTAAAATTCGGGTGACATTTAGAGACGATAGTGAACAATGGCCGTTGAGTTCGATTTCTAAACCAGCAGTAGCAGATATAAACTTGAGCCATGAATAACATTAGTGGATATTTGTAGATTTGTCGACTCATGGCCAGTTTTAGGCTAATTGTTTGTTTTTGTCTTGGTAAAAGCTTTTCTTGGGCTGAATCGGTGTAGACCTCGCATAGTGAGCATGATGTTTTCTTAGAGGCCTACGTGAGTGAAATATTGACTGCTCAATACAGATCCTGTGACGTGAGTCACTGTATCATAAGATAAAAGAGTTCAATCGAACTCTGTAGTAGCAGATGTTTTCTTTGGAGTGACTATGAGGATAGGTCAAGTAGGCGCCGTCATGAAATAGATGGGTATGCCCAAACTATTCATATGTTGTTTTAGAGATGGAAGAGAAGGCATAGTTCGTAGGAAGAGTATTTTGCTTTGTATTCCTCCTTCGCTGACTGTTAACCTTGTGATTGGTGACTCGAGTTGGGTCACGGTAGAGGATCTTGTGTCGATTCACTTATATTTTCAATGTGACTATCCTCGCTTGTTTAAATTCAAGTATCGAATGAAATGGGTTTCTATTAAATCCATTTTGTAGCTTAGCAAACCTTCAATAATTCAGGTAGGGACTTTCTGAGTAAGTGTTGACTGAGGCATGTATGAAAATAGAATGGTTACCTTTCTTCGAATTGGGTTAGACTTGTATGAAAATGGAAAAGGTAGGAATCGACTCAGTTACATATTTTAGTGAGCTAAGTCCTTAACTCTTACAATGATCATACGAGTGGTGGATTACGGGTTTATTACTGATTATGTGATGTAAGATAATAACAACCTTTGGTGAAAAGACCTCTTCTTGATCCTTGCTTGTGTAATCCAACTATAGTTGTTGAATGTAATTTAGTTGGATAGAATCTAATTTATTTAACTTCTTGAAGAAAAATAATTAGGTTCGGTGAGAATTACTTGGCATTTTGAATCTTCAGATTCAGTTTTTGTGTTGTGAGTATTATTTGTATGTTGGTTTATTCAGTTGAGTGAAGTTAACTTTAATCTTTGACTGATTTGTGTTCATATATGGTTGGGGCCTATATTCTTCCTAAAACAAGGATGTGTGTTAATGCAGTCTTGTTACCAAGCAATTTTGAATATGTTAAGTCATTTGACTGATCTTTATCCTTTTGGTTAAAAATAATAGAATGATGTTTGGGTGTTAGATTTCAATCACGTAATCCGTAGGATTACATGACTGAAATCTTAATACTCTCAGCCTTGTTGTCTTCACCAATAAGGTCTCACCTTGATTATCTTTGGAATATTTCTCTCACTTGAATATTGGGATTCCTCCTTGTTGGCTGGTATAAATCTCGTCATCTTGTGAAACATATTGATTAGTGGTTTGTGATTTGATCCATTCTTGAGTTTAGAATTTTACTTTCATGATATTATAAAATGTTAGCTTTATCAGGTAATGGGTAGTCTTAACATGCCTCAGTTCTAAAGCTAACCGACTCTAGTTAATATTTGTGCAGATGGATTATGCGAGTAGACTAGAGGAAAAGAGTGTTAAAGGTTCATCTGTACAATTTATGAAGTTCCTTGTAAAAATGTCCAATGTGTTGTAAATTGTGTAACATTGCTTGTAAAGAGAGTTTATATGACCTCTTGCCTGGAATTGTTCGGAGAATTACGTGAAGTAGTAGTTTTGTCCTTTTTGTATTTTGGCTGGTAACTCTTCTTAGTGAGAAATAATATTCAATCTCTTCACTGGCATAAGCATTGTAAAACTTTGATCTTGAGAATTAAGTGTTAATTTAAATCTTTCTAAGACTTTGTATTGATGGGTTATATGTAAGCTTTAATGGGGTGGCTTTTCCTTATGAAGTTACCTAAAAGTTTTATTCAAAGAAATATGTTGTGGTTTAGATCCCCTTGTAAACAAACAATACCTTAAGTAATCAAGAGTGAGACCATCCTTGCAAAGTGATTTTATATAACGTGTTATCCCTAACTGAACTAGTAAACACTACTCTTTTGGTGAACGCTAAAGACAAGCTTAAAGGAAAACTATGGTTAGTTTCTAATAAGATTTAACAAGTAAGAGAAGAAAATTTAGAAACCACTCAATTTATCTCTCAGCCTTTTTAAAAGTAAGTAGCTTCCTCTTGATAAGCTCTTTCGGTGAAGCCTAAGTAAGAGCGCTAATTAACTACGTATAAAACCTCAAGCTTCAATTAAACCTTAGTAAGAACTAATGACATCTTAAGGGTGAACTCATTTGACCTTCTTCCTTTAACTTTATCCAGGGTACCTTGTAATTTTCTCTTAAGTTTGTTGAACGTGAACCGATGTTGTCATAAGGGCATGAACGAGTTCTAGTAACGTAAGTGTGAATAGATGGCCTTATGGAATTAAATTACCATCTTTATCAAATAAATATATAAAACAAATAATGGTTATAAAGGAGAAGACTTTAAGCGAACTACTCTACAGTGTATAAGAACATAACTCAGTTGGTAAGATGAATTTGTGCGAATCATATATTGAATCCTTCTGAAAACTTAAGTCATGAGTTAAAGGGTGTCTTATCAAAATAAATAACCTCCAATCATTTCTTACTGTGGCTTGCCCTAGTTTGTGAGAGTGTCATGTGGTCGGGGCTTCTATGTTGTCCCGTAAAAAAAGTATATTGTCTGATAGGTGTGAACGCTTCCGTGGCACGCTTTATGGCCATCCTTGTATCGTAGTTGTTCACAGAGTTAGTTGTATCCTCGTGACAACATGTTGCGTCATGTTATGTGTCAAGCAAGTCAAAAAAAAAAAAATCCCTGTCTTTTATCGTGTTGTTCGTGTGTGGATTTTTTGGGTCATGATTGATCAAACCCTAAAAAATAAAGATGTAGAATGAATGGGTTAGAATGACCTTAGCTATGCCACAACAATGGGCTTACTAAACTGGCCGTTGCCAGTACATTTCAGAACCAAATGTAGTTACGAATGTGTGTGTGCATGTCGTGCTTATTAAACTAGGTGCTCTTGTGCATTTAATCACACTTTTGAAATGGCATGAGCAATAATAACTATAGAAAATGTAATAGTATGTGTGCATGGAATAGAATAGAATCCTTTCCCCTATGTTGTGTGTGTTGATGTAGATCTCATAGCCTTGATGCATGACATTGTATGGATACAAGTGATGTAATGAATGTGAATCTAGATGGAGTGATAGTAGTATGTGACGTTAGGATCCTCATTATGGTCTCATAACTTTATATTTATAGGGTTCTCTTGATATAATTTCGTAATTAATCCTCGACATGGCTGAATAGGAAAAAGATAAGGATGAAAAAACAATAAAAAGAGCCCAAAAATTGGAGGAAAGTTTGCAGAAAGGATCGGGGCACCCAATGTGGGACCAGGGCACGTCTAAAGATAGGCTCAAGCGGCCTAGTTTAGGCTAAAATAATGGGAAAGTGCCGAAACAAACTGGACATGCATATAAAAATGTGTGGGAATGATGAAATAAAAGTAAAATAAGATGGCCAAAAGATGGGATCAATTAGCACTTTCTTCACTCAAGAACCTTTTAAATACTAATATGAGACCAGGCTAAATAATGTCTAATGTGCATGATTTTGTGACTATATTTTACCCCCACTTTATGTTAGTGAGATGAAAGCTCAAGTAACATAAAGTATAAATGCGTACCCGATATCCATGAAGAGTGTAGTAGAAATGCACCGAAGGACTAGAATCAAACGTGAAATGAAAAAAAGAAGATGGAGGAGCATGGAATCTAAAGATGAAAAATGTGCACATAAAAAGTGATCAGAGTGAACCGAGGGTGGAACATGTGTGTAGCTCTATTGCAATGTGTAGTACGTGCATGATTAGTAAAGCATGTGCTATTGCAAAATGTTATTATTAACGCATTCATTGTTGTTGTTGTTATTGCCCCCAATTTGACTATTTGTTTCTCATACTGGATGGACCTACAAGGAGAAAATGATCAAGTAGTCAAATATGTATGTATGTAAAAATGCTATGTAAAATACACATGTGCATAGAAATGTGTAAAATACACAAATGTAAAATACACTAAATGAAAATGTAAATGGAACATGTGCACCTGATCCATGTTGAGAGAAAGGGTGTAGAAGGATATCTTATACTGTTGTGAGTTTTGGGTGATCTCACGCCACCCTGGCTAAAGAAGTGTAGGGAGGAAATGTTGTGTCCTCCAAACTCTAACCACTTCTACTTGAAATGTGTGTGAAGAGATATCTATAGTGTCCTAGTTTTTTGGGCGATCCGACGCCACTGGCCGAAGTAGTGTAGAGAGGCACACCCACTGTAACCTCCAAGCCTATAACTGCTTCCCAAAATTCTAAGGACACCATATCTTGTAAAACCCACTGTGTATGGGGCTCAGAGACCACTGTATGTACGCACTCACCGTATGTGATTGAACCAAAGTGTAAATACACTACGTGTTAGTATGTAAAACCCTTAAGGATGCCCCTCCTCTCAGGGGCGCATACAACATTGCTTTGATAGGAGAATGTGGCCCCAAAATAGGACCAATCACATGTACATTCAGAACTTTCCCGTAGGGGAAAGGGAAGCGCTTGGTAGAAACCAGGTTGCACATAAAAGGGGATGCCTAGCCAAAAAAAGTGTTAGTTTGAAAACACATGCATACAATAAGAGAAATGTAAAATACACAGATAATGTAAAAACTACCAAGCATAATAGTGTAAACATGTAAGAAACAAGTAAACCACACAAAGCGGGCTACAAACATGGGACATCACTCACAATGTCACGTAGAAGAGACATGCAAAGCCATCATAGTGGAAAAGCCCACATACAATGGAAAAAAATGGAAGACAAGTAGAAACACACAAGCAAGGAGTCATGGAGACATATAATCCTGTAAAACAAGTGTTACACATGGAACAACCTGTTAGCATGTTAGATAAATAACCAATATGTCAAAAACATGTATGATCAAGTAATGTAAGGTGCTAAGTATAAAATGAAACAATAACACTTGGAGAAGCCGAATGTGGATGCCCCCAACGACTAGTATAGTAAGGGTAGGAGGCGAGCATCTATGCCACGTGTAGTAGAGTCTTGTATCTGTGATTACACTAAATAAAGGCATTAATGTGCATGTGTGGATGATATAGGTAATGAAATAAGAAATCAATCTAACATGTGTAGTAAAGTAATCATACAAAACACTAGTAAAGAAGAGTAAATGCCCCCAAGACAATGCACTATGTTGTGGATGGATGAAATGGAATGTAAGATGGAATGATAAGAGCCACATGACCTCCGAGTGGATGGAAATGTATGTAATGAGGTTTATTTTATTTTCCCCTCAGCCAATCAAGAATCAACTTTGAAAATGAGAGTGTCATCGGGAAATGGTCGAGTAGTGTTTGTTGTTTTCTAGCGCGTTGTGATGAGTGTGTAAGTAATGATGATTGATGAGGTACTGACATATAGGAAAGATGTGTGTAAAACCTATAGCGTAAGCGTATACCATGATTTTATGAATGGAAGAGTGATGATTTAGCCTAAGCGTATATCACTATATGATGAACGGATGAGTGATTATTCATGCCTAAGTGTATATCACTACATGATGAGCGGTAGAAAGTGGTGATTTAACCTAAGGTGTATACCACTACAAGATGATATAATAGGAGGTGGTGATCTAGCCTAAAGTGTATACCACTACTAGATGAAAAGGGGATGAGTTACGATTTAGCCTAAAGCATATGTCACTAGCCTAGGAATGTATTATGATGAAATGTTGCATGGTGAGTGTAAGGTCCATTTGATTGGTAAACCCTCAATGAGTGAGTATGGACCGAGGAACTAAAGTGCATCATAGGGTGGTGAATGCGTAGTGCATAGAAAACAATGTAGCCTGTATGGTGAAACTAGGTGACCATATGATGAGTAGGATTTGTAAATGCATGGTGTGGGAAATGTAATGTAGGATGTGTAGAGAATGTAAGATGTATATGTGTAAAGTGCAATAATAGGTGTAGATAGAAATGGAATATTGATGATAAAATGTAAAGCTAGACTCATATGTAATGTAACCTAGCGTAGTATGTAGAATGTATGTGGAGACACGTAGTGTATGGTATGACTATGTATAGGTTATGCATGGATAGCCTAATAATGTATGTGGTGTGTAGGGTAAGGACTAGTATAATGTAGAATGTAGGGATGAAATGTAAAACTAGACTCATATGTAATGAAGACTAGTATAGTATATAGAAAATGTATGATGTGAAATGTGCCATGTATAATGTGACTATATATGTAGATAGCCTAGTAATGAAAAACACATGGATGATAGAAATATTGACAATCTAGTAAAAATGTGTGATGTAGGCATGCGTAAATTTCAAAAGGTTGTTCACAAAATTGTAGAATATATTGTATGGACACGTGTTGTGTGATGAAAGGTAGATTTCTAGAGTGTGGTGTGTGGGGTTTAGTGTAATGGTAATCCCTCAACAGTCAAGTGTGAACCAAAGCACAAGAGTGCATCATCAGGTAATGATGATGTAGGATGTGTGATTGTTATGCGTATATAAAATGCAAAGTTGAAAGATGTGCCTATGTTAATATGAAAAGGGGGTTTATGTGAATGCTATCCCCCCAAGTGTATGATAACACATGTACTATGTAATAAATAATGTAGGAAGGTGATGTAGCATTATAGGTTTTGTTTAATTGATGATGCGTAAGGTGTGGTAAAGTATTATAGATGTGTGTATGTATAAGTGGTGATGTAATGGAGGAATATGGGAACATAAGATGAAATGAGGTTCTTTATGGAAAAATATCCCTCAACAGTCATATAAGAACCATAAGAATATGAGTATGTCATCGAGAGGGTAGAATGATAAGAGGTACCTACCAAAGACCAAGTTTGCGTGTGATAGGACCTTGTTGGACAAAGTTAGTTGTTGGGATGAAATTAATTGGTTGGAGCTTAGATTTTAGAGGAGGCCTAGCTGCATGGAGTCTCAAGGGATACTATTTAGATTTTGTTGGTAATGTAGGAGATGACTTAGCAGGAGGGGTTTGTGGACTAACCTGTGATAGGTGGTTTCTAGGAGGAGTTGGAGTGCTGCTAGCCTTGCGATGCTCATTAGATAGAGAAGAAGTAACATCGTGGGATGAGCAAATTGTTATTTGACTAAGAGAGGCATCATTATGCAATATCACTTATGTAATGAATAAGAGAATCATCAAGAACTTCCTTAGAAAGATGAGAAGGAGGGTCACTAGTAGCCATAAGAGCTTGTTTAGATGGATCTTGACTAACCGAAGGAGAAAGAGACTTAGGAGCCCATGTGGGTGTAGTATTTGTAGGTGGGCATGTAATAAGATGTTTTCTAGTGAATGAAATAAATCCTTTATGCTCAAGATGCTTGAATTTTTGTTTTAAAGCGTAGCAATCGTGGTCATTATGTCCATTGATTCAATGATAATTACAATATGGATGATCTTGATACTTTTTAGTCGATAAGGAGGATAGTAATGAGTAGGTGGTAAAATGATCAATTGATGACTAATAATTTCTATAAGAATGTCATGTTTCTTAGCATTTCACTCAAATATGAGAGGTTCTGGGAAATGGGACGTCTTGAGGTTCAACTAAATGACATGTAGGACATAGATTGAATAGGAGATGGCAAAGGAGGAACAAACATGTGATTATGAAGCATCCTTAAGCTGTTGGATTTCAGATCTAAGGGATGTAATGGTGGATTCGGTGGCTGCAAATTTATCTTGAAAGAATGTATGCAAGGCTTGAAATTTATCTTGAAATAATGTATGTAAGGCGTGAATTGAGTCTAACAGTGGTTGATTAGATACAAGCTCATCAAGACTAGGATCGACAAAGAAACTATGAAATACGAACTTAATTCATGTGGTGGTGTATTGTCATCAAAATACTTGGTGTTTATGGAGTTTTGGAAAATGACCTGACAAGTGAGATATCGCTTAAGTAAATCAGATAAAGAAACTTGACCCATGATAGAAGAAAGAGGAGGATCCTAAGCGTGAGAACGGTCGGGTTCACCTAAATGATTAACTAAAATCAACTAAAACTATGGGAAGGTATAACAATAGTTAATCTAATATAGGAGGACTAAAACGTTGTAAAATGTACTAGAACAATATGGAATAATTTTAAATAATTATGCTAAATGAAATAAAAACCCTAAGTGTGCAAAGATGTAAAAGGAAAGGACTTAGCTGATTGCCAAATATTGTCACAAGGTGTCACACATGACCGTGGTTCTAGAGGCAGAACGACCATACAAAAGTCCCAGTAAAGGTTGGATATGGAGGATATGAATAGACTGGAGCACTCGGGAGGGTACGGGGTGCCTGGGTGCCTTGGTCTACAAAATAGGTGCCTTGGTCTCTGTAAAAGCTCATAATCTAATTTTTACAGGGGTCATAGGGTATCTCGAATATTCCTATCTCACTGCATTGGATCTTCCGAGCTGCACCAAATGTATCAAATAATGTAGGATGGAGGAATGAATTGCAAAAGACAAAGAAGTATCAAAACCCTAAAAAAATAAAGATGCAGAATGAATGGGTTAGATCGACATTATCAGAATAACAATAGTGGGCTTACTAAACTAAGCATTGCACTAAATTTCAGACCCAAATGTAGTTTTGGTGTGTGTGTGCATGTCATGCCCTATGTACTCTTGTGCTAGTCACACTTTGTGAAATAACAAACAATAATAACTATTAAAAACATAATAACATGTGTGCATGGAATATAATAGAATCCTTCCCTGTGTGTGTGTGTTGATGCGAGATCTCCCGGCCTTGATGTATGAAACTATGTGGATGCAAGTGATGCAATGGATGTAACCCTAATTTATAGTGATAGTAGTATGTGACGCAAGGACCCTCATTATGGTCTTCAGAACACCATCATTTCAAGACTTCATTAATAGGGGATTTTTTTTATTTTATTTTATTATTATTCTTACTTTATGCTTATGATTTAAATACCCGTATATTTAAATCCAAAATAAACCTTAATGCAACCCATTTCTGATAACTATCATAAACCATGCAAGTTGCATGAGAGTATACAGATCCTACTCGATCCCCCTCAATGTTCATTATGAGCCAATACATCAAATGTATCATTTGGTTTTCCTTTTAAGGATATGATAATTAAGTGAAGATATCTAAGTGTCTACATGGGTTCCGCCAAGGAAATCTCTAAGCATCTCACAACTTAGATCTTGGTGAAACCACAACAATGTAATCAACAACTTACACTACTTTGTGCAAAGTTTCAAAGTCATGTATGCCATGCTCGGTTCGTGATGAAACACTCGCCATTGGGAACTTGTCATCTCACCTTAATCACTTATTCAGTTATATGGATCTCTGTAATCAATGGTGCTGTAAACAACTACAAGTCTTGTATACAAGGTACAAATCTAGATTAACTTGCAAGAAGATGTACCTCTATGTCATCCTATGATGCCTATGGGAAAGTAAGTGTCTCCGTAATGATTTTCATCATTACTAGACCACTTCCCTTCCCATAGCCATCCTAAGTTGACATCGGGGTGCATATCATGAGGTTCAATCTACCTTTGTAACTCTAACAAAGCTTGTACTTAATGCAATACCATGTCACAATTTAGGGTCTTGATGAGGAAACTCAATACACTGCTAAGAAGTAATATCCAAATAGTGACTACCATCATTATAGGGATACGAATGTGTAGAGGCGTAGTGAGTTGACCCACCAAGGGTCCTAAATTGGAACATTGTATCTTAATGTTTCAAAGTATTAATTAAATCATGACAAAGTTAGCCTAGGTCTCATGACACTTTCACCTCGAATGAGTCATACCTAAGGTCCTATCTTAAGTTGATCCAAGGATATTTAATTTCCCAAATTTGATTAATTATCTTATTAAATCTCATGCCAATAATATCCTTTAAGTAGGGATCAAACAATATTTTATTTGAGTACAAAATTACATATTTAATTCTTCCTTAAGCTTAATCGTTAAGCAAACATTTATCTTTAATACAATTAAGTACCATGCCACTAATTTAGTTATATCATTATAGGGCAACACTAATTCAATGTCTCTATATTTCACATTAATAGAGATGGTGCATTTATACATAGCTAATTGTTTAGGTATGTATCATACTTTTATCAAGTATCATATACTAACAATGCAAGTCAACACTTCAGCATAAGCACACAACTTTTCTTTAGTTACAACTTAATTAAGAGTATTCATTTTTATTATATCCATCAAGTAAGTATAACATTGATTTGTATAGCTGATATGTTAGATTGAGTGACTTACTTGTCAATTCATCTCATCCTAACATAACCTTTATAACACTCCATTTACATATGATTTTAATCACATTTTATTATGTTCACTTACTTGTCAACTTTATAGATAATAATGTCGACATAGGTTTAGGATTCAATTACCAAGTCCTTTCCAACTTAATAAGTATGTTTCCTTTTCTTCCATTAAGGGCCTAATATCTTATTTATAAGTTCATATTGACACATTATGGAATAACCCTTAATAAGAATGCAACATCATTCTTTATAACTTATTATTACACTTTTTCCACTTCCGAATAAGGTTTGACATTTCATGATTATAACTCATAATAGTTTACCATTATCTCATAGATTAATTGACTTATACATATAGTTCCTTATCCAAGAAACACTCAATTCCTTAGATAACTAATAAGTCATGAATGTTTATGACTTAGGAATAACAATCGAATATACAATATTCATACTAAATAGATAAACTAATTATCAAATTCCAATCATACAATAAGTCATTATAACAAAAGCAAAATTCACTTTATTCCATACATAATAAATATTTCATAAATAATTTAGTCAACAAATGATATCATTTTTCAACAATTACAAATACAATGGCACTAGGCCTTCATGGTTCTTCAACAAAATCATTTCAAAACTTTTAAATACTTTCAAGTATTCGAATAAAATGAACTTCATCAATAAAACAAATGCAACTTTCTATAAGTCTTTCTCCTTTCACTTTTCATGAAATCCATCTACAAAATTGTTAGCATGTGTCAGTTCACGAGAACTGAGCATGATAAGAACTAAAACATTAGAACAATATGCTTCTATCTATCAATTTCATGAAAGGAACCCTTCTATTTAATGAAATTGTTCTAAGTTCCAAAACACTAACAACTTATTTAAGCATGCTAAAAATTGCCACAATGTCAAATTAAGAAAAGAAGTCACATGTACCATTTATGAACCTTTTCTCTAAACTAAAAATTTTAACAATCATTCAAGTTAAGGCCATTGGCCCTAGAAGTCAAAAACAGAATATCAAGTGTATTGGGATTTCAATCATGTAATCATATAGATTATATGATTGAAATATAATACTTGCCATCAATCAATACTTCCTTTTCTAAAAAATTACTTCACACATCATAATAAAATTATTAAAGGCTAATCAAATGGAAAAATAAGTCATTTACTTAGCAGTCGAAGTTATCTGCTATCCTTAAAGTAACAATTATAATTAATTGCAACGAAGATCTACAATAAGACTAATCTCTATCCAACTATCCAAACAGCAATAAGTTGAACTAGATAAAATAATAAAGGTATTTTCCTTTTCTTATCCAATAACTAAGTTCTCATCTCGAGATTGCTTAATAACCTTTATCAAAACAAGGAGGTCAATATAATCTGAATACAATACAATAGTAATCAAATGAAAAGGATTAAGAGACTACCAATTTGAATGACAATTGAATGAAATTATCCAAGGCCAAAAAGAAAATTAAAACCCAAATATCATAATAGAGATCTTCACCTAAACTATTCTTCATTAAAATAATGACCAAGTTATCCATTATATACCATCTAGGATGAGTACAAAGAAGATAATGTGACAAATGAAACAAAGTTCAATCTAAAACAATCAACTCCTACAGAAGATGAAAAATTACATTCATTCGACAAATCAACACAACTTCTATCCAACAAGATCTAGGGTTTGACTCACAGGATTTGTGAATTCACAAACACATCCACAAAAGAATTCAACTAAACTAGTTTGATGTATATCAAACAACTTGACAAAACCATTCATAAATTAGAAACATGAGAAGCTAAAACTAGAATATAAAAGATTCAAAGTTTCAATATCAAAAGTATTTAACTATATCATGGATTACAACCCATAAAGGTAATTTTAATGATTAAATTATGGGGAAATCACCAAATGGAAAAATGAATGAACCCATCAAAAATGATAACCTAGAAAGGGTAGTCACGTAAAACAAAAAATAGTTAACCTAAATTGTAAAAGAAGATTGGGTTTCACATTCCATTAAACAAATTTCTCCTCCATAAGGAAGGATTTGAAACAATTAAAAACAATGCACACCCAGAATGGGTTTATAATCAATTTTGATTCCTTTAAGCTTTGAACCGAGATTCAAAGAAAGAATGGTCAATAAGACCGATATAAGAACTGCAATAAAGTATTTTCAAGAACCCACAAACAATCTTTTATATAACGTTTAACTTAACAAGAAAAAATACACCTAGGTCATCTTTTCATATGGGTATCAACCCTATATTCAGATATCTTCCAACTGAACACCAAAAAAGAGATAAATGCAACCACTTGTATGTAAACAAAAGCAAGGGTAAACACAATATCATTTACAAAAACCATTCACGTAGATTCATACTTTGCAAGCAGAGTCATTCTCAACCAACTATTACGTGATGTTAAAGTATAACAATTATAAATATGAAGCAAGAGTGGTTTTGATAAACACAAAACTAGATATTAAGAGTATAAAAGATGAATAACCTAGTAAGATAAAAACAACAATATTTCAACCACAAAACCCAACTCAAAAAGTAATTTTAGAAGATGAGAAGAGTTATTTTCATGAGATTGATAAATATAGCAGAATATCATAATGGGTTAGAGCCTATCATGCCTGGTAGTGCTCTCGAAACTCTTCCTCCAAGATTCCAAAATTTTATGTCAAGTTTTTCACAATAAAATATCCACAAAAACTTCAAAAATGCATGGAGAAACCATTATCCCATCTTCCTTCATTTTTTATAACTTCTATATTAAATTTCTTCCTCTATTTTACCATGCAATGGAAAGATTGAATATGCAACAAAATCAAACTAATAGTTCAAAGAACATAAAATCAACATGCAGAGCCATTGAGCTTGAAAAATCCAAATGCAAAGTAAAATTGACCCTATTTCCTTTCCACCATTCCATCTTAGCGCTTCCCAAGGTGGTTTTTCTCGTTGATCAAAATCAATAAATGCTAGGATGGTTTGATAGTCCCCCAAAAAATCTACCAACCACTGATAAATTTAGCCACAACTAAAAGTTAAAAACCATGCACAATATTCTAACTAGCGAACTGGAGTTTGGTGCCCACTAAGTCCATCTTGGCTTCCTCCAAAAGTGGTATAAATGCCTTATAGAATGCAATTTAATTTTTGGTATACATGGGTTGGTGCCTAACTGACCTTAACTTAAACCTTAGGTTTTATTCACCATGGTTAAGTCTAAGGTAGGTCTAAGTCCCACACTAGGTTTAGGATCCTTTTCAAATAGTGCTAACTTAGCTTAGATTAGGATATCAATGAATTACTTTAGGTAGTTTAGGGATTAGGACCCTTACCAAAAATGCATTCAACTTAGCTTAGGCTAAGGATCATAAAAATGCCTCTAGAATAGTTAGGTTCCCACAAAGAATAACTATCACCTTAGTGTAGGTTTAGTTAGATCCTTAAAAATATTCAACATGAACATTACTCATGAAAATATCATATCAAAGTAATCATATCAAAGTAATTATATCTCATAAGAGTGCATTCACTGGATGCTACCAGGTGCTCCAAAGTGGCATTGCTTCATTGAGCCTGGACGAGATGATATTTAATAATAAAATGAAGTCAATTAGACTAACAAAATGATCGTAACAACATATCGATCAAAGGCATGCCTTAGATCACTGAAATTGATCCAAGGTATGACCATTCCTTGAATAGACCGCAATAGTCTTAGGAACATATTTCACTTTGTAATAGAGGTAACTTACCAACATGATTTATTAAGACTGCATTTACTTCATATTGGTTGGGTTCACATAATGTACTGCAAAACTACATTTAGTGAGTACATTATAATCATTCCATGTTAGTATAATTTTGCCAAAGTATGATTTACATCAGATTCAGAAGGTAAATCATATCATCTACAACAAACATGATCAATCAGTTCAAAGAGAGCAATAATCACATATCACCATTTGCTAACTTCAGTTATAGAAGCAAGTACAAATATCAAAATGGTAGAGGTATTACAAGTCTTATAATTTTATATTTATAGGGTTATCTTTATTTCATTTCATAATTAATCGACATGGTGACTAGGAAAAGATAAGGATGAAAAAAGTCGAAAGAGCCCAAAAAGTGGAGGGAAAGTTTCAGAAAGGATCGGGGCACTCTAGTACAAGCCTAAGCGCCCCAGTTTAGGCTAAAATGATGGGAAAGTACCAAACAGATTGGGCATGCATACAAAAATGTGTGGGAATGACGAAATAAAAGTAAAATAAGATGGCCAAAAGATGGGATCAATTAGTACTTTCTTCACTCAAGAACCTTTTAAATAGTAGTACGAAACCATGCTAAATAATGTCTAATGTGCATGATTTTGTGACTACAGGTTAGTATATAATAGATAATAAAACGATTCTCAATAAGTTCCAATCGAATCCTTCGTGATTCAACGTATAACTACAAATGTAAAATCTCACCCAAAATAGATCAATATAAAATAGACAACACAATGCCATATAACAAGTTATCCAACTAACCCTATGAAACTATCAAATCATTGCATCCACATAATATCACCCAAAGCATACCAATATAAAATAGACAACATAATGACATACAAAAAGTTATCCAATTGACGATGTGAAACTATCAAATCACTACAAAATATCAGTGAAATAGATCAGTCATGTAATAGACTACATAACGCCTTGCTAAGAGGCAAGAGTCAAACTGAAGCCATGTGAAACTACTAATGAAAATAAAATACCTATCCCCACATTCTATGTGGAAAATATGATACAAACAAATCTATCTGCCCAATGTTACATTTAAAATAATGATATTGACCACCAATGCAACTGCAAACATAATGTGCCCAAATGTGTATCTTATAAATACATCCAACATATATAAGCTCAAAATATATGCATCTATACATCCTGAAAAATAACAGTTACTCTGAATGCAAGTATCAAATAGGCACACTATAACATGCCCCAGAACCACTTGCATAAATTGCTATAAAAAACTCCAAGCTGAAAATATGAGTTAAAATCCTTTACCAAAATGTATCAAGAAACTCAAAATCTTGTTAGGAGTTAAAAATTGAAGTTTATCAAATCTGAAACATGAGAAGATAATCTAAGCATGATAAACATGTTGTGAAGTTCTTCTCATCATGAAACTCCAAAAATGCTTTGATTACTTAACCCACAAAAATGTAAGGAAAAGTATACAACATATGTATAAATGGATTTACAAAATTTTCCTATGTATGGGTCCATGTAAGATGCCATATATATATATATATATATATATATGTATGGGTATATATAATATATATAGATGCCATATATATATATGTAAAAATAATTTCTTATGTTTGGGTTTTATCAAATGCATTAACATACATGGAAAGGAAAACTTCAAGGGAATGAAATAGATGTCATATACATCTTGAAAATAATAGGAAATCAAACCATTGTATATCCCTAAAAGTGATTACCAATTCCTTTCTTTGTACCTTATCAAACTCCAAGAACCAACTTAGAGAATTTGTCAATAAATCTTCTTTCCCATTCTTGCCAAATAACTCTTGGCTCCATGTTTCACTCCATGTGAGTGATATATCTCCACCGATTCAACTGAGTTAGTTTCCAAAATGCATATCCAACAATGGAAACATAAAGTGAAATAGGAGATATCAAAAACCTTTCTTCCAAAAAAAAGGAGTTAAAACTCCTTTCTTATCAACACAACAAGGAATCCCAAAATAGTGTTTAAAGGTTAAATAAAACATGTTAATCAATACCATAAAAATGCAATTAAAACTATCCAAGAAACCAGTTTACCAATTCAAGGGTTGACCCCTCTTCTGGTTCAACAACTTGAATAGAAGGCTACACCATATTAAACCTCCTTCATTACGAGGTAGTGATGAAACCTCTTATTTTCAAAGAGTTATTAATAGTTCTAAAATAAGGCACAATTCCCTTCCAACAAATCCACACAAAGGTTATCCAATCAAACATGGATATCAAACCAATATACTATGTAAATAGCCATTTTCTCATAGACAAGAAATGTTGGAATAGTTTTACCTTCCTTCAAAACTATGAATTGTACACCCTGTTGAGAAAAGGTTGGGATATTGTTGGGTTTTAAACAACTTAATGATTTCTTCTGCAATACTTTAAAAAAACGTGTGAATATATAAATCAACTTAACTAACCAATTAGTACCCAATATAATCGAGTGCAAAACTTGTCCAATTTCTGAACAATGCCCATTTTCCATTCTCCATATCTTACCATGGAAATTGGTCTTTTCACTTGCTTCCTATTTCAAGGACATAGGTTTTAAAAATATAATTACTTCACCAAAATAAAGGCTACACAACATGGTTATCAAAACATTGTGTCAAATACCAATACAAATTGGATCCATCTCCATACCTTCATCACCCTGTAAGAAAGTTTCTCTTGATTTTGACATCCTGCCCATAGTTCACATGTGCCTGTATCTCACACAGAAATTGAACCAATGCAATAATAGTAGTAAATATGTCAAACCAAAATTCTGTTAACCACATGCAACCAATATTGTTAAAAACTTGTCGATTAACCAACTCTGATACCAATCTTGATCTCGTAAACTAACACTAACCCCATGTATAAATAGTTTACCAAAAATCATACTTTAAATAATCATTTTCCCAATTTTAATGAATAGGAATTGATTAAAAATATGATCCAAAACTAATTTAAATGTGAATCGAAATTGATTTTAACTCATTCATTTCCAATTGCACATTCAAACTAATCAAATATGATTTCCCGTAAATGTTGTAAAAGTGTGATTATTGCATCAAAATCATTTAAATATTGATTTAAATATGCATTAAAATCAGAAAAATACTAATGTAAAACTAAAACACACAAAAATAATGTGATAATGAAGTTTTTCATTGGCTACGCTTTCAGGATTACTAAAAATGCAATCCGATCTATTAAAATATCAACTTACAAGTACCATACAACTCACAAAATGATAAATAGACCCTGTCACCTATAAATAGAGCTGAAAAATTGATGTGAAGACTCGAACCCTATTAGAAAACTCTCCAAATACATCTCGTGGCTCTGAAGGTTTTCTTTCTAAAAAATGGGCTCCTAGTTCTAAAAAAAGAGTGTATAAAAACTCCATAATGGGCTAAATTTCCTTCATGAAGTGCACTCCCTATTTAAATAGAGATATTTGCAATAAAAATGTTAAATAACCCTACGGCCAAAATGTGTTATAGTCTCCCATGGCCATTAAAAGGATCTTTCCACTAGTATTTTCCCATTCTTAATGCGGAGGAAACAAACGTGTTTAAATAGAAAATCACACCCTTATCACTACTTACAACTCATAAGTGAGTTGGTTAGGCACATATCATTTTACTAAATGTCCATAGTTTAATTCCCCTCCAAATGGCCTCCATTTTGATAAAGGATGGGAATAATCCCATATGTTGTGGGTGATGACTATGGGAAGGCTTCAAAATAGCATGTAACAAATACATTAACCCATGGCTTCGGCCACGTCCCTTGTTGTTTTACCAATTTGGGGTGAAAACCCCATGCCAAGCTCAATTGATGTGGTTTGGGGTACAACTAAGCCCACTTGACTCTACTCGTGACTTGGGACTTGGGCGAGTTGGTGGTCTGTTGTAAAACTCACCAAGTTGGTAGATATGTGTTAAGTGTATCATATGGATTGTTACATTTAATCTTTGAGTTGGTTACATCCATTCCTTGGAACATTTAATGGGTGATGTGTCCTAGCTAGGTGGTGCTTCAAGAATGTGAAATGTGGTTTTACCCATAACGTGTCACTTGTTCTCCTTTGATCCTGTTATGTGTTAACCTGGAAAATACACCAAAAAATAACAAGGCAAATGGGATAATGAACACCACCAATAATAATACATGGTTGGGTCTCATTCGAAATAAAAGTAGACCTTACTATTAAAACCTAATTTTTTTGCACATGCATGTCAAAGACTAGAGTATAAAAATCAACATGATTTTTTCCCTACTCCACTTACACATTGCCACTTGTCAACTTTTGATAGGTCAATCGATTGTTCACTATGCTTGTTGGGGTACCAGGTGGATTGGATTTGAGAGAATGATGAATAATGAAAAGTTATTTGTCATTGATATCTAGGGAATTTTTCAACACTCAACTCAATGACTCAAATCTGGGAGGTGATCAGGAGGCACCTTCACAAAGGGGATGACCTATTCCTACTACTTTTGGTCCTGCCTTGAACTAGGGTGAGAGGACCCGCATGTAACTTGAATGCAAAGGGAGAGATGGGATATTTGTTCCCTCATTTTCTTTAAATGTTGGATCAATCTTGGATAAACATGGCCATGGAAATAACAATTCACTCTCACAAGTTCTCATATAAAATGTTGCTTATGCTTATCTCACTAAAAACAAGTTACTATAGACAATAGAGATCAATTTCTCTTGCATTCTCTTGATAAAAGCTAAAGGGAACTTTCAATGATAGTTAGAGACATGAAAACAAAAGAAACAAATGGAAGTACGAGGTGGGATTGATTTTTTGGTTTTAATGGAGATTTGGAGGGGAGAGGGTAGTTTATTTTATGACCTTGGTATGTTAGTGTTCCCATGGAAAGAATCCATCCTTAACTGTGATGCTTGAAAATAACAATCAATTTAACATGATATGTGAAATAACATTTACATTCATTGATACTCAATTTGCACAAATGCCATCTACAGTCTTCACAATCCTAACCAAAAATCATGGAGTTAGAGCTGAGATAAAGCACTTTCTATATTTGTCTCATACACCCAAAAGAACCTTAAGGGATAATAAAAACTCTTCAAAAGTGATGTTGTCTTTAGGATTTTACAACTAGACTGAACTATTGCAAAATATACACTATTATGCAATAGTCTCACAATGACCAAGAATACAACAACTAAGAAATAACCTTACATACTTAACAAAGTAAAGCCAATACAAGATAGTAATAGAACCAATATTTCCTCTTTCATTCCTTTAAAATAAGAGAAATGGGAAAGTATAGCTTGATCAAAACAGAGAGGATCTATTCATGTAAGTTCTGGCTAGGGGACACAAAAAAATTCCTCAAAACCTATTAATGGCTATACAATGTAACCACCTTAGCTCTTCCTTACAGACTAGATATAAACACATGCTTTACAAGAAACTAGAAACTGGAACCTAAAAATTTAATTAGAATTTTAATGTAACTTGTTGGTGGTTGAAGAGGGAAATCAGATTTTTCTTCTTTCTCTCTCTTTCTCATCTTCTATATATTGTAATAGTCTTCCATTTTGTGAGAAGAGGCGGATCAACCTCGCAAAAGTCATTCATTCCTTCTGTCTTGCATGAGAAGAGAAGAAACATACACCATACTTCATCAATTCATGTGGTTGACCAAAATTGGGACTGAAACTTGAATGAAAAATATGTTTTATAATTTTTCTCCCACCAACTATCATCAATTTATGAATCTGATGATGCCAAATTGAAGGGCTTGAAGATACCTTTCCAATGATATAAATTTTGCAAGATTTGGAGTAGGGAATCAAAAGATATGGCCTTCTAAAGTTTTGTGTGTCGGGATGAACATGAATGTGACATGTGGTGGCATTTGATTATCTTGGGACTACTTCTTGTGAATGTGTGCATTGATTTTACTTTTTCCATGTGTAGGTTTTTTATTGGCTCATGAGATCGGGATTTTCTTCTTTTCTTTTTCTTTCCTATTCCTTAATGACATGTCTATTCCTTAACCTTCGTTGAACCAAACCTTGTTTCCTCGACCTTCGTAAACACGAACCAAATTCCCTGGACTCAAAATCTTTATGAATTACAGCTCAATCCTTCGAGGCCAACCTTATAAAACTTGGTCCATGGGTTTTCAGTCCATTTGAGTCCGCCAAAGCCCAAAAGTAATAAGGAGCCTATCTTTGCTGAAATCCCAACACGTGTTGGTCTCTCATTGGCTGTGACTTTTCAATATCCCATGGATATTCTTTATTGTGTGGATTTTACTTTCTTATGGAGGGTTTAATTAAAACCCACATAAGTCCAATTGACGCTCCTTTGTTTTGCGGGTTAGGAGAACCCATAGAACACTAAGTTCTTGCACTCCGTGGTAAATTGAACCAATCCCTTGACATTTTTGTTGAATCCTTTCATTTATCTTGCTAAGGTACAAGATTTATTATAAATTGAGGCTTCTCTTTGAATCGACCGATCTTTGAAGCACGAGGATCAATATAAAGCACAAAAAGAGTTAAATTTATGGGGTGTCCATGAGCTCCAACATGACCAATCCCATTGAAAAAACATTCATGTAAGTCTTCTTTGAACATATTTGCTTCATCAAGAAGTACTTTCTTGTTGAATCCATTACATCTATAGCTGATCCATTTTTGTCTAATCATAATAAATCTCATAATGATAGCCTTCTTAAGCTAGTTCTATATTACACTGATTGTCTTACCATAGAAGCTAATGCTAGAAAATCAAAGCATCCATCTTAAAACTTACAAACTAGATCCAACATCTAAAACCCTGTATTTGATACCGAAGAAGTGGAACGTGAAGATGTCCCTAAATTTTATTATAACCTTGATATGCAAATGAGAGTACATAGGAGAGTCACCCAAAATGTTATACAAATGTCTTGAGGACTATCTTTATCAGAAGTTGTATGTTGATATTAACCATACCGAGCATCATCTAAATGGAGTGAATTCTAATCCAACTAATAATACCAATATACCTTCCAATATGGATTCTACCCAACTCATCATGCATCTCATTGACCACCTATGTCAATAACAAACCATGGCTACAAATTAGTTCTTACAATTCCAAACCAATGTAGCTCAATTTGTTACTTGACCTCAAACAATCTCTTAGGGCATAAAAATCAAGGTTAACCCCCTCCACTTTTGATTGGGTTTAATGTAGTTCCCATTTCAAAACCTCCCATTCATAATAATACCTTTCAATCCATTTAAAGAGATCCACTCACTCCCTACATCACTATTATGGACACTAGAGGAGTCACCGCTTCCATCACTTATGGTGGTTGTACCAAACCCACTCTCCATATTAAGGATTTTTGAAATATCTATAAGGACTAGGTCAAAAATAATTCTTACACTGCCACAAAACCGTTAGCCAATATCCTTACATGAGATGCCTTGGATTGGTATCATACCCTCCCAACCAAATCCATCATCAAGTTGGAAATCTTGTTGATCGATTTAGTCAATGAATTCCAATACCACGATCTTCCTAAAAAGAACATTAATGCCTTCATCAATTGTAAACAAATGTATAATGAATATGCCCAAAATTACATCAAACATTAGAAGACCCTTTCCACAAGGGCTGAACTTAACATACCCAATAGAGCTTGTTCTAATTATTCCTTAGGAAATTAAACCTTGCCTTTAATAAACATTAGGCATTCTCCCCTACCTCTATGGTGGAAGCATTCAAACAAGCCAAACACCAAGATTATCTCATGAGAGAGTTCAATAAACCTCCTTCAAACTTGTAGAATCCTAAGAACATTCAAGTCCTCATGTGTCCTAGGAACAAAATGGCATTGATGACAAAGTCACAAACACTTTTCCTTAAGGAACTTTCTCTAATAGGACCGTAATTTTGTTTGATCAATCTACTACCTAATCACAAACTAATCCTACTCCCTACCATAAATATTTTCACCAACCTCTATCGAATAATAACCGTAATGATGTCTATCCCACCCATTTTCCATAGATGTAGACCCTTCTAGCTCCTTCCCTCAATGGTATGATGAAAACAATTTTTGTTGGTGGTACACCAATTGAGGCCATTCATATATTAATTGTTGTGCCCTTTGATCATTTTCTTATACCTTCCTCCTTGGTAATAACTTTGATTGTGAACCCATCACTTAGGAAAATATAGATGAGGCTATCAAGGCATGTGACAAAGCCCAACAATGTGATCAAAATGAAGTGGTTCATCAAGATAATTAAGCATATTAAAATCAATAACCCCATTTTTGATCAATCTAAATTGGAAAAATCCAATCTTGATCTGACCAAGAAGGAAACTATTAATAACATCAATACCTCATACCCCTCGCTAGTGCATCTACCAAAACCATGGTTCATATGGATGGTTTTAAGAACATTATTGCTTGTATCAAACCCTCTTATCCTTCTTCAACACACTATAAATCCTACAGGATCATATATCCTTGTTCCTCATTACAAAACCTCATGAAATAAACCATATCTCCAATTCCTTAGTTTAGGTGAATGCCATCGGTCCATGTGTAGATACATTTACATGGATGATCTCATCTACCTCTAATCCTACCAAAACCTATGCCATCGACCCTTGTAGTAACATATCTACCATGGACAATCCTCTAGAAATGATAGACAACACTCAAACTATAGATTTCTTTACCAACCCCTTTTCTTCAAAGCATGTTTAGATTGATCATTCCTAGGATCAAAATGCCTGCATATAATTTCCCTAAAGATTGGGATCATCTTGCCGAACTTTATTGCCTCCATATTTAAATCCCTTTCTTATAACTCATTCATACCTCACCCCAACATCATGAGCATCTTATGTCCATACTCTTTGTCATGAAAATTATTTTTGCACCCACTTTGTGGCATCATCCCGATCTATATGGTTTGGAAGATATCATCATGTGTCAATACGAATATTTATCCATTTCCACTAATCATTCTTCATGCATTAGTTTCCTTATTAATTCCATGATCATATATGAGATATTATTTTATGTTGATGATCCTCCCTCTTTATTTTAGTTCATATTGGCCACACCATGGTTAAAAGATCCCTCATAGATGAAGGTTATGGTACTTGTGTCATCTCTCTTGAATTCATTAATAAACTTGATTATTCCATAGATAATCTAAAATCCACTAGGAGTATGTGTTAGGAATACGATCATAGATATTGTAGACAAAAAATATGCATGTAGTTCTATTACATTATGCCCCAAAGTATGCTATTATATGTATGCTTCCTAAGTAATAAAACTATACATCGATAACACTTGTTTTTTAATTTACATTGACATTGTCCTATCTTTTCCTCGCTTTTATCCTCTACTTTTCTTGAATTATCCCTTTACGTTTAGACATCGATAATGTATTACTCAAATAAGCATTTCCTTATCCATCTTTGGAGCTTAGTGGACATAAGCACTTGGCAAGGGACAATAAGTAGCGATTACTGAGAGGACCAAAAATAGGGAGGCAACCTATGGTTATTATATTGATATGAAAATGAGCATATTACATCCAATGTATATAGGAATGAGAAGGCTTCAATATTTATAGATATTGCATAGCCACATAAAGTTACCAAAGTAACTACTAAAAAAACTCAATAATAATATAGTTACCTACAGTAAATACTAAATTACTAAGGTAAACTAAGTTTTACCTAACATTCCCCCTTGATTTTGTATTTTATCAAGAGATGAAAGAAGAACTCTCTGAACAACTCAAACTTGTCACATGCAAGTGAATTCATGAAGATATCTCCTCTTTGTTTAGTTGTTGGAAAAAAATGAAGTTGTATATTGTGTTTCAAGACATGCTCACGTATGAAGTGAACCTATACCTCAATATGCTTGGTTCTCTCATGAAACACTGGATTACAAACAAGTTTGAGAACACCCTCATTGTCAACATACAAGGTGGTGGATTTCTCATGTGATACTCTAAGTCCCTCAAGTATGCAACGTAGCCATATCTCACAGACATACTCCACCTGCAACATGATATTCAGCCTCTGTAGAAGAGAGAGAAATAAAGTTTTGTTTCTTGCTTCCCCATGATATCGGTCAGATCCCAAAAAGAATACAAATCCAAAAGTGGATTTCTATCATCAATATTACTTGCATGATCGAATCAAATATCCAATCAAGAAGAATTGATCATTCTTCTTGTATTCTAGACCAAGATCCATAGTACCCTTGAGATACCTCAAGATTTCCTTGTTGATTTCAATGAAAAATTCTGGGTTCTGCATGAACCTAGAAAGATAGCTCACTGCAAAGTTGATATCTGGTCTAGTATATGTGAGGTAAATGAGACTCCCAATCAACTGTCGATAAAGAGTTGCATTTACTAAAGGAGATGGATCTAAACGAGATAATCTGCAGTCTCATCTCCATGGGTGTAGAAATAGGTGTGCAATCCATCATCTAAATTTCTCTAAATTTTCTTGGTATATTTAAAATGAGAAACAAAGATGTGATTCTCCTTCTGCCATACTTCTAATCCAAGATAGTAGTGCATGAGCCCGAGATCTGTCATGTCAAACGATCGATTAAGATCTTTCTTCGTAGCATCGATCATCTTCACTATGTTGTCAGTGATGACTAGATCATCGACATATACAACAACTATCACAATCTCTCCTCCTTGCCTCTTGAGGTAGAGATTGGGATCATATGGATTTATGACAAATCCATGTTGAATGAGATGCTCATCAATCTTGATGTACCAAGCCCAGGGTGCCTTGTTTAAGGCCATATAAATATTTTATGAGTCTACATACCTTTTTTTTTCACCAAGTATGAAAAACCCTCAGGTTGAGTCATGTAGACTTCCTCCTATAGATATCCATTCAGAAAGGCACTTTTCACGTCCATCTGATGGAATTTCCAACCAAACTGAGTAGCTAGAGAAAAGATCATCCTGATCATTTTGATCTTAGCTATGGGAGAAAATGTCTCCTCATAGTCTATGCCTTCCTTTTGTGCATACCCCTTGCTACCAGTCTCACTTTGTACTTGTCTATGGTCCCATCTGCTTTGTACTTTGTTTTGAATATCCATCTACAACCAATGGGTTTCTTCCTTGGTGGAAGATCGAAAAGTTGTTAGGTGTTATTTTTTCATCATTGACTGATACTCAACATCCATGGCATCTTTCCAAGATTTTGACTGTAGGGATTCCTGGACAGTAAAGGGCTCAAAAATTCAAACAACTCTACTCATCAAAGAAAATTTTACCTCTTCTCGAGCTTTATTGTGAGTTTGTGGTCTAGTGGTGGATGTATCCGAGGAGCATCCAATTTTGCATCTCGAATCATATTAGTATACCACTTGGGCATATGATTACTATTTTTTCGTGGGTCGTGGTCCTGTCTGATCATCACCATCATCCCCATCATCATTATCATCATTAGTGGGAACATAAATTTTGTTTTATAATAGGTGAACTATCTACATCAAGTGAGTCTGGAGGAGTCTCAACTTCCTTCTTCTCAAAGAACTCAACATCTCTGCTGGTGTAGACTTTTCTAGTCTTTGGATCCATCAATATGTACCTAAGAGCCTCTTCACTATAGCCAATGAAGATGAGTTTTTGTGATTTCATATCCAACTTATTTTTTTTACTGGGTATGTATGTGCATGTTGGATTTGCACTTGAATACTCTGAGGTGTGCAATGGATGGTTTCCGATTTGACCATGCTTCATGTGGTGTTACTCCATCAAGAGAAACTATGGGCACTCTGTTCAAGCAAATATATTGTTGTCTTTGTTGCTTCTTCCCTAGAATGTCCTCACTAGTCTAGAATCATCGATCATAACACACCATCTCCATGATAGTATGGTTCCTTTCTCTCAAAACATTTTTTTGTGGTGTGTGTGGAGGAGGCATCTGTCGATGAATCCCATGAGCTTACATAGGTAGGATTTGAACTCATTACTGGTGAATTCCCCCTCGATCTGAGTGGAGAGATATGATATGATGACCAATCTCATTCTCAACAACCACTTTGAACTTTTTGAAGTTCTCAAAAGCTTCACTTTTTTCTTACGAAGACAAAAATCCACATTTTTCTAGAATAATCATCAACACAAACATGAAATACTAAAATCTAGAATGACTAGGTTGCATCGGACCACAAAGATCGATATGAACCAAATCAAGCTTACCAGAGCTCGATAAGTACTCTTATGGAATGAAGCTCTGTGTTGTTTTCCTTAGGCAAGTTAGGACACTTATCTGTATCCTTTTTTGAGAGATGGAAACCTCTCACCATATCATACTAGATGAAGTGTTTCGAGATATTTGAAATTGATGTGACCAAGTCTTCGATGCCACAACTATGTAGAGGAAGAATTCTTAGCCACTAGTGCTTGATCATCCTGTGGAAAAATCAAGATGGAACATATGTCCCACATTTGAGGCTTTTGCAACAATTTTGAGCTCTATAGATTTGTCTCGAATCAAACACACTTTCTTACTAGAATGACTATCAAAATCAATCTTCAGATTATGATCTAGAAGCTGACTAATTGATAGTAGATTCTTTGTTAAGCCTAGGGACATATAATACATATGATAATCTACAATTTCATGTGAACCAAGAGGTAGAGAAATGTTCCCAATACCTTGTATTGTGTAAGAAGAATCATCACCTAATGAAACATGGTTTTGAAGGTGTCCCTCATGGTGTAAACCAATCTCTTTGCTCAATCATGTGTCGAGTGGCTCCCAAATCAATGTACCAAATAACACTAGATGATGTGGATGGTTCACTTGGAATGGGAAGTGTACAAGAAGTCCTCATCATCTGAATGGTCTTCTTACTCAGCTACATTTCCTTGTTGATGGGGTTTCTTTCTCAGTTCCCCTTCTTCTGCCCTTGCTTGTAGTAGTGTGATTGTCCCTATTGAGATTGCTGATTTTGAGGTCTGGAATTGCTCGATGAACCTTTCTTGTATGTATTGAACCAACAATATTTCAACTCATGTCCTCGCCATAGATAGGACATTTCTTCTTTTTGCTTGTCCCCTTGTTGATGTTGTTTTTGGGACTTTTGAGAAGATTGTGCTTTTCCTTTTCCTTTTTGATGAGAAGATAGTGCCTACTCCTCTTCATCATCTTTTTGTACATTGCTTCTTCTTGTTGTAGTAGATTCACTAGCTTGTCAAAAAATTATGGTCTGATCTGACAAGTTTAGTGTCGTCACAAAAATGTGGTAAGGAGGAAGTGCTCTCAGAACAATGGGCATGAGAGATCTGTATCAATAACCTCCTCTCTCAAGGCTAGAAGTGAAGCCCTCAATTTGTAACTCTCACAAGAAAGCTTCCACTTTCTCGTTGACTTGAATTTGAGTGTATGTAATTGAATCTACAAATTCAATATTGTGTTCTTATTTTTGGCCTCGTACATGGTGCTTAACTTATCCCATGCTTCTTTGGCTATTTTGGCATCTCGAATGTGGTTGCACGTCATCAAAAACTATAAACAAGATTATGACTTTGGCCTTCTGATTGGCCTTGTCAAACTATCTTTGTTGGGCTGCATCATCTAGTGATTGGTTGGAACCATTCACAACAAGCCAAATCTCTTCAAACTCGAGTTGAGTTCAAATTTTGGTCTTCCACGTGGCATAATTGTTCACCACAGAGTAGCTGCAGTGAGGCAAGAAGAATTTTGGAGCATTGTTTTCCATAGTGGGTGGTTAGACAATTCCCAACTATATGGCTTGTTAGCACAAAACAATGCAAAAAAGATGAAAATATTATATTACAATATGATTATGTGGAAAAATTGAATGATAGACAAGGTTTTTTTTTTTTTGTAAGGCCCTAGTGGCCTTTAGAGCAAAATGGCTCACATGAATGAAAACACTAAAGAACAACAAAAAAACTAAAAAATGACACTTTTAGGTACCCCTCCCTTTACAAAAGGGGCTCAAATCAATTTTAAGCCAATCTTGGAGAGAAAAATAGTTTTAACCCTAGATTAGTGTTTTTCTTCACTAAAAATAGGGTAGGGTTTAGTTATAGTTAGTGGCTTTAGTAGGGTTTTAGACCACTAGATATGGTGGTTATTGTTTTTTTACCACTAAATTTAGAATATAAAACAAAAGAGTTTAGGGGGGGGTCAACCCCTGACCTCCCTCTCCCAAAGCCTTTCATTCTATCCAAAAAGTGCTTATAGCGCATGTAACGAGATATGATCAAAATATTATTTTAAGAATATAAAATATGCTAACATGTTTAAAAAATGATGTGTCACCTTCTGGGTGATCCACGTGGTGGTCGGAGGTGCATGGGTGGTTTAGGGTTTGACACCCAAAGCTTGGAAATTCAGATATGAGTGCTTTATTTGCTTTTTGCTATCAACTGCTTCTTTTTTTTTGTAGGTCCTTCATTTTTGTTGATTATTATTTCCCCATAGGTTTGTTTAATGTAGAATGACGTTCGGCCTTAGCAATGGCTTGAAAAATCATGCATAATTTGTTGGGATGGTGGTCGGTGGAGTCAAGGTTCGCTCACCGCTCACCCCAATGTGTTATCCATGACTCGGCCAATGGGGGTACATGAAGGTTGCTAAAATGCAACTTCGGTCGGGGTATGTGGGCTTGGGGGTGTAGAATCAACCAGGTCGTGGATGAGAGGTCTCGACTCACCCTAATGAACAATGTAAAAGGCTCAATCAAAATGCAAATAAGAACTCGTTGATGTCAACCAACTTGTCAATGTTTCACCTTGCCCAATCAACACGCCAATGCAAAGCTTTCAAAACAATGCAATTATGTAGACTCAGTGAGGCTAGATGCAACTCAATCAACTCACCCAAGAAGTCAATGGAGTACTTGGCTCCCCAAAATTAACATCACCTTTCCAAGTTTAGCAATGACAACCAAATATATTAGGATGTTAGTTTTAATAGCTAAGATAAATACACCTCTAAATTTAGAGGGAAACCCCTAATGGGAAAATATATATATATATATATTATATTTTATATGATTTATATATAATTGATTTTACTGATGTCTTATCACAAATTTTCCAAAGAAACAAAAAATTTTGAGTGTAATTTTTTTCTTTCAAACACCTGAAAGAAATGGAGGTTGTGGGGATGCATGGTGGGTCTGGGAAGCATTGGAGGTAGCACAAGCTCTCCGAAATGTAAATGTCTTCTCCAAAACCTTATAAACTCTTATGCAACCTCTCTGTAACCTTCTACTTGCACATGCTTCTCTAATCCAAGCTCGTACCAAATGTTGAGGACTAGAAATAAGGAGGCATCATGTGGGTATTTTATTAAAAGAAAATGAGAAGATTATATCTAGTTTACATAGGAATGAGAAGGCTGCAATATTTATAGATATTGCACAACCACATACAAACAAATAGGATGTTACAACTATGCAACAATAACCTCATGGATGCACAATAAAACAACAATAAAGGTTATAACAATATAACCACAAAACCAAATAATAAAAGTTATTAAAGTAACTACTAAACAAACTCATTAATAATATAGTTACTTATAGTAAATGTTAAATTACTAAGGTAAACTAAGTTTTACCTAACATTGATATTCTCATCCGTCGGTGGGTGCCTCTGTCCCTTCACTTGTGTTCTTATATTTTAAAATGGCACACCACTTGTTATATTTTCTAAAATTGTATTCATTACTTTAGGTCAGATTTTATGGTTGTTAATGTCAAAATTCAAGCAAATAAATCATATATAAATACATAGCCTACTTATACATAAAAGAAAAGCAAGAGGGAACTAAGCAAGTTATTACTAAATATTTATCTAGCAACTAAGGAAACTATTATTGAGCAAGGGATTGCATTTGGACTACATTATTCACTGCATATGAAGGGGAAAATTATGAATTACATGACACACATTATCTTGGGGAAAAGTAGTTATAGCCCACTATCTTGGTGCAACTTGCATAAGGGAAAACTCATTTTGAGGGACATGATTTTATCACATCACACACACACACTAGAACTATGTAGAGTCCGAAATGGAGTGCAACACTTAGTGACAATCACATTGGGGTGACCGCCAAGGTCATTCCAACTCAAGCATTTACATATTTTATTTAGTCTAATGTGTGCTCAAGTCTTGTGCAAGTAGCTAGGTTTTTTTAATAGGTGCATGTGTGACATGAGAACCATACATTGAAGTGGATGTGGCATGGAGCAAAGTAAAGATAACATTATCATATACTGAAAGAACTAGATTTGCATTTATCGCTAGGAAACCAACACTCAATTTAGACACTAACGCTATGAGACATTTTCCTCTTATGAATGATACTATATGTCATAGCTCTCATATTAATATTTTCTAGATGAATCATATACAATTTAGAATGAGACTATTCTACCATCAATCCAACCTAGATTCGTTCTAGATAGCTAGATATCACCTAAGTCAATCTTATGCTCTCATTACTTATACTTATCATTTTACTTTGGAATATTGTATGTTTCGGTATATCTGATTAAATCCAATCATCTGATTAAGATTTAATTTTTTAAATCATTTGGTGAACCATTACATGTTCTTTATCGATCTATTCTTCCCAAACCCTAATGACTATAGTTTTGCATGTTTTCTCTTTTATGCCCATTACCCGTAGTGGTCAATTTGGTCCTCCACAACATACTAAGATATTTTCACCTACTCGAAATCATTCTAACATTATGGCTAAATCTACACATGATGATCCTCTCCTTAATTATAATCATATACCCTTTAATAAGATAATATCTTTTGATAGTGAACATTCTTATGATGAAGACACTAATGTTGACCAATAATAACTTCGATGCTATCACAAATTTTTATTCCACATTATTAAAAATCCCACTCATGTACCACATGTTATAGATGCTTTATTGGTTTCCAAACATGCTCATGATAACGCTACTCATGTTAGTATGATTCGTAACTTAGGGATCACTATTGTTACCACACCTTCAATTCCATTTTCTTCTACCCCTACCAATATGGGGGCCTCTGTAATCCACATTCCTATTACCACACCTAACACTCTCTTTTATTTCCCTATCATTTCTCATATCCAACCTAGTACCTTTTCAGAAACCCATGCCTTAGAGTACATGTACCATGATTTACAGGTTCAAATTTTTCAATTACAACACACCTATTCTTCTTCTTCTTCTCCCTCTCTTGATTATTCACTTCTACTACATAGTCTTCAAGATCTAAGGTTTCTTCTTACCCACTTCCCCTAATTTTGTTTCACCCAAGTTTACTCTTTTTTATGGTCATGGAGATCCACAAGAGCATATTAGATCATTTCATGTTGCATGTTTGTACTATGGTTTTGATGATACATTATTGATAAAGTTGTTTCCTTTGAGTTTATAGGAGTATGCTTTTGTGATGGTTCTATGATTTACCTCTACATTATTATATATTTCACTCCTCTAGAAAATCTATTCTTGGCACATTTTTCTATGAACATTGGAACTAAAATATCATATGTAAAAATGGCTAAAATGAAGCAAGGATCTAATGAGAATCTTAGTGACTATATTTTACATTATAAGAGTAATCTTACTAAAATGAACAATGTATTGGTTGAATATGAATTGCAAGATTTGTTTATCCAAAGTCGCTTGCCTCATCTACAAGAATGTGTGCTCTTTTATTATTTTCATTCTTTTGATCATTTATGTCATACTCTTAAAGAACGTGAAAACAAGTTACTTTCTATGGAAAATATTAAGTATGGTGATAATACTTCTAATCAATATAGTAGAAAATTCCAAAACAAATATACCTTTAAGAGAAAATCTAATGAGCTTAAGCCTACTATTAATGTATTATCTAAACCAACAAAGCTCCAAATATAACCTATATGACACATTTTTACTAGATTGTCATACCCACTCCACATTTTGTTTCCTAAGCTCATTGAAAGCAATTTGATTTCTCTTCCATCCCCTCTTGTGTTAGATCTTAATTTTGTCGTGGTAAGAATTTTGATGAAAAAGCACACTATGATTGTCATAGATGTAATAACTATTTTATTGAAAGATGATTTAAGCTTAGATATTTGATTCATGACTTGATTGATACTAATGAACTTGAATTATCTAAACCTATATTGTTAGGTGTTTTGCAAGGGAAAAATTCAAACTTGAAAGCATGACAACTTTACCCTAGTACCAATTTTTTTGATTGTGAGTCCTCCCAAGCCCTCCTCTAGATCAACTCATCCCCTATGTCAGGCCTATCCTACCCTTTTAAGTGGTCCTATGTGTTGTGTCAACCCAATCCACAGGTGATTTAGGAAAACAAGTTCGTTCAAGCATTTCGAGACGATACCTTTCAAAGTAGACTTTTCAAAAGGCTTAGGAATGGTTATTTTTAGCCTTTCTAAGGCAAGTGCACATCCTTTAGAGTGGATTTGAAGGCCTAAGTTCATCAGAGAATGGTATTAAGGATCTAGGAACATTATGCAATTTATTTTGGAAAGTTTTAGAGGTTTTGGGACAAGTTCAACAAAAGTGGGTTTTTAAGGCAAAGGAGCATAGCTTCAAAAAAACACCCGAGATTCAGGAATTGATCTCGAGAGCTCTATAATGATTTGGAGGTAAAAAAATAAACCAATGGAAAGGTATTTTAGATCTCTAAATGATGACATTTTTAGAATCTCGCATAAGACATACGCACTTCTTCCCACAATCTATTTTCAACATGCACAACCTGTGGTCCCAAGAAAAAGATATTTTTGAGGGGGTTTTAGGAATAATAAGAGAATGAGACCCATACCATTATTCTAAAAATTATGTTTTTATTCAAAATCATATAAATAAGTTCCTAAAAAGACCTCTAGATGCTCCAAATATGTCGTTGTCAAGCTTCTCTCCAAGGTATGCTTTGAGACTTAGCAATTTTCTTGAGTGGACACATGTCATCACCAGGTGATAGAAAAGTTTATTGCACCAATTTTCCCATCCCCTTGGGGAATTTGGGACAAAAATTGTGCCCAACTCTATTTAAGCCCTCTTGGACCCTCATATGACCCCGACGAAGCTCAAACATGAAAGTTAAGCCCCTTTGCTCCCATCCTCAGACTCTTCCCATCATCAAATCCCCATGTGACACTTGTCATCACTAGAATGAGGTGAATTTTCTTGCACCTTGTGTCCCATACCCTTGGGATATTTGGGACACAAAATTTTTCCCAATCCTAGCCCTTTCTCTGGTCCCCCATGTGACCTGGGCCAGCCCCTGGGTGCTTATTGCTCACTTTCTCTCTCCTCTGCCAAACAATCATAGAGTGACACTTCTTAAGATGAGAGTGAGGTGAATTTCGTTACACCATATGTTCCATACCATTGGTATAGTTGGGGCACAAAAATGCACCCAAGCCTAAGGGGATTTTAAAATCCAAAAATTGTAAAAAATTAATCTGTTGTCATTTGTTTCTTCCATGTGCATGCGAGAAAGGTGTTGTTGGAAGAATGTATAAAACATGTGCAACTCATTGCCCCTTCATTTTTCCTCTAGAGATTAATTAAGGATACTGAAAAACCTCCTTTAAACCTGAAAATTCCTCAGACACCATGGAAAATATCTCCTAGAGCATCTATGGTTTTTAGAATGAATATTTTTCACTACTGGAGAGCGAAGGAATTGATCGTATCAAGGTTAAGACGATTTTTATTATCTAAAGAATATTTGTGAAATTTGAAGCTTATTGAATCAATCAATGGATTCCATGACACAAAAAGAAAGGGAAGCAAGGTACCTCTCTACTTCTTAAGGTTCTAGTGGATGGAATCACACAAAAGTTGGAGGAAATGATCTCTGAAAAATCTAGTTTCGTGTGAACTAGTTTTTGTGCCATGGAATCCCTATTTTTAGGGATATTGAGGACTGATTTTTTCATCATAATTCTTCCCTATCAGATGAGGAACATGCATACCTGCAAGTTTCCTTTTCAAATTCGTAAAGATCCAGATGAGAAAAACCCTTGAAAATTGGAGGAAACCATCCTGACGATAAGTAGAAAATTTTAAGACATTTTTTTTGTTGCAATCTAACATTCCACAGTACTCTTAATAAAAAGAGAATATGTCATGTCCCTCCACATATAGAGATAATAATTCCTTGAATTACAAGCTTGGATCAACCGAGCATCAGTCATAAACGATCTAAAAAACAAAAGGTAGGGTAAAATGGCAATTTTCCTAAAATAGTAGTTCTAGAAAAAATAACCCGCTAAAAATAGAAATACATCATCAAAGGAAGATGATGAAGTGTGCTAGAAGGTTCAAGAATGTAATATTTGAGAAAAAAAGGTGATATGTCACAAAATAGTAGGTTCGGTCCTACGTGCTAAACATAGAAAGTCTTCATTTTGGGTACAAAAAGTTACAAATGGTTCCATTTTCACTCATCTTTCCACTTTTGGACTCTCCACGGGATAATAGGATGACCTCATAACTAAAAAGAGAAATGAGAACTTCATAAGGGTCTTGGAAACATCATCTTGAGCTCAATAGTGTCCAGAATTAAGGCAAAGTTTGCAATATTAGAAAGCATAGTGTGTAGAACAGGGATGCAAGTGTCAAGAGATTTGAGCATCATGAATGTCAATTGTGAAAGAATAAAGAACATGAGAATGATCCTCACTCTCATTATGAGATCAAGAATGCATCATCATGGGTGAGGTTTGTGTTCATCTCAAGCTCACTTTGGGAGGTCTTGAAAGAACGTTTCTAAACACTCATTTAGCGGTTCAAGGCGTCTATGCATCATGCCAATGGTGGAGATTATGATCATATTTAGTAAGGTATTCTTCCACATTTTTAGTATCTATCTTCCTCCCCTCTTCACTCCCCCTTCCTCTCTTCCTTTATGATCTAATTCTTCATTAGGAGGTCAAACCTTTTTGCTTTCCTCTTATTCACTAATGTGACTATAGTCTAAAATTGTAATAAGTCTCCCTTAATTAATAAAAGGGGACTTAATTGTATTTCCTAGGAATGTCAAGAGTCACAAGTGGAAAGGAAAAGTGAAGAGACATGTTGGGGGGTAGATGAAGAGTATTTTCTAAGTCTATATATTGTAATGACTTCCCCATTCTTAAGGGTTGTCAAATTTTTAGGTTCAAGGAGAGATTACTACTTGGAGTAAAGCAAAAAAGATATAAAAATTCCTCTATTCTCCTCTAATATGTTCTTCTATTCCTCACTGTATACAAAATTTCCAAAATTTCAATGAAGAAGAAAGGAGTTTCTTGCTTTTCTTGATGAGAGAATTACTGAAACTTTGTGTTCCTAATTCTATCTTGTCTTGATGTTAGTAAAAAATTTTTTTTCTTTCCATATATGTGTGTTGAAGTACTCTAATTAATGTCTACATGAATATGATTTTCTACCTAAGATATTAATCCCCTTTCCTTTTTCCCACTCCCTTTTCCACCCACTCAAAAAATTCCTCCCTTGGAAGCAATTGCAAGCTTTTGACACATGTACAATGGAGTGTTCCAGATGGATCCTACACCTTTAGGCCATCCAAAAAATTATTTACATTCACGCATAGTAAATGGAGCTGCACCATTCAAGCAAAGGGACCTAGAGTCTTAGAGTGTTGGCGGATATCCACCAATTTTTCCACCTGACAAATTTTCTCGCCAACAACCTACTATTTCTAAATTTATAAATGACAATGGAAAACTTAATATTTTCAATGATTCATTACCCAAAAATAATAAAGTATTTCATGAGTCTTCTTCTCATCATGCTTATCATACGGTTCCACCTCTATCATCTTCTAATCATCCTCTTGGGTTTCTTGTTGGTACTATTGATATTCCACGGTTTGTTATTTATTTTACTCATGAGGATTTTCATACTTTTTTCATCACATAGACTTGATATTGATGCTTATGTTGGTATTTATGTTGTTAACAATGTTACAAAGTGCATCTTACTTTCAAACATAATGCATGTTCACTATATTTTCCATGAGATATTGGGTTTCCACTATCTCATATGACATGTAGATCACCTACTTCTTGTAGGCTTGTGGTTATCCCAATCATTGTTGGGACTCTTTCTATCTCTATGCATTTCTTTATTGGATCCAAGGTTACACATTATAACATGGTCTTAGGATTTCCTTGGCTTAAGGTTGTTAAATCCATTCCATCCATAGTTTATTTATGTCTCAATTCTGTACTTAAGCATCATGTTGTCACTATTTAAGGTATCCCACCACAAAATCCTTGATCTATGGCCTCTATCACCTCCACATCTTCAATTGTTACTACCCCTAATAAAACTACTTCTATACTTATTGATGATGGTCCCATGGCTTTGACATACACTACTACGACATCTAGAAATCCTATCACTCCTAGTAATAGTTCCACATCTCCACATAGATCTCCCTAGATGAGGTTCATGTTTCTCAACCACAACATCTTTATCGGTCCCATAGCCCACCTTATAGGACTATGTACCTACACAAGATATATGATATACATGGTACATTTAGGCCCACTTCATGGTCTCATTCTCTACATACACGACACAATCCTACTCCACATACCATAACACATACACTTTCACTTGACACTAGGTCCTTGGATCATGTTCACATACATTCCTCTTTCACATAAGTAGATAGAGGGCCCTTGGCCTTGGTACTCATTGGAAAGATCATAGTGACATTTATAATTGGGTGGAATCTAATTCTCCCTTTCTACCCAATGATGCACTCTTATTATAGGTTCAAACATGATTGTTGAGGGTGCACTTACATACATGATCCTCATTGTGCACACATACACATTGGGGGAAACATTTCTTACATTACCTAGTCATAGGATGTCATATTCTTATAATACAAAAACATTCAAATATTTACAAAAATACAAAAACATTAGCTTATATCTTGGTTGGATGCATCTTTGCTTGATTATACTATTCCATGTTGCATTTTACCTATCATGTTATCTTGATTCATAGTATGTTCTATCCTTTTACATGTACACATGCACATTCACATGGTACTTTGAGGTGAATGTAGGCTATATACAGGTTATCACATGATGCATGATACTTGACACTATTCTCTACCAGTCCCATCGAGGTTCTCGGGGCATCTACTTTCCTACCTTTCCACATACATGTGATATCATTTTAATATATACTCTTTAATTTATATTTCATTTAGATATACACATTGTGACATACTATTCATTATTCTAACATACTAATGAGTTCTTCACATGTAGCATTTATCTTGTAGGCTTACTTCCAACCATGGTTATTTGCCTATAATATTTACTTGTGTCTTGTATTCTATGATTGTGACTTGTTTTCCATTGTTTGTGGGCTATGCCTTATGATTTCTTATTTTCTTACTTATATGGCCTTGAAGTCCTTTAACTAAATTTCATCAATGCCTCACTCTAGTCTAAATAACACTTATCTAATAGTGAAAATGAATTGGAAGAAAATCCAATAGATAATCTTATCTAAATTTATCAACGTAAAAAAGGAAACCAAGTCAATCGCTCTAAAGTAAATAGAATTGAAGTCAAACATCTAATTTTAAACATATAACACCAGTATATAGAAATCTCAAACATAAGTTTAACAATTATCTAAAAATGAATGAAATAGAGATCTATTCTAAGAAATACCAACTATCCTCCTCCTTGGGCAAGAGTGGGCCCTTGCTCCTCCCTTGGACTTGGAAAATTAACACTTAGGTACAAACTACTTCATAAATATTTATCATATAATATTGATGGTCAAATTGCTATTACAAAAATCCAACTCCCGTTATGAGATTATGATGATACATTTATAATCCTCCACTCAGATTGGTGAGTCATTTAAAGAAAGTGGAACTAACTAACTAGATTCTTAGGCATTTTTATTAACATAAAGTAAAAATAAAGACAATAGGTGCCTTTAACATAGTGAAGGATTTGCTTCACGCTTTCTAATGTAGTTCATGATGTTCTTGCATAAATCTAGACACAATGCCAACAAAAAACAATAAATTTGGTCTGGTATGGGTTAAGTAGATCAAGCTACCAAATAATTAGTGATAAAAGTGCACCATCGACTATGGGAGTGGAATAATCGACTACTAACTTGAATCTAGAAAGGAAGGGAGTGGGAGATGGCTTACAATCAGCCATGTTAAACCTAACAAGAAAATCAAGGGCATACTTAGGTTGAGCAATGATGATCCCCGAGTTAGACTGAGTGATTCTAATCCTAAGGAAGTAATGAAGAAAATACAAGTTGGTCATGGATAAATTTTTGGCAAGGCAGCCTTTGAGTGAATCAATGATCAAGGAAAAGCTACCGTAATAAAAAATTCATCAACGTATAGACCTAAGATAAGCATGGACTCATCTTGCCGCAAAATGTAAACATTTGGGTCAGAGTGACACCTAGTGAACCTATAAGCGAGAAGAAAGGAGTCCATCTTGGCATACCAATCCCGAGGGGATTTTTTGAGGCCGTAAATAGACTTCTTAAGTCTGTAAACAAGGGAGGAATATTGGACATAACCTAGTGGTTTTTCCATGTAGATTTCTTCCTCTAGGTCACCGTGAAGGAATGAACTCTTAAATTCCATTTAGTGGACATGCCATATATTAGCGAAAGATATGGCTAGGGTCATTTGAATAGAAGCCATCTTGGTGATAAGAGAAAAGGTATCAGAATAGTCAAACTCAGGAACTTGGGATAAACCCTTAGCTATGAGTCACACTTATACTTTTAGACAATACCACTGGGTACCATACTTTGTTCAATATATCCACCTACATTGATCCATTTTTATTCCTTAGGAAGATGGGTGAGATCCCAAGTATGATTATTAATGAGAGAGGAATATTCCTCTTCCATAGTAGAATCCCACTCAGAATCCCATTAGCCTCCTAAAAATATTGCGATCGGAAGTAGAGGTGAAGAAGGCATGGGGCCCAGTGAACTTTGAACGATTTCATCTCTCATCTGAATGGTCCCCTATCCAATCACCAACAATCTACAAGCTTTTCCTATCCCAAAAAGGACCAAGAGGAGAGTTAGGCTCAAAATATGTCGAATCATCACTCAAGTGAGAGGGGAAATAGTCCTCATCATCACTACTGTCAAAATTGGTAGATGACAGAGTGAGAGGTTCGAGAAGCTTAAGATCAACAACATAATCAAAAGAGTCTCGAATCATGGTCAAAGAGGGGCAGAGTGACCTTTGTGGGTGGAGAAGTGGAAGTAGGAGATATCTCTTGGAATTTCACACTTGATATAGAGCTCATGAGTGGTGGGGTTCAAAATTATATAACCCTTCACACCTTTGGGATACCCAAAAAGATACAAGGTTTGGATTATGGTTCTAAGGCCTTGTATTTATTCTTAGGTATTCAAGCCATGATAGTTGAACCGAAGAAATGAAAGTGCTCAACATCAAGTTTGTGTCCATACCAAACCTCAAAGGGTGTCATCCATTTTACTATTTTGTGTAGATTGTAGTTCTAAATGTAGCAATCATAGTTCATGACTTCTACCCAATACTGTAGTGGAAGGGATTTGAATTGGATCATGCAGTTGGCCATCTCTTTAAGGGTTATGTTATTCCTTTCTATAACTCCATCTTGTGAAGGACTATAAGCAAATTATATGCAAAAATCAATTCCTTAGAGGTGTAAAATTGGTCAAACCTATTACTCACGTAATCACCTCCATTTTTAGTTCTAAGAACCTTGATAGACCTTTCAACTTGTTTCTCAGTGAGAGCCTTGAATTTCTGAATGTTATTAAAAACTTCAGATTTCTATTTGATAAAGTAAACCCACATATAATGTGAAAATACATCAATGAAGGTAAGTAGGTATTGAGATCTAGTGAATGAAGGAGACATGGAAGAGGGCCAAAATGTCACTATAGACAAGATCTAAGGTATGAGAAGCTCTCCAAGATTTTCCCTTGCCAAATTTCTCTTCGAGGTGCTTTCCAAGGGCATAACCCTCACAAAGACCCTTCAAAAAATTGACATGAGGTAATCCATTGACCATCTCATGTTGGCTCAATTTCTCAAGGTAATGATAGTTTAAATGGCCAAACCGTTCATGTCATAGCTTACTAACATCATCAGCATGAGTTAGTAAGGCAGTGGAAGAAGATTAGGGATAAAAATAGGAAAAGGTGTACAACTCGGGCCTAGTGGTCGCCTTTCCTCCGCCACTATAGACTCATTGTGAAAATCTCTAATGATCATCGAAAATTAGGTTGAATTCCACACACATCCCTCGACCAATATGGGTGATTTGGTAGACATGATAATAGATTGGTAGAAAGTTGGGGAACACTAAGGACATCATTGAAGGTTCCACCATCAACTTCCATTGATCCACTACCAGCTATTATGATGAAATTATCATCACCCAAGGTGATTTGGGACATAATACAAGGTTCCACATCGAAAATTTCACGTGAGAGAACCCATGTGGTGTGAGGCACCAAAATTTATAACCCATGTCGATGAAGGAGATACTTTAGCTATGATGGATTTTCCTTTCTTCTTCTCAGACTTGTTTTCCTTTGCTTTACAAGAATCAAGTTTCAGAGAATTTTGCTGATAGACTCATAAACACCTATGTTATTCTTCTCAAGTAAATGAGTTATGTGGTCAATTTGTTTTCTCATGCATTGATGCTCTTCATGTCCCAACTTCTTGCAATAGGAACACTTGCAATTATCCTTCATGTTGGATTTATTTTGGGTGGTCTTACATTCCTTTGGATTATGGACTTAGTCCTTTTCTTAGGTTGGATTTTTCTCATGTTTCTTCTCCTTTCCTTTACCATTACTTGTTATTAGGGCATGTGACTTGGACTTGATTACACCCATTTGGATCAACTTTTCCTATTCTCAAATGAGTTGGGAATTTTTTCAAATGAGGGAATTTTCAAGTAGTCCCTAAAGCTTCTTTTGTGGCATGAAAGGTAGAAATAAAGACAGAGTATTCAGTTCCAAGCTTAGAAAGAATGGATAAGATCAATTGGGAATCCTTTTTATTAACTCCACATTCTTTCAACAATAGTCTCATGTGGAAAATTTTGGAGAAGAAGGCATGTAGGTTATCAAAGTTACTAGGAGTCAAACCTAGGAGTTCATTCTCTAACTCATGAGCTCTCATGTCATCTTGTTTTCCAAACATGTCATCTAGATTTTTCCAGGCTCTCATCAGTGTGTTTGGAAGACTCAATGTGAAAGAGAAGGTTAAGAGAAATGAACATAAAAAAATGACCTAAGGCTTTTTACATTGGTTAAACCATTTAGATTTCTCGAGGTTTGGCTATTGGTTCTTTCTCCACTCCCATAGTGATGCGTACAACCCTTTACCCCTAGTGTAATTATCATTTTGGATTTCCATGCATGAAAATTTAAATGACATGAGCAAAAGAAATAGTAGTACCATCCATCATAAGGAAAGAGAAAGTAAAAATGTGGAAAATAAATGAAACACACATACCCTAAAACAACATTTTCACCCCTATTTGTGGCACTTTATAATTAGTGTGTTGATTAGAATTTGGTGTGTTTTGTGTGGTGTGAAATAGTTGGCCACTCACCTTGCAATTGATGGAATCAGTGTTAAATGGATACCACAATGAGTTTAATCTCACACAAGTGAAACAACACCGTAACAAGCATAATAAATTTGTAAAAATGAAAAAATTATAAAAACTAAGTTTTATGTGAGAAAAAACATCTCATGTCACAAAGGGGCTTCCTTTGCCACAAGGTTATGGTGATATGAGCTCACTAACCCACAAGAAATAATAAGAGCGCAAGGTTATAATAAGACTCCCAAAAATTGATTAACGATTACAAAAACCCCAAAATTATAATCAAATTCGATAATAGGCTCCCAAATTTATACTAACCCTTTTACAAGTAACCTCAAAAACATATTAGCCCAAAAAAAATCACAATAAACCCAATTTTTTTAGTTTTCCAATTTCCTTAAATAACACTAGCTAAAAAATTAAATTGGACTAAGTTTATTAAAAAACTATAGTTTAAGTGATAAAATGGGGTCAAATTTAAAATAAGGGTCAAAAGTGGACCAAGTTAGTGGCGAGTTGACAATATGAGTTAAGAGCTAAGTTATAAATTAATGGTGGGTCGAGTTGGTAGGTGGAGTTGACCAGAAAGTTAACACGTTGTAATGGTCCCCGAGGAAATATGTGTAATGGTCATGGAAAGGAGTTTGGGACATGAAAGATGTTTGTAGTAATGACTCGAGTGACGAGTGAGTGGGAGAATGATCTCGAGGTCAGAGTGGAGGTTAGAAATGCCGGTGTGTAAGTGAGCAAGTGGAAGTTGAATGGGTCAAGTGGGAGTGTGCCATAATGGTTCATTGTTCCGATATGGGGATCAATGATGAGTGAATCACAAAGCTAAAATAGGGCTGGTGTAGGATAGTGCAGGTGAGACAAAGATGAAGTAGGGGTAAGCTCAATAAGGTTGGAGAGCTTGGGAGAGAGAGCTATATTACAAAAATTAAGTCAACCTGGATGACTATGCGATGAACAATATCAATATGCACAATTCAAAGTGGTGAGGATCTCAAGTAGAGAGGGTAGTGTCAATGTGAAGCCAAGGTAAGAGTTGAGCTTGGGGACCACGTAGCTAGATTGGTGAGTTAGAGTTATAACCTGACAGCGTAAGAGATGAAATTTAGTGTGGGGAGCCGAGTTCAAGCCGGGGTAGGAAGAGGATCTCAATAGCTCACTAAGTCAAGATGGGGAAGATGCAACTCAAAAGAGGGAGGGATAAGCTACAAGGAAGCGGTTCGATGAATATGAGGGTAGCTCGGAGAGATGGATGCAAGTCGAGGGAAATTTGGCCCAAAACAAGAACCTCCAAATTTGAACTACCACTAAACTTAGCATGCACCAAACTATATTTAGCTAAAAACCCTACCATGCACAAAAAACCAAAAAATAAAAACAACAAAAAAGTCCACACACAACAAGGTTAATCGAATAATGCAAAAATGCACAAAAACCAATACAGTATAACAAAACTTACACTAAGAGTTAGAAATATCAAGAAATCGAGAGTAATCAACAAAGTGAGTGACATGATTATCGAGATCAAACTCTAATACCATGAGAGAGGGCATGAAGATATTTTGGTATGTGTACACATTGATGAAGTTGTACTCTAAATGAAAACGCATCATACTCCAAGTAATTAACAAGAAAAATATCTCAAGGAACTCTTGTATTAAAAAATGATCTACTCATGCTCATAAATAAAAAATGAATAAGTAGATATGAGGGAGTGTTGTGTAACTCCCATGCTTGGACTTTTCATACTCTAAAAAGGGAGTTATAATGCAAGAATGATATGTAACTCCCATATGAAAATGACATTATGATGCATATGATATATTTTACAACAAAATGTGTCATATATCATATAACTCCCTAAAAGACGTTTTGAATTCAAGGTCTTGGGCTATTGGTGAGTTACAAGTAGTTTGTAATCATCAACCCAAGTTCCATTCCCATTGAGTTCATTGGATGCTTTCAATGAGTGGCCATGGGGAAACCTTGAGGTAGGGGTAAAACTTCTACATATGGACCAAACAGAACATAGTGGGGTGCTCGCCAATCGCTGCAAACATTAAGGACCCAAGCCCACCCACTTGTCCCACTTAGAGAAAGTGCTCCTCCACCACTCCAGTTCATAGCTCGATACAAAAAAAGTGTTTACCATCCAAAAAAAATTAGGGATGACCCTATGGTGAACTAGTGGGGCACTTATCCTGTAGAGCCAACAACCCAAGTTCAAACCTAGCCCCCAGGATTTCATATCCTGATTTACCCGCAGCATGTGGAGTGGGGCATTTGCATGTCACCTTGGGGGTTGGGGATGACCTTGTGGTGAACTGGTGGGGTGCTTAGCCAGTAGAGCCAACAACCTAGGTTCAAACCCAACCTCTTCGATTAAATTAAACTCAAGGTCTTGGGCTATTAGTGAGTTACAAGTAGTTTGTAATCATCAACCCAGTTCCATTCCCATTGAGTTCATTGGGTGCTTTCAATAAGTGGCCATGAGGAAACCTTGAGGTAGGGGTCAAACTTCTCCATATGGACCAAACGAAACATAGCGGGGCACTTTGAATGTGGATCGCTTCGGCATAAATTAAGGATGCAAGCCCACCCCCATGTACCACTTAAAGAAAGTGCTCCTCCACCACTCTAGTTCATAGTCCCAAGTATAATAAAAGCGTTTACCTTCCAAATTTACCGATGGGGCTTGGGTGTAATGGTTAAGTGGATGGTTATTTCCGACCCCACCCAAGTTCAAACCCCACTATGGCACGAACCCCATTAGGGGTGATTGGCTATGGCTATGGGGTGTGTGTAGATGATGTTCTCTCGAGGCTCTTGGTTCACCATGGTTTGTGTGATTAGGCACAACTTTGGGAAGCGGAGCGGGATCCCTCAAACTCTCCCATCAATAAAAAAACTCCGTAAAAGACCCATGATTCACCTAAGTGAAATGACTCACAATGGGTGAGGGTAATTAACATAATAAATAAATAAAAGGCAAATAATACCCCTCACACAAACAATTTTTTTATTTAACTTTCTTCTTATTCATTACTATAAAGTTTGTGGTTTCTAACAACGATCTCAAATATAATGTATTATAATTTTGAGGAGGTGTAAAGCGTCAAGTGTGATGTTACATATAAAAAGTAATAGCAATTGTACCTAAAAGGCTAGTAGTCATGCCAATAAGTGAAGGATGACTATTCAATGCTTATAAAAACCCATAAAAATATATTGAGTGATGATGTAATTTGTGAATAGAGGGTTCGTAGGGGGTTGTACATAATATGAAGAATGTATATTTCTATGCTATGTATTATGAGATCGAAGGTATTAACAATTCAACAAGTCGATATACCTCTTTGGTGCATCTTGGAATTATTTTTATGACTCTAAAATTTCATATAGTTTTTTTTTCATTATAAATGGCCCAAAAACTTGAACTATTCATGCATTATCTAGATCGATCTTATATAATTTGAAATCAACCGTAAGGGCATAACCAACGTCAAGGAGGTTTTCCTATATACAATAACACACTACGTGGAGGTGGGTATCACATAAGGGCGCCATCGAGGAAAAAAATTAAATATATGAATGCATCTCCCGCTTAAACCCTAACATCATTGCGAGGAAAAATTCAAAAAAATGACTACACCAATCTATCAAAACATAAGCTTCTACTTAAAATGTTGTACATATATGTTAAACCCTAGCTCATGACCATTTGGGGCCATCACTAAATGTAACCATCTTGGAAACGAAATTTGGATAAGGTTTGGTGACATGAGAATTTTTATTAAGGATAAAGGTTTTTTTGTTTGGGACCCTACCTAGATACAAAGAGCCGCCATAACCTAGATAGAACATTACAAATCGTAAGAGAACAAAACAAGACTAGAAGAGGCTACTAGTCAACGAGCATAAAAAAGACAACAGATCACGTTTGTAAAACACAACAATATGTCAAAGAATAAGACAACAAAAGCATGAAAAAACCTAGCAGGAATAGAGAGCCAACAATACTTCATGATCTTATGGAAATTTTTCTTGATGTTTTCAAGCCCCCTATTGATTTCTTTGAGGCTTGTTTCTTTCTTAAACTTCTCCTTCCCTTTATGGTCTTTAAGGTGATTGATAATGAGTGAAAGAGAGTCAATAGTGCCCTTAAGGATGAATAAAACATCACAAAGTGCTTGACTCTAATATTTTTAAATTCCTTTTCAATCTTAAACACCCTCTTCTTGAGGTCTTCAACCAGCCTTCTTGTCACTTTTACCATCCTCCTTCTTTATATGTAGACTTGAAGCTTGTCCTTGATTTCATTAACCTCATTGCTAAGACAATTGATCTTACCATCAAGATCCTCTCTGTAACATGCATCTCGTAATAGTATGAGGTTCAAAGGCTTTCTTTTCCATATAAAGAAGGCTAAGAATGGCCTCACATTTAACCCGAATGGGAGGGGAAGGGAGAGTAGTCTCCACAAAGTAGTATGATAAAGAACATTTCCCTTAAAGGGGTTGTCCCAAGAAAGTTCACGTGATCTCTAGTGCGAAGGGGAGGCATAAGTGGAGGGGATGGATGAGGGAAAATTAGAGGAAGAGGGGGCGAGATAGGGAGGATGGTGGTATGAAGAAGGGAGTTAGAGGGGACATGGACGGGGTTAGGATAAAGAAGATTGGAGTCTAAGGGGGCATGGACAAGGGGTTTAGAGGTGATGATAGAAGAGGGAGGCAAAGCAAAAGAAGGGGAATCAGATGAGGGGAGGGCAATAGGTTGAGGATGAAGAATCAAAAGATCAAAGAAACTATAGATAAACATAATAACAACATGGTGCAAAGGATACACCCTTTTACCCCACTTCACAAGATTAATGGAGTGCTCTAGTGATTGTAAAATGAAAAAAAAGAAAAATTATAAAGCATTTTATCCTGAAATGGTTTATAAAGACCAAGTGGAAATGTGACATTACCTTGAACCTTCCTTCGAGGGTAATGTATTTCATCACCAACAGACCAACCATGTTGTATAATGATATGAGCATTGAGTAGAATACTTGAGAAGCCTTTTTATGAAATGAGGGGAGTCTGAACAAATCTTTGACCACCTCCATGTAATATGCCATACACTATTGCCGCAACATGCCAAATGCCATCATTACAACATGACCGATCATTAAAAAGTAAACAACAACCATTAATATGTTCATGCTTCAATGTAAAATTATTTATGAACCAGATCGATCTAATAGACGACATATGAATTCTAATAATAGACTATTCATTTAGTTGAAGAGAATTCCTATCACCATAAAAATTGAAAAACATTATAAGGTATCATAATGAATTCAAAAAATACAATATTTAGAATGATATATGAATTTAATAAAAACTTGAAGGAGTGAATGAAACATTACAAGTGGAAGAGGGATGATGATGTTGTGGAAAGTGTTGAAGGAATTGGGGTGAATTATTATTTAAACATGGAAGCATGTTATGTTGAATAAGACAACTTTAAAATTAGTCAATATTCTCTTATTCATTGATAGAACTTGAAATATACATTAATTTATATATAAGTGTACAAATATCAAGTCTATGAATAAGACAGCTTTTAAAATTAATCAAACTTATTCATTGATAGTAAATATTTACATTTTATGTACATCATATCTATTATAGTCACTTCAACAAGTCATTTCTGAAGACTTTGTAAACCAAATCTCAAATATAATGCACTCTTTTTGATATAAGAGTCTTCAATCCCTAGTAACCACCTGCATAACAATAAATGAAATTATGGTCAGGCTCACCTTTCATAGTGTTTAAAAACTCAGTACCATATGAACAATAAATTGTGTAACCAACTAAATAAAATAATAGAAATAACCAACTAAAATATTATCCATTGGATTAAATCCCAATAAATCTCAACCATTCGATTGAACTATCATATTGAATCCATGTCAACTAACATCAACCAATCAGAATTTAGGATGATAGAATAAAAGTTGAAGGACCAATTACAATTCCAATGGTTCTGCAGTTTTCATCTCTCACAATTGAAGAAGTGAGGAGCAGTGCAGTTCAGGTAAGACACTTATGAAATACAAACTATTTCATAATTCAAGCCCTCTATTCATTTTTTCAGTGTTGTATATTCCAGCAGTGTTGTATATGTCAGTAGAGTTGTATAGTCCAACAGTGTATTATGCTAAGTAATGACTATACATTAGAATGAGATATATAAGAAAAATGAACAACATAGTAAATTCTGAAGTTCATATTATGCTAAGTAAATTCTGAAATACAATATACAACACAGCTGAAATGTACAACACTACTGGAATATACAACACTGCTGGAATATGAGCACATCAAGTGTTCTATAGTCCAACAATGTTGTATATTGCATTTCTGAATTCACTATATTGTTCATTTTTTCCATATATCTCATTCTCTAGTGTATAGTCATCACTGTTATATTAGCATAAGTTTAATTGTATACATAAAAAGTTGGAAAGTATTCTAATTACATGTGCAAAATTTATATTGAAAACATAACTTTAAATTTTTTTCAAAGTGTTGTATATTCCATCAGTGTTGTATATGCCAGTAGAGTTATATAGTCCAGAAGTGTATTATGATAAGTAATGACTATACATTAGAATGAGATATATAGGAAAAATGAACAATATAGTAAATTCTGAAGTTCATATTATGCTAAGTAAATTCTGAAATACAATATGCAACACAACTGGAATGTACAACACTACTGGAATATACAACACTGTTGGAATATGAGCACATCAGTGTTCTATAGTCCAAAGTGTTGTATATTGCATTTCTGAATTCACTATATTGTTCATTTTTTCCAGATATCTCATTCTCTAGTTGGAAAGTATTTTTTCCAATCATCACTGTTATATTAGCATAAGTTTAATTGTATACATAAAAATTTGGAAAGTATTATGATCACATGTGAAAATTTTATATTGAAAACATAACTTTAAAAACTACATAGGAAGAGTCCAACGAATACACTAGAGAATGGTATATCAGGAAAAAATGAACAATATAGTGAATTCTGAAATGCAATATACAACATTGTTGGACTATACAACATTGTTGTGCTCATTTAGTCAAATATACATTGTCTATACAAGCACTTTCACTATTCAACATATTCCATACAAGTTTCATTGTCATAATAAAAACTACAAGTCAATTAATTGGTAAAAATGAAACAGAATCATTCATATTCCAGCAGTGTTGTATATAAATAAAAAATATTGTTGTTTCATATCTTGTTTCATAAAGATATTTTTTCGTATATTTATAGTTTCTTTTCCAACAATCATCTTTCCTTCAACAATTAGAATTGAGTTGATAACCATGTACTTCTATTTTGTATTTCATGTTGTGAATCAGGTATTTCATTTAAACCATGAGAAAAGGTGCTATTGCTAGAAGATCAAGGAGGCCCAAAGTGAGAGGTGTACAATTATCACATAATGTAAGTGATGAAGAGGATAATTCAGCACCAATTGGTAATGAACCAGAATGTAGAAACCCACCCATTGTCTCAGTTCAAAGAACATCTACAACAAAGAAGCTTAGTGTCATCCGAGGTTGGACAAAAGAAGATATGGAAAAGGCAATAGATGATGTTGAGTTTAATGGGTTCTCAGTTAGAGCAACAACAAAGAAGTATTCCATTCCACCCACATCATTACACTATTGGCTAAATGGTCTCACCCACACAAAGAGGAGGGGTCCTCCAACAGTTCTAACTGAAGAAGAAGAAGAGGAAATTGTTGAATGGTGCAAAGAAATGGCTGATATGGGTCATGGCTTGGAGTTAATGCAGCTAAAGGAAAATGTTGCTCAGATTTGTGAAACAAGACAAAACCCCTTCAGAGATGGGTTTCCTGGTAAATCATGGTGGGTTGGATTCAAAAACGTCATCCAGACCTTGCAATCCGAACAACTGAGGGACTTGATAGGGATAGAGCTTTAAACTTGTGCCTACTGATAGTAACCAAATTTTATGATAATTTGGCCAAATGCTATGGAACCTATTCATACGGCGCTCATAAAATCTGGAATTGTGATGAGACTGGTTTGCAGGCTGGGAGAAATTGTGGAGTGCGTGTAATTGCTAAGAGGGGAAGTCGAAATGTCCCAAAGGTAATACCAAAGAGCAGGGAGTGGATCACTATATTGTGTTGTGTCAATGCAGCAGGTTTGTCAATCCCAGGATTTTATTTGTTCAAGGGAAAGAGAATGGTAAAGAATTACATTAAAAATTGTGAACCTGGAGCATGTATGGCTGCACATCCAAATGCATGGATGACAAAGGAATTGTTTTTAAATTGGCTATGTCATTTTGCACGTTCAGTACCAGGAGGTGTTTCTCCAAATAATAGACACCTATTGATATTTGATGGCCATGGCAGCCATGTAGCATTACAAACTGTGGAGGAGGCCAACAAATTGGGCATTGATTTGATAACACTACCAACACATACTAGTCATAAGTTGCAACCTCTTGACGTGAGTGTGTTCAGCCCTTTCAAGACATATTTTAGAGCTGAGAGGTCCAAATGGATGGCAGAGAACAAATGTGCAGATGTGAAAAGGAATGACATTGTTGAGCTTGCAAGTAGAGCCTTAAAAAGGCACTAACACCATCTAACATAATTACAGGTTTCAAAAGAACTGGTATTTGGCCATTAAATTATGATGCTCTCATAAATGACATGGCATGCAACCAGGCATTTGACATGCAAGGTGAGGAAGATGTTGATGTTGTCACAAACATTTTGAGCCTATCTCAAGGAATAAATCCAGAATTAAATAATAGTGAAGAGGTGGTACCTGAAACTCAATTCATGCAAAATGTTGACTCAAGAGATGATATGGAAGCAGCTGCAACACATGGAGTGGAGCTAAATGGTGCTCTTGGAAACCCAAGTAACATCATCAACAATAATGAAGGGTCTACAGATTTTCTAAGTAACAATGATATGTCCTTGCCAAGTCAAGTTAACCCACCATAATGGTTAGAGGATGCCATGAAAAACATGGGTTACAAGCTACCTTCAACACAGAAGATCAAAGCTTAAATTTGCCTTCCTTTCCTGAAGGACTGGAACAAGAAGCAATAATTCATTACTATGCAGATGTTGGAGATGAGGATGAACAAGATGAAGTCAAATTTCAAGAGGATGCTCAGGAAAATGAAATAAACTTAGAAGTTAGGCAACATGAACCTCAACACCCTGAAGAGATTCAAATCCAAGATGGACGTGGTAAGTTACTTTCTCAATTTCTATGACTTCCAAGGGAGATCATAAACAAAAAGAGAGTCAAAAATTCAGATGGTTCTATTAGACTGAGTAGGCATTCACAGATTTTGACTGCACCTGAATACATGGAGCTATTGGTTGATGTGGAAAGAAAGAAGGAGGAACAAGCAAAACTAAAGTTAAGGAAAAAAGAATTGGCACAAGAAAAAAAGGTTGCTAGACTTGCAGCAAAAGAAAAAAATTACAGGAGAAGCTTGAAAGAGAAAGGGGAAGCAGGCTAAGGAGCAACAAAAAGAGATTGAGAAGGCACACAAGCAACAAAGGAAAGAGCAAGAGAAGAGGGAGAGGGAACTTGCAAATCAATTAAGGGAATATGAAAAGAGGATGCGTGTAAGTTCTCCAACTGATCATGAAAATCGAAGGATTTTTCAAGATATGTTAAATATTCAAATTCCAGGTTATGCTCAAATTGGAACACCTCCATCACTTATGAATAACTCTTGTACAGTTCCATCTTGGTATGTATCACCTCATTTACTTTGTACAAGTTCAAGCAGTCCTAGTAGTTCATTTCCAATGCCACCATGGATGCAAGCTTCAGCAGGGCAACCAACTCCTTTGTCAACAACGGGGGAAAATCCCTTATCAACTAGACAACCAAATCCTTTTTCAGCAGGGGACCAAATCCTTTATCAGTTGGGCAACCAAATGCTCTGTCAAAAGGGTTCTAAATCCCTTTTCAGCTGGGCAATTGAACTCTGTATCGGCAGGAAAAGAAAATCCAAAAGCAGTATTGAAAGAGGGCAATATTACTTATACTACTAAGATATTGAACATGTGCTCATAAACAATGTTTATTACCCCATATGATGATAGTAGTAATTTTGCTGGATGATACCATTTTGCTAGATGTATTCATTGGAGTCTTCCTATGTAGTCTCTAAAGTTATGTTTGCAATATAAATTTTTACGTTATGTAATCAAAATACTTTCCATCTTTTTATGTATACAATTAAACTTATGTTAATATATCAAGTATGATGATGCTCTATATTTTACACCCAATTTTTTGTTTTCACCAATCTTTTGGGCTTGTCATTGGAAGCAACAAAACAACATAATATCTTCTTCAACCCTATACAATTAAACTCCTAAAAAATGCTATTGATGCGGATAGTGAAAGAAAACATTGTTGTTAGTAAACAATTTTGCCCACTTCTAGCAACCTTTGTAATGAAAATAGTTTTGTGCTACAAACCCACCACCAAATCAACCCCATCCTTCTTCCCAACACACACTCAACCTCTCAAAAATTGCAGCAAGCACATCCAAAACAGAAAAATAAACTCAATGATAGGACTTAACTTCCTAATTATTAAATGATAGGATCATAAAAAAGATATCCTATGAATAAATAAACTACATACTGAAATTTGTGTTGCAAGTGTTGATACACATATACAAAAACAAAATTCTAAGTAGTTGGCTCCTTCACGCCAAGGGGAACGATCTTTCTTGTTGTTGTCTCTTTAATTCATGAGTTTCTAATATTCTTAATTTCCAACATGTGGCTTAACAACAACGATGAGGTGCTGAAACAACAAAACCGTAATAAAAAAACCAGAACCCATTTCCTGTATACCCCAACCAATAAAAAATGAGCTTTAATAAATAATGGCCGCCTCCATTACTATTATCATTTTTCAATAGAGAAGGGAAACATTGAATTAGATGTGCTAAAAATGGATATGCCTAATACGTTTCAAGGATCATGCAAAATGGAGTTGCAAAAATTCACTCTAAAAAAACACCTCCAAAATCATGCAGGTCAGAAGTAATATAAAAATAATAAGTTCATGTCATCCCATTGAAACGTCCCAAACAAGAAGATGAACACAAGATATCTAGGAACTCAAATACCATACATGAGTAACATGCAGGATCGTGCAGAGAATAAAGCAATGGATTTTCACATAAATACTTAGAAATGATTTAAACCAACGATTTCACACCAAATAAATCAATAAATAAATGGGAGAGAATAACGCATAGATTTGTAAAATATGGCAAATGAAAAAATAAATTTCTTTTTCTTTGAATGGCAAACAACAAACTTTCCATAATAGTGCAGTGTTTAAAAACACTAAGGATCATTTCCTGCGTGAGAACCCTCTCACCTTCTTTGCGTTTTCTTCTCATCTTCTAAGTGGAAGCCATTCTTGAAGGAAAAATTCACTAGGAATATAGAAAACCTAAGCTACCACCGATGTGAAACATGAGGACAAATGGTCCTTGGAGTTTTGCCAATAAACAATATTCGTATCATCTATGAATGTGGTCTGTTTCAATTTAGCGTGAAATCCCAATGCTAGATTTGGTAGTGGCATGTTCCATTAACCAAGGCAAAACATCAATGTGTGGTGGGTAAGCATTAAATGAATGGCCATTGCATGTACTCCAATTAGTGCGGGAAATGGACAACAGTTGGTCCCAACCAAAAACACTGCCAAATTTGACAACCTCCAAAAAAAATCAGCTCGTACATGTGGCAATGACCTGGAAATGGCGTGGCAAATGAATGTAGGAGGTCAAGAATTTAGTGTTGAATATTTTGGTGGTGTTTTTACTCGCCCACGTGGCAGTGATGTGGCCTAGTGACTCTGCAAAGATAGGGTGCACCACAACCGGTGCCTCTCCCTAAATAGGAAAATTTTCCAAAAAATTAGAAATATGACTCTATTGAATTGGATTATCATGTCAAATATGTTGTTCACGTCGCTTAGAAATTTTATTTGTTGATGTTTGAGGTCAAATTTCAACGTGTAAGGATTTGGAAGAGCTAGAAGATGAAATCAACGATCCTGGCCGACAATCTTACTAAAAAATTTCATGCTCAAATTTGCTTTCAAGAGCAAACTTCTTTAAACCAGTATAAGGATATGCTCGAAAGAAGCGTTTAAAATAGTTTTTAAGTAATAAGAGTTTAAACCGTTGTAAGTTGTTATTTTATTTGAAATAATCTAATTTATCAATAATTTGTGATTAAAAAAATCAAGATAATTTTTAATACTCCTTTATTATTAATTCGATTCATTTTGGGGAATCATTCTTTGTCTTGGCTATTATTAATCGGTTACTCATAAATTGTATTTATGAAAATTTCAATATGAAATAAAAAAACAAAATATTGAAATAATTTTTCGTCCTTAGTGGCTCAAATCTTGAAAACTAATAACATAAATGTAGGGTCTTATAAAAATTATATTTGATTGTAATTATTTAGATGATCTCGATTAAAATATTTTGCATATGGAAAAAAATAAGGAAAGAATCTTTTGGGCGAGATTTGATAAAGTAAGTATTGAGTAACATGTGTCCCCCTAATAAAAAATAATATCTAGTTTATGAATGATGTAGGTGGTAATTAAATACCTAGAAGTCCCCCACCTCTTACACATGTTACATGCATTTCCTACACCTATTCCATGGTGTAGATTGTTCCTACCTAAATAATATTTGCTATATGTGCTCTTTACTGACTATTTGTTTTATTTTTTTCATTTTTAAATTGTTCTTATGCTTTAACAAAATAATCCCACACAATAAGGATGAAGAAAACAATTTGCATTTGGTGCCTTATGGGGGAAATTTCAATGTTTTGAGGACTTCATGTTAGCAATTTATGCAATTTTAAATTTTATGGAGAATTGATTCTCTCTAGAGGATCTTGCATTTAAATCAATTATAGGAAATTGGTTGGTATTTTTATACTTGAGTTAATCATACAAGGATTAGTTCATTAACACACCACTATAAAAATGAACTAGAAAAGCGTAAGTAAATGGAAGTGTTAAGATAACATGTGCAACGAGTCTATATATAAAAGTAATATGATTAAATCCATCTTTGTATGAGGGAAAGTGTTTAATTTTTTTAATTGAATCGAAGCTTGCATGAATTAGGTGTAGAATTCTTACGCTTAGCTATATCAAGGATCGAGGGGTTTCCATTCTACCAAATTCACTCATGACACGATCGACCTAATTGCTTATTTATTGGTATCTCGGGATTGGAACCTTGGTGGATGGCTAGGCCAATTCCTTTTACACCATCATACATATTGTGGGACCACAACAAATTCGATTTATAACATATGAATTCTTAGTAAGAAAAAAAGATTTGGAAATATTCAAATGATTATAATAATTAAATAATTAAGTGTTGAGACATTAAAATTAATGGATATGAATAAATTCATTATAGGAAGGTTTTTATGTGTTAAACATACAAATGAGCTTTTTCTTATCATATAGCCACCAACAATTGTATCGAGAGAATGGTTTTGTCGAGGTTCGAACTCCTATAAAATAGACAAAATTAGGATATGGCACACGAAAAAAAAAAAGAGAGGCGAGATGTAAAATAACATTATTGATATAATTTTCATATAATTTTCTTAAATATATAATTATGTATCAAAATATAATTTGTATATAAATATATAGGAAAAAAGAGGGTCATGTATAAACAATGCAAGTTAGAGAAGACTATGATTTTATAGCCGAAAACATGAAAACCATCTAAATGATTATCAAATTTGAACTCTATATTACATGAACCGTTGATGTGATGGTGCAATAACATAACACATTCATATTTATTGTTCATAGATTAACTTAATTCAAAGCCAAAAAGTGCTAAACATATAAGCTCCTTAACTATTGACCAAGCTAACATACTCATTGTATTGGCTCTTCACTTATATGTACCCTATATTGAGTTTGAGTATACCCTATTTTAGCCCAGTGCAGGATCACTTGGCCTTAGCCACCACTTTAGGGGGCCCAAGTCATGGGTTTGATTCTCAGTTTACCCACAACATATGGAGTGGGACATTTGCATGGTGCTTCAGATGTTGATTGGTGGTGCTTGCCTTATGGTAGAATCTCGCTCTTTCAAACTCTAGATTACCAAAAAAGAGAGAATTATTTTCTATTTTTTTCTTACCAATTGATAAATAATGTTATCGTACCTATAATGGCATTAAAATAGTATCACTGAAAATACTTAAAAACTGTAGTACATACTTTTCCTAATGACTGTAATAGACTATATCTAGATATTTAAAACATAAAATTCAATATAATTATTAAATCCACCTTTGAAGGTGCTCCTGCTGGAAAATCTCAAATTACGGCATGATAATTCCCAAATGCAATTCCGGCAACACATATTACTACGTTGTGAGGTAGACCACCTCCGACCACTGTCTGTGTTTTCCGGTAGCTTCTCCTGGGCGATGTTTTCTGGCTTGATTTCCCAGCATGAATAATGTTTGTTCACTGTATTTTCACAGCCCTGCATTTTCAACGTACCAAAACCCTTCCGCAACAAAAATGAAGCAACCTACATTCCTAAAATTATTTCCATAAGTCCCTACCATTTCAGCAAAACCAGAACTGCAAGAATGTAAAAATACAAAGCCCAAGTTGTGCGCAGGGTATCACTAAAAATTCAGAAAAATTCCCAGGCAAGAACTTGCTCTGTGTGGTCCATAAGCTTACGAATAAGGGATTGCTACAAGGAAATAGACTGCAACGGTGAAGAACTTTCCTGAATGATGGCTCGAAATGCTTGTTTCCTTCTTGAATTCTTCAGAAATTATATTACCCCATTTCAAGACGGAGCTCGAGGTGAATGTTGTCTCTTTTGCCAGCATTATCATCTGGTTTTCTGCCTAGAAAGTGATAATAACATGGTGATCGCAATCATCAAAGATGTAATGTGGACATCCTCTGAGAGAAAAAAAACTTTGAAACATCATATGGACATCCACTAGAGAATGCACGATTGCTAGATATAGTTGTAAGTTCTCTGGTAGATTTGTATGCAAAATGTGGAAGCATGCACAAAGCATGTGCACTGTTCAATAAAATTCTTCAAAGAAACGTGGTATTATGGAGAGCAATGATTGTAGGATATGCACAAATGGGGTTTTAGCAGAGGCCTTAGAAACTTTCAATAAAATACAACTGGCAGGTGTACAACCAGACTCCACACCCTTTTCCAGCAACCTCCCAGCCTGTGTCAAACTTGGAGCTTCAGAACAGGGCATTGAAATCCTCGAAAGCAAAATGGAAAGCTTTTTTTTTGTATATATAATTGCAAGTTCCCTCACAGACGTGTATGCAAAATGCGGAAGCCTACACAAGGGACGTGGACAATTTTACAAAATACCTCAAATGGATGTGGTCTCACGGATCACTGCAATTATTGCAGGATTGAAATTTTCAGTTAAAAGCAACTGTCAAAACATTTCAATCAAATGTAACTGTCAAGTGTAAACCCAGACTTTACAAAATGATGAGAGATTTGTTGGATGTTGTAGTTGCAGGTGCCATGTTTTATTTGTATGTAAAATGTGGACGCATACACAAGGCATATGAATTGTTTGACAAAATGCCCCATAAAGATGTCATTTCATGGAATGTAGTGAGTTCAGGATATTCTAAAAATGGGTTTGTTGAAAATTTCTAGGAATCATTTAAATGCCAAAATGGGAGCATTTGTAAATGGATGCCAGGTAGAACCATTGAGATTATTTCACGAAATACGACAAACGGACATTCAACCCAATCAACTCACATTTGTCAGCATACTTGTGGGTTTTGGCAAAATAAAAGTTTCGCGGGATATAGACATCCATCAAGGTATAATAGGAAGTGTTTTATCAGATGATGTAGTTGCACTACATTGTTCGCTCCTCCATATCTCACAAACTTAAAACAATTTAAGATGATATGCATTTTACCGCAAATTACAACTCCAACAAACTTACAAGTACTTGTTTCTTGCTCCATTTTGAGTGTTTTTCTCAACACCGGTATTTACCTAATTGAACCAAAAATGTTCATTCCTTATGTGAGGAAAATTTTGACATCCATTTTTTTACTATGTCGATGCCACCAATCCCTCCCAACCTCATTATATTCATCATTCTAATTCAAGATTTACAATAGTTTTCATTGCACTTCTCTTCAGTTAGAAGGAGAACACAAGATTTATGGGTTCGTATATAAATGTTCCATATAATTTAAAATGTTAGTGAACATTTCATGCAAGGGTTCAGCTATAGCAAGATGTAGTTGGGAGAATGCTCATAACACATCCGAAGATAAAAAAACATTGCTCATTTGTTCCATGTGCATATGTTTGTGAAATGTTATATTAAATTTGTAAGCATACACAAATCACAAACTGTTTGACAAAATGAATCAATAATATGTGGTCTCCTGCAATACATTTATGTTTCATTTTTGACATCAAAAATGAAATCACAAATTAACTTCAATTTAAAATCAAATCCGACATAATTTGCAACTCATGTGCAATTGCTAGTTATACATGAAATGCAAACTTTCAAGTGTTACACACTTCCAAATTTCTACGGATTTATTTCATACACATTCTTTGTTATTATTTTGGATTAATAGATTAAACACCAATTTCAAATTCAATCTTAATAAACACTTTGTTATATAAAATATTTAGGCACCTTATTAAATGTTAATCCAAAGCCTGATCATATTTTGTTATCTTTGTTTGTAAAATAATAACTTGCATTTGACACCATTCTTCACAATTTCACTCGGGAATATAACACCTCTATTGAAATGATCATCCAAAGAACCACTAATATAAGGAAGTCATTCCTCATCAACAAAATCAAGCCTGCAACATTGCCTTCAACTATAGGTTACAAAAACTCACCATTTACAACCTTTAACATTTATGCATCAACCATACATGCATGCCTTTATATATTTATATAGAAAATGAAACCACTCCAATACTTAATGTGTCTGACTTTCCACTATAGCTCGTGAAAAGTTTGAGTCATGATTATTGCTTGCTCGAACTAGTATTTCATAAATAGTTCATGCGTTAGTAATTATATATCACGTATTTATTTATTATGTATTAGTTAACATAAATTAAGACCAAAATGTGTTTCATAAATAATTCATGTGTTGGGAATTATGTAGCATATATATGTCCATTGTTTATTGGTTAAAATAAATTAAGACTAAAATGTGCTAAATATACATGGTCTTTATATTAGGAATATTTTTGTTAGAGCTCACATTTATGTGAAAGAATAATAATTTATATTAGGTGAGTTATTTAAGTAATTCATACAATATATGGTAAATAGTGATTGTGTAAGAGATGACAGGGGAGTGGTTATAGGAGACAAAACCATAACTCCTTATTTATAGCAAAGAATAAATCTATAAATGTAATCTCTTGTCTATGAACTAAATAATATAATTATTGTGTGATTAAATTTCTTTAAATCTGAACCAAAATTTGCATTTAGTATCAGAGAAAACTATATTCATCAACAATATGTAAGCTTAATGAAAGTTTTAATTGGTTAGGGGTAAATCCAATGACTCAGGTCGCCCTGCATGATGATTTTGCATATCCCTGTTTGAGGAGTTACAAAATTTGAGGTAGAAAAATATTGCATTGAGGAGTGAAGGGTTACAATGGTTGAAGAGCTCTCTTAGCTCAGTTTCAACTTTTTGGCTTATTTAGCACTCACAAATAATATGGGGTCCGCCCTCTCCTCCAATCAAAAATTAATACCTCTCCACACTCTCCTCCTGAAACAAGGATATCTCTTTGGTTTCTCAAGGAAATTATATATTGTAAAATGTTGAAATCTAGTAGAACAAAACCCAGAAATCATTTTAATATTTGGTTTGTAAATTGAAAGCTTTTGCAGTGGAGAAGAGACGTTTGAAACAAATACGAGGTCTCATGCGTGAACATGAGTAAATCTTTTTCATACACAGGTTGACGTCAGATCCCTGAGGAAAATGTGCATCCGTTTCCTGGTATTTGGTCAGTATTTATGTCAATTTGATGCTTAAACCATTCTTTTTATTCTGCACCCTCTCTCAATCTCGACAGAGCGATCACTCAGACGCATTTGGTGAATTATTTGTTTTGAGTTTGTAGTCTTGGCCTTGGTATTTGGTAAAAACATGATCCAGTTTTGGTATTTGGATCCAACACAATCGATCCAGTTTTTTCATCGATCTGTTCTGCATCTATACAGTTTGGTGCCATTTGAAGCTTCCATTCAGGTACGTACATTCACCTTGAGCTCTTGCATTGTAGATGCTACCATACCTCTCGGCTAGTCAGTATATCTGGTTTGTAGTAGTGTGCCCAGCTGACTATGTGGAAATTAGTTTCTGATTTACAAGTTTGAAGGTTCCAAGATTCTCATACACCGTTTATGTTTTAATATTTTTTCATTGAAAAGCCAGCTAATATTAATATAGACAATAATTAGACTAGCAATCACATGTGTATAATGTAATGTGAATGTCGAGAGCCGTATATGTTATTTGATTTAGAGGGATAGTTATTACTTTTGTAGTTGATGTTGATAAGGGGTGTGATTGACAATTCTGATTTTCTATTAAATCCAAAACAAATGTTGCAAAGTACATCGGAAGGGATGTTAAATAATAGTTAGTTGTGTAATAATCGAATACAAATGCAAGTGAGACATGTAAGTTTGCTAACACTCACTCTTGAGAATGTAGTGAATGTGAAGTGTTGACATCAAAGTAGATTGAAAGAACGACTAAGTGCTTTAACATATTATCTCTCCAAGAAACATAAATGAGACAAAATATGCAAGCATATATAAATGAAGCTTAAATGGTTAGGGTACATTCCAAAGTGCTTTATTACCTCAAAGAGTTTGAGAGCATCATTGTCAAAGCTATTTTGTGCATATCCTACAATCATGGCATTCCATGAGACCACATCTCTTTGAGGCATTTTGCAAACAAAAATCCACTTTCCATTATACTTTGATGGATGTTCATACCTTGTGCTAAGGCTCCCATATTGGTATAGAAAGGGAGTATGCTGACAAAGGTTGTGGAGGCTGGGTTTGCACTTGCCAAATGCATTCACCTAAAAGTTTTGAAGGAATTTTCAACAAACCCATTTTATGCATATCCTACAATCATTTAAGTCCATGAGATCACATCTCATTGAGGCATTTTATCATACAGTTCACATGCCTTGTGTATGCTTCCACATTTTGCATACATGTCTACCATGACACTTGCAACTACATCTAACAAAAATCAGCTTTCCATTATACTTTGATGGATGTCCATGTCCTGCTTTAAAGCTCCATTTCGACATAAAGTTGGGATGATGATGGCAAAGGTTGTGGAGTCTGGAAAAAGTCTCATATCTATTATTCTTTGGTGAATGTCCATCCCTGTTTTTTTGTTAGAAATAGGTTGTATGAAATCGATTTTGAGGACTTAAAACAAAATCGAGCATTACATGTTTTGGTCGTTTGTTGCCAAACTTTGCAAACATGAAAACATGAGGTCAAACTTATAAAACCATGAAAATTGCTAATAAATATTAGCAACAAAAGATCCACCCAACTTAACTAAACAAGAGCACAACAAAAACAATTCGATGCATCAGTTGAAATCCTTAAAAGAGAAATAAATAGGCCCCGGTTTCGATTCCCACCGGCATAATTGAAAACACATGCAATATTTTCCATTACGAAAAATAAGGTAGTTGTAAACAAATAAGAAATTCCCATATTCTACAACTTGAAATATTTGATTAATATCCCTGAAATTTCTTCTGCCAATTAAGAGCTTAAAATGCAAAACCAAATTAAGGAAAAAGTGAGAATACATACGTTAGAAGCAAAAACACGGATTTGAGGAATTAGATAACAAAATTTATGATGAAATCACCTTATTTTTCTAGAAAGTCACCAAAATGCAATCTCGACAGATACTGCAGGACCTAGAATAGAGAAGATTTTTTTGAATATAAGCAAGACAAAAATCATCATAATAAAAAATAAATCCTTAGCAATTGGCACAATCTTTGATTTCTTTAGCTATAAAGTAATTCTACACAATTCAATTTGTTTACAATCTACAAATGACAAGCCAAAATATATTGTAGATGAGAAAAGAATTAGACATAGCACATTATAAATATCATGGAGAAAATAGTTGTGTATAACTAATTAAGTTTTCACTGAATCAATCGTCTATGCAGTGGATAACTTTGTGCAGTATTTTCAATGGATCATCTTTCAAATTCATGATGATGGATCATAAGAGATGATTCGTGAGTTGAAAAAAATACAATCCAAAAATCTAACTACTATTTTCAAATCTTGAAAGCATTAAATCTATGGTTTAAATTTTTGTGTGCGGACTATTGAGAAATTGGGGAAAGGGTTATTGGATGGTCAGAGGATTCAATTGTAGACAACAATGGAATGTTTTATACTGCCACAAAAGATGGGTGGATTAAAAGAATGTATGCAAACGGATCTAATAACATAATTTCCATTTCCGTTACAAGATTTTCTTTTCAAGATGCGTCCCTCATGAATAATTGCAATGTGAGAGGGATCGCCATTGTTTCTTTATACTCTACCCCCAATTACAAAACGGACCACCGTAGTTTCTTCATTTTCTTCTCCCAATTACAAAACACACCGCTATAGTTTATTCATACTCTGCCCCCAATTACAAGGATTACTAACCTACTACAAATAAAAAGCACAATTATTATGTAGAATTTACAGCTGATACAAAAACCATCTGGCAAACATACTGGTTTCAAATTAGGAGTGAAATTTCCCTCTTATTTTTACTGTTAAAAACAGGTTGTATGAAATCAATTTTGAGGCCTTAAAACAAGATCAGAGCATTAACATTTTTGGTCGTTTGTTGTCTTACTGCAAACATGAAAACATGAGGTCAAACTTATAAAACCATGAAAATTGCTAATAAATATTAGCAACAAAAGATCCACCCAACTTAACTAAACAAGAGCACAACAAAAACAATTCGATGCATCTGGATTGAAATCCTTAAAAGAGAAATAAATAGGCCCCGGTTTCGATTCCCACGGCATAATTGAAAACACATGCAATCTTTTCCATTATGAAAAATAAGGTAGTTGTAAACAAATCAGAAATTCCCATATTCTACAACTTGAAATATTTGATTAATATATGTTCTGCTGAAATTTCTTCTTTCAATTAAGAGCTTAAAATGCAAAACCAAATTAAGGCGTAGTGAGAATACATATGTTCAAAGAAAAACACGGATAGTTATTTCTTTTGTCGTTGATATTGATAATGGGGTGATTGATTTTGTAAGTGTAGGAATATAAATGAAGCATTACATTTAAAGGTTCTATTTCTACATTTCAAATTTGTTACAAATTCGTACATATACATTTGCATATCTTATATCACAAGTGGTTGCATTTTGCGGAGTAGGTTGTTTGAACTTAACATGAATACATGAAGACTTCCATACATGTGCAAATTTTCTATCATGAGTGGTAGTGTTTTGTGGGCAATTTTTTTGCAAATCTTATATCATGAGTGGTAGTGTTATGCGGAGTAGTTTATTTGAGCTAAACATGAATACATGAATACTTCCATACATATGTAGATGAAGCCTACAATTTGTTTGTACAAATGGAGGAATTTGGTCCTTTTCTGAATGAAGTGACATTTAATGCAATTATTGATGGACTGTGCAAAGATGACAGGATGGACACACGACTCAGGATTGTTTTCATATCATGTCCGGAAAGGGAGAAGAAGAAATCTTTGACAGTCATGTTGTAGGTGCAAACAGAGACCTAATGAGGCCTAATTTCTTACGAGATTTGAATTTTCATGGGTTTTCAAGAAGGGTGAAGGCCAAGGATGTCAATGTCTTGCTTTAAGATTGGGGTCTGAATATCCTCTTAATACAACCACAATAGACGTGTTGTTAGAAAAGAGATCACAAAAGCCAGTAGAAAGTGAGATGTTTCACTAAATCTAATAACATAACTTATATTGAAAAATCCCTTTGATTGCTTGCCACTATTGGAAGCTTGTTCCATTTGAAATAACTCAAATTTCCACACAAGATATTAGTACCCCTTTGGTGATATTTGCAAGTCCTCAACATCCACTAAAGTGTAGACTTCTACATGGTTTTGTTACTGCAATATTATACATAGTTTATAGGTCATATTAAGCATCATATCCAACTCCCAGTGGCATGCTTAATTATGGGTAGTATTAAGCATTATCCCCGAGTTCCAGTGACATGCTTAATTATGAGTAGTATTAAGCATTATACCTGAGTTCCAGTGACATGCTCCATGAGAGCTCTAACAACAAGGGTGTTGTATTGTCTATATCTGCCCACTAGGTATGTATCACCAATGGTGATATTGGGTACAAAATATGCAAGGTCGTCAACTTATAATACAAGGAATGGTGCACTATGACTGTCATGAGTATATTAAAATGAAAGCATCTACTTATAGAAGTGTAGAAAGCACCCAACACCAATTATATACTCATTATATATTACTTATAGTTACCATGGAGGATGAGTTCATTAATGAGATTATTGTGTCTCTTGAGGATTTCAATTCTTCAGTAGTTTATGAGATAATTTTTTTGGATTTCATTTTTTATTAGAATGTGGAATGTTAAACGTAAATGCCATTGTTGGGTTTCCTAAGATAATGTGATTTTTTTATTCTTTTGGTGTTTTTCAAACAAATGATTCGGAGGCCAATTTTCATAGGGTTGTGAGATGTTCAATGCAAATGATTTTATGTGGGATTTTATTCTTATTCATTTCGGGCTTTCATGAGTGGTCATTAACTTAAAACTTAATTGACAATTTTCCTTTTATGTATTTTTGGTATTGATTGAAGGCAAAGAAGCCCACTTAGCACACAAACAACTTCGAGTGTTTGTCAGTAGGGGAGAAATGGTGATAATAATCCAGAGTGTTGGTTTATTTAACCTCTATCCTCCTTCCCTTCTAACACATGTTGGTTGTCCTGAGAAGTTGCTGTGAGTTTTACTTTTTTTTCTCAAGCCGAGCTCATCAGCACTGGACAGTAATTCTGCAAATGATTTTGTTCTTTTTTGGCAACATCCTTTTGTTTTACTTGTCTTTTTGGGTAAGGCAGCCTCCTGTGGAATGGAATCCTGGAGGATAGGATGACACTCAATCGAACTCATTAGTGAATGGCCTTGTTGACCTATCTTAACTTTATCTTGAAATAATTTTTGGTTCTCAATTTCATTCTATTATTTGTTCAGTCATTGTTGATTTTATGGGAACCATTGGGTACCTTTTTTCCATTCCATGTGTCTTTACTCCATCTCTCGCATATCTAAATTGATGCATTTCAAAGGTGGGTCCACCTTTACTTCAGCAGTAATGGAAGTTCAAAATGTGATATCTTAAGGAATTGTTCTTTTGGAAACTGAGTTGTTCTGAATCAACATAGGTATAATGCATTTGTGCTTGGTTATGTAGTACTATGCAAGCATGGGTTTGAGAACATGCCTTGTAATACAGTCACAGGATCCCACTGCAGAATTCTTGATTGGTCGGAAGATAGGGAACACTCCTCCTGTAGGGAAAGATACCTTGCACGTTGTTCGGTTGGAATCCACCAAGGTAGTCATTGAGTCTTTTTGTTATTTCTTGATTTATGTAAGAGTCCATTTACAGTTTAATTAAGAGAAAAATCTTATTTCTCAGAGGTGATTCTAACTCTGCCATATTTATATGCAAACAGGTTGTAGATGCTTCTTGAACCTCATTCTCAATTAAAGAAGGCAGATAGCAGGATTAATTTGACCCAAGGAGTTCTTGGCGAGGTGGGTAGAGGATCTTTGTCATTTTCCCTGCTAGAAAACATAAGACACCATTCTCTGTTGCTTTCTATAAACAAGTGTAAGGATCAGAGAGGGAAAGGTATAGCATCGGTCAAATTGCACTCTATGAAGATGCCTTTTTTTTCTTTAAAGTTATTAGCTTATGACATCATGGTTAATCAATTGTAATAAGTTTGAACTTTAACGTAAGAGCATCTCTTCTTGGACCATCTTCATTGTAAATTAGATTATGGGTGAGGAACTCGGCGTGCTTCCAGGGATGGATTCAGTTTTAGCAATAGGAGCATTGGCAAAATTGATACGATTTATAGGAGGAACTGGAAGCACCAAGGAACCGGAAAGGAAATTTGATGTGATTGTATATGATGGAATAAGTAGTGAAGAAACCTGCGGATGGTTGGTGCCTCAGAGATATCAAGGTTCTGCAACTTCTACTTGCCCCTTTTCCCTCAAGAATGATTTAAGGGATTAGATGATTCTATAATAGATGTGTTTTCTAGTAAGCTAATTGTTAAGTTGTGTCAGATGGTACATAAGGTATCTACCTAACCTTGCTGAGAAGACTGATATAGGGAGATTGACAGACACCTTCATTTCTGAAATTGACAGTAGCTTCCCTAAATCAAGACAACAAAGCTGATTCTGGTGGACAAACAAGTGCCAAAATTTGGGATGTTGCAAACAACATTTTGGAGGTAAACATATAATTGTAACGTATTGGATGATAGGCATTTTTTATTAGGGTTGAGTTTTGATAACTGCAATCAGCATTAGATGTTGCAGAAAGGTTCAAGTGCATTGAAGTTTTCCTGTTATCTTGTAATGGACCCCAGTAATTGTATGTCAGTTAAGGTTGCATTAAGATATTGGGGTTGTGTAATTCAAGCCGCACTAACGGTGCAGTTCTTAAGCTCTTCTCCAATGAACATCAAATAAAGGACCAATTGAAGAGAATTTTTTCCCATTAGCCACTGCTGGTGTTCCCTTTCTGTCTATGGATTTTGTCATCAACTGGGACATTGCCATCAACAATCTAGAACGAGGATGCAAGAAATTACTTACTTTAAAAAGTGGAAATAGTAGAAGCATATCTCCAGTCACATTTGATCAAACCAAGAAGACACTGACCCTTTTCCTGCCAAGATTTGACAAATCAGATATCAGACTATCTCAAGTAGGTTTTCTATCTTTAAAACTTCAAATAAATTGTTATATTTATTAGCTTCTGTGGCACTTTGGTATATTGAAAAAATGATGCATTAGATTCATGGGTGCTAAGACAAATTCTAGATATAGAATTGATTATGATAATTACTTATGCATCATATATAGTAAATGAAAACATAAAGATCATGCATAAGCGTTCTAATATCTTTCCATTCTTGCAGTATGGTACAGGTGGCTGACCAGAATGATCATTTTGCTCCTTATGCAGGTCCTGCTCGCGGATGGAATGGTAATGTCACTGCTCCATTCATATGTTTTTGCTAATTTGTACAATCATCTCTGCGAATTCTCGGTCCTCTGCGTGCTGGAGTTTTCTGTCATAGTTTGGGCCGCTTTGCCTGCAAATTCAAAGCAATTTGTGGTTCCCGTCGCTGAAAATTTTATTCATCGGCTGTAAAATCTCTGCCGCCGCATTTTATTTGCTGTAAAATTTCTGCCGCCACAATTTATTTGTCAGAGAAGTTACAATTATTTCACATAATGTTGTAGAAGCGGTGTGCTAAGTATGTCGGATGTTTACAGATTTTATTGTAATTTTATTGGGTTCAAAGAAAGACCGGACAATAATACAAGAGAGACAACTGCCATGGACATGCCGAGAAGGTATTGTTAAAGGATTATGAAAAAAACAACAATCGTTCAGCAATAACCTCTTTTCCCGTGCCTGCTCCTGCTCTTCTGCCTGCCAACGTGTCTTTCTGCCTTCTCCAAAGATCTTCCAAGTGTTTTCAAACGGTATGCCGGTGCTTAGCGATTTTGATGTTTCCAAAAAACAAAAACGTCCTAAAAACTGTTAAAAAGCAAAAACGTTTAGACGGGTGTCAAACTGTCAAATTTAAGATAGTCATAGAAACGTCCGCAAGGGCCTTTCCCATAGGGGAACGCCTTGGCGTAATAAATCCTTAGCAATTGGCACAATCTTTGATTTCTTTAGCTATAAAGTACTTCTACACAATTCAATTTGTTTACAATTTACAAATGACAAGACAAAATATATTGTAGATGAGAAAAAAATTAGACATAGCACATTACAAATATCATGGAGAAAATAGTTGTGTATAACTAATTAAGTTTTCACTGAATCAATCGTCTATGCAGTGGATAACTCTGTGTAGTATTTTCAATGGATCATCTTTCAAATTCATGATGATGGATCATAAGAGATGATTCGTGAGTTGAAAAAACTACAATCCAAAAATCTAACTACTATTTTCAAGGACTGAAAGCATTAAATCTATGGTTTAAATTGTTTGTGTGCAGACTATTGAGAAATTTGGGGAAGGGTTGTTGGATGGTCCAGAGGATTCAACTGTAGACAACAATGGAATGATTTATACTACCACAAAATATGGTATTGTAGATGAGAAAAGAATTAGACGTTGGCACATTATAAATATCATGGAGAAAATAACTGTGTATAACTAATTAAGTTTTCACTAAATCAATCGTCTATGTAGTGGATAACTCTCTGAAATATTTTCAATGGATCATATTTCAAATTCATGATGATGGATCATAAGAGATGATTCGTGAGTTTAAAATTAATCAACAATGTCTCAGTTCTGGGCCACTAATGAACAGATAATGGAAATCACAAATTGCATTGGCTATGGTACCATATGCACTCCTTTAATGGGATAAAGGGCATCATGTAAAAAATGAAATGCCAGTGTATATATTGATTGTGGTGATGAACAGAAAAAGTTCAGGGAGACGGGAGTAGAAATGAGAAAGGTTGGTGAAGACACTCGAATTAGAATGGAGACTACACATTATGATCACAAGTGAAACCCACGTGCAGGAAACCTCAATAGGAGGGGGTCAATACTGGTAGTCAAAGCAAGCAAGAGAACCAGATAAGGAACTGCATAAATCAAGGCTAAGATTATCATTCCTAAGTTTGATGGTTGTGGTGCAATTATTCAACCAAACAAAAAGTGATCCCCTTTTTATGGATAAACTGAACGAATAATTGGCCAAAAAAATAATTTTCCACTTTGCATCTACAAGGATAAGCATTTGACCTGTGGCAAATGAATGAATGAGGATGAGAAGAGGGTGACAAGCCAGAAATCACTACTTGGGACCAATTTTTGATTGTGGTAGACAACTTGGCCCTCCAGCGCATGAAACAGCTAAGCACCAGGCTAAGGGACTGCCAGATAAAGTTGAGGACTAAGGTACAACCTGAATACCCCATTCAATGGAACAATTAGGTTTCAGATGATGATTTCCAGGAAGGCCTTGACATATTGCAATATCCATCACTACAAACGTTTTAAAGAAAATCCATTCAAGGCACAAGCACAATTACAATGTCAAAAGATAAACACACAGAATTTTCTCGGAGAAACTCTTTGAGATTGCTGTTTGCAGTCATATAAACAGTGAGATAAAAATGCTTCCTATAAGTGACAAACAAGATCAATTATGAAAGGACCATGCCATTGCTATTATGATCTATGTTTATAATAGAAAAGATCTACCAGGGTTTTGCTCTGTCACTATATTTTTGCATGTCTCTGTGACTTGGGAAACAATGGTTTTGTCTGATGTAGTTAATAAGAGATGGCCATATTTTACTATCATCTATTTTATTAGAAAAGGGAATTCATATCAGCATTCGCTAACTGAATGACACTGAATAATTATTTAAAAGGAAGTTAAGCAAATCAAACTTACACATACACACAGACGGAACTTCAAAATTGGATTTCATTTATGGACTTAAAAGAAAAAAATATCAACATGAAGGATCTCTCTCTCAAAATAAAAAGATTGTCAACAAAGAGCTTATCAATTGAATTTTACTTGGGCCTCAAAGAGAACCCCCTGGTAAAGCAGGCAATGGAGAACTAACAAAAAAGGGATCATTCTTTAATTTCCAAAACATCAGGTATGCGTTGGTGCTTTGGGTATGAACATCCTAAATACAAAAAATTCAGAAGGTAAATCCAAATAACATTCCAGACTGAGTCAAGATGCAAGTGCTATCAATTTTAGTATCGAAGTAGGAAGAAGAAGAAGTTTTGTGTGTACTGTGTCGTTGCAAGTGTTGTGGGGTGAGTGTTACATTCTGTATGGAAGGGCTTGTATTTGCATATTGGACCGAGCTCAAATCATTTACATGCTTGCAGAATAAATTCAGGAAAAAGTGGTATGCAAGTTAAAACTACACAATAAATTCATCCACAAAGTGGCATACACGTGAAATGGGAAGAGTTTCTAGCTTGCTTACAGTAGCCCTCGTTGTCCAATTACATTTTTGCACATGCCTATGCACCCACCATAATGTGATGAAATTATTCTCAGTTGTTTCAATATAATTTCATCCATCCACAGTCTCACAGTTCAAGCTACAAACAATGTTCAGTCAACATATATAACATTTGATGTCAAAAACACTAAGACACAATCATTCAGAAAAAGGGACTAAACTATCCAGCCAGAGAAAATTCCCTATTTACTCAGTTACAACAATCAGTCAAAGAAAATTCCCTATTTTCTCAGAGACAATGATTCCAGCCAGATAGAATGGCTTCCATAGTCCATTCTGAGCCTTCATCAATTGAGTTCATACTTCATTGTATCCATATGCAGTCTTTCTGCTTCTGTTCTTAGTCCTCTGCATTTCCCTGTGGATTCACAATTTTCTTTAGACTTCTTGGATTCCGATTGTGAGATGGCGTGGATTTTAATAATTTAAGTAATTCAATTGTTTCTTTTTCTTCACAACAATGCATGTCACACATTGATGACATAATTCCTTTGGCCCTTAGAAATATATACTTAGACACTATTATTACCTAATTTATCTCCAATGAATTACCATTAACCTTGGCAGGACACTGAGAGTGCTCAGGGATAACAAGCTGAGAATTTCATATTTTATCAGTCATAACCAGATACACATGTGCTATTTGGTTGTGTTTATTAGTTTGACTCACAGTAAGAGGAGAATCCGCAGGATATTTACATATTATTTTCTTCCAGTCCTAGAACACAATATTTACAGAAGAAAGTCAATTTATTATCTACTCACAACTGATCAAAGATCAGGAAATTGCAACTCACAATTATCTTGTAAGTTTGATGTATGTTGATCATAGGTTGAGAAGTGACATGGTTTTTAGAAGCAAATCAATTTCATACACTATTAGCAACTAATAATAGATGAAAATAAGGTTCTAAGCTCCTGGTAAAAAGAATTGTAAGAGGAGAAACTGAAAAACAAAAGGAGCCACATCCGGGATGGCTTTTAATGTATCACTTGGGTTTCAGAATTTGCAGTTAGAGACTGGTAACCCCAAGACACAGAACTATTACAACCAAACGCAAACAAAGAAATCACATAAAATAAATAAATCTAAAATCTAAAATCTACCCACAAAGCTTGCGTGAAGTTGGAACTGAGCTCGAAACAGTTGGAAGCATCAAGCATAGGAATCTTGTGAGTCTGCATGGATATTCGCTTTCTCCACCTGGAAACCTGTTGTTTTATGATTACATGGTAAATGGAATTCTGTGGGACATCCTACATGATGAGTAAAGAAAGTGAAGATTAATGTTTCTCGTGGTATTACTGTCGTAGAGGTAAATACCGAGTCCTGACAGAGAAATGAAGTTAAAGATGGTCTCACAGAAGGTGAGGATGGAGACAGATCATCTACTGGTATTCCAAGTGAAGACCGCAGTGGAATGGGTGAGGAAATTGAGAAAACATCAGAAACATCCAAGACAACTCTATCATCAGCATCATGTAAAGAGAGTAATCCAACAAAGGATTTGGTTGACCAAGAACCAAAGTTGTAGAACTGGTCATAAGAGGAGGCTAAGAAATATAGTTCTACTGCTACATACAAGTATAAACAGAATTTAAATGCAGACCTGCAGAATTCAATTTAACGCAGCTTGAAGAATGAAATTATAGTGTTAGTGACCAGTATTTAAAGGTTAATGCATGCAAAAACTATAAAATAAAATTTAAAAATAGTAAAGCCAAAGCAACATGCAAAATCAGAAAAGCAAAATTGTTAAAAATAAAAAAGCAAAATTGTTAAAAATAGCAAAAGCAAAATTGTTAAAAATAGCAAAACTGTCATTTAAACCATCAAATTTGACACAGTCCCATGAATGTCCGCAAAGCCTTTTCCCATAGGGGTAACGCCTTTGGCGTAACAAGGTTAATCATACAAAACTTGGTTGGTATGGAAGCACACCCCAAAACCGAAGTTCACATGACCAGCACATGTCAAGTCGATCACAAGTGTGGAAAAACTAATGGATTTTCAACCAAAAAAAATAAAGCATAGAAGAGGAAAGTCATTATGCAAACTGCCACAAATAAGGTAGTAAACAGAGGCGGAAGTGTCTAAGTGGATTTTCAGGCTTGTCGCCCCACCCAGAGCCACCTTGTGGTTCCACATGTGGGACTCCAGCCCAACCATCATGTTCTTCAAATTGTTCTCCCTTGCGCTGTGGAGAAATGGCTAGAGAAATGCGGGAAATTTATCGGGAGTCCACAGAGCTGCTGCACCACCACTTCCACAGGGTGCTCCAACCATCATTAGGTTCTCACCCTCTAGGAGTACCATTCGAGTAGGGCTCCTCCATTTTCTTTGGCCTCGCCTGAGCATGAGGGATAGGACTTTTACATCTCGTTGTGAGAATGATGACGGGGCCAAACATGACCATGTCCCCATGGGGGTGAGGGCGTGCACGAGTCGGAGGCTCTCAACTAAAAACACAAGGAGCTTTACCTCAATGATTAATGAGGGTCTAAATATGCTCCACTTCTAGGAGGGTTTCTCCACCTAGAATTGAATCTGGAGAAAAAATTTTGAAATCACAACTTGATTAGAAACAAAGAAGCTCATATCTATTTGAATTTGATTAAAAATTAGCATAATTTTTATCCTTCGAATCTGAAATATGATATCCACTCGAATAAAGATCATAGCTGGTTGTATTTTTAGGTGAGCAATAAAAATCCCTAGGGAAGACCATTTTCTAGGTAAATGGCTTTGGAAGAAATGAAAGGAATAAGAAGTGAATCCACCTTTGCCATGGATTGTGTGTGAGAGAGAAAAAAGAAATGATGTTTGATAGATTATGGGTGATGACAGAAAGGGCACAATGGGTTAGAAACCCCAAATGTTTAAGTTTGTCCCCAATAGGAAGGCGTCAATAAAAAATACACTAGAGGAAATGAGCTTTATTGGGTTCAAAAGGAATTTTCCAAACCTTCTCAAATATTCTAGATCAAACTTGAGGAGAAAAGTTGTGATTCCATTGGCGTTTAAGAGTATTAGTCGGGATGTAGTTTTCACAAAAGGTGATACCCAATCCAAGGTTCGTACAGAAAAGGAGTGGCAACATGCCAATTTCAATCCCGCCACCAAGAAGTTGGGGAGAGATTCCAATTTTGTGAAGATGTTCATCGAGAACAACTAAAATGATGGTGGAGATGGAATGTGCATCATCATTCGAAAAGCTGGAATTGTTGCTTGAGAACTTCTCATGGCATCCAATTCCTATTTTTTCAGGAGAAAAGGTCCGTAATATTACAAATTTCTTTCCTAAAGATCCCCAACCTCTTTAATTCTAGGGGCAAGTGCAAGAAGTGCTTCTCGGAATTGAAACAGGGATACCACTAGATATAATGAGAATTGATAGACAAACCATTTCAGAAGACATTCCCCACCCAAATGAGATGGGGTTTAAGTAATTCCTAGGTGTTTCAGATACTTTTGGTAACAAAGGTGTGAGAGTGATGAAGCACGAGGATCAAGAAGGAATACGTGCACATCAAAAATTTATCGAATGAAGATGCGAAGTAGCTCCAAGATGAAAGCAAGAATTCAACCACAAGAATTGTGCATGCAAAAGAAACAGGTCTACTCATTCTCATAGATAAAAATGAAAAAGGTACAAATAGGAGTGTTGTGTAACTCCCAATGCAATACCCATCATACCTCCACAAGGGAGAGAGGAGTTACAATCCAAAAATGGGATGTAACTCATGTATGACACACACTGACACATATGACAGATTCTATGATAGAATTTGTCATATAACTCCTAATGACACCTAATGACCTATGATCTCACCTAAGTGATATGACTCACCTTGTGAGGTGGAAATTCACCTAATTAATGAATAAAAGATGAAAAATACCCCTCACACTAACACCCCCTTCATCATAACTTAGGATGAAGTAAGGAAAATAAGGCAAAAATAGGTCTCGAAACTACACTTGATGAGGTACCCATGTACAATAAGGATCTCAAGTAATGGAGGAAAACCCAATGGGAAAAACATCCACTTACAAGAGATAGAAGACTCCCTAAACAACTAAGAAAGATGTGTCAAATGGGTCCCAAAAATAAAGGCCTGATAAGGTACCCATGTACAAATTGCAATCTTTCTACAAGAAGAAGATGAGGAGAATAAGAAAAGCTATCTAGCCTCCCAAGAAGATGAACTGCCGGAAGCCACCCTGTACCATGTGAAGAAGAAGATCCCTGAAGTGATAAGGTGTTGTTCCCATCCAAGGAACAATGCTCCATATGTGAGGTAGAAGTGCCAACTACTCCATGAAGGGATGGTGAATCCAAAGCAATAATGAAGAAGGAAGGTGGAATGTCCTATAATTGTATAAAAGAATAGTTTCGATGTCCGATGAGTATTGAATCAAAGTGCCTGCTCCTTGAAAAGTCTATAGAGGAATAGAAGTAGGTGGATCAAGAAATAACTTCTAAATATGTGGAAGGTGATAAGTAGATGGTGGAGGTGGGTCCCCATCACTATGGAAATCAACTATGCTAGAAGAGAAATCATCATCATCATAAGTGTTCTTGAGCTCAAAAATATCATCAAGTACAAGTGAGTCAAATGAAGAATATAAAGGAGGAACAAAGTGAGAAAAGGAGTAAAGCGAGTGTGATGATCAACTAAACTAACTGCAATGATAGTGTAACTCGTATCTCTCTAACATAAATTTTTTTTGGAGTGAACTCAACCTGCGTATGCCCTGACTAAGCTGAGTAATATGATAAACTGATAGGATATTAGTTGTAAGTGAAGGAATACTAAGCACATTGTTGAATGTTCCACCATTCACTTCAATATACCCTCTCCCAAAAACTAGAACTTAGAAGTATCGTCACCCAAAGAAAACTCTATGTGTGATGAGGCCATATGATGAGATGTACTAGAATCAATAACCCATGTAGAAGTAGGTGACACAATTGTAACTAGAGCAATTCCCTTTGTTTTCTCTTTGATTATTTTTATTTTTCTTTCTATTTCCCTTTCCCTTTTCCATTGTCATTTCCCTCAGAGGATTCATGAGTTGATGAAGATGGTTTGAGAGACTCAAGAAATCCTATGTTTTTCTTCTCAAGAAGACTCGTGAGGAGGTCAATCTTTACTACGTCCTTAACCTATTGCTTGTATTAGGATATGAGTAGCTGACTTGTGGCTTACCATATCATTTTATTATATCATTTATACTTTCTCATGCTTAATAGGTCGGCCTTGGTGATGGCCATAGCATATGAATAGTATATATAGGGGATTATAGGTAGTATTTCATTATCATTTGAGCATTTGAGTCTTATTATATGGTTTGGAGGTTGCCCCCAAAGTGGCGAAGTTATTCTAAATTGCATATTGAGATCATTATTTTGAAATATTGTGTTATTTGGTGTTCTATTGTTTCTCTTAATTTGAATTATACAAGTAATTTCATTACAAGTGGTATCAGAGTTGTGATCTGGGCCAAAATTAGGGAAAAAACCCTAATTTTTGTTTCCACCACATATTGTGAACCAGAGTGAATTGGTGGGAGATATTTTTACTAGAGTTGTGAAACATTTCAAGTAAGGTTCCCTGAAAATTTCATACTTTTTGATTTATTTTACAAAATTTATTACAAATTTAGGGTTTTTCATAAAATCGCTCCTTAGGGTGCAAATTGTGGAATATTTTCAAGTTATTTACATTTTCCGAAAGCTCTCAAAAAAATAGTATTAGTATCTTCTATGTGTTTTTCTGTTTAACCAAAATTGTTTGAAACCCTAAACCCTAAGGTTTGACATGATGGCATGGGACTTCCATAAGAGTAAAAAGAATCCGGTTACTCAAGGTAAAGCCCAAGATAAAGATGGGGTAGTGATTGAAGATATGGAGTTAGAAGGGGTAAATACATATTCCTCAAAGACTAGGGTTTACCTCAATTGATCATAAGGTGAGCCAACTTGAGTATGAGCTACGAAATGTACAATCTGAGATGGCCTCTAAAGGAGACATAGCCCAAATCAATCATCGGTTGGATGATATCATGCAACATGTAAAGGGTAACCAGTATGGCCCAAATCCAGCCCATATCAACCAAGGAGGACCTTCAGTTCAAAATCATGGACAAACTAACCATATTGGATCACTTTTCTAGTCCAATCAGAATCCAACTTATTCGCAACCACGAAACATGATGCCGAAAGTGGATATGCGCAAATTTGATGGTAAGGATCCCCCCGAATGGATAAATCAAATGGAAAACTTCTTTGAGTTACATCAAACACCATCGGGACAAAAGGTGACATTGGCATCCCTATATCTTGAACCCACCAATTTGTTTGGTATCAATGGTTATGTGCTCGGGAGGCGTAAGAATGGTCTAAGTGTCACTGAGCTTTTACCAAGGAGTTATAATTGCACTATAGTTCCAGTGTTTCAGAGAACTACTTTAGTCAATTAGCAAAGTTACGGAAAATAGGATTAGTCAAAGATTATGTGCATCAATTCCAAAACCTATCCTTAAGGGTGGAGAATATTCCAGAAGAGAATCTGAATGACCTATTTCTTGGGGGTCTTAAGGACCACATCGAGCATGAGGTACGTATGTTTAATCCACTCAAGATTTTTTATTCTATTATCATGGCACGTCATGCAGAGGAAATAGTTCTTTGTAGTAGGAGGCCACCTTTCATTAAAACCAGAGACCGTAGTATCTCTTTCCCTTCATTTGTTAGGCCAATTAGACCGACTCCTCAACAAATGGAAGAAAAGAGAGCAAAAGGATTATGTTTTAACTGCGATAGAAAATATGGACCGAGACATAAATGTGCTGAGAATAAGTTGTTCTATATTGACGGAGGTAATGAGGATGATGAGGAAGCTGAAATTATAGGAGAGGTTGAGGAACTAGTAGAAAATGAAATAGAGGATCATCAACCTACAATTTCTTGCCATGCACCTGTCGGGTATTAGTACTCCTCAAACACTCAAGGTTATTGGCTATCTCAAATAACATAAGGTGACAGTGTTGATTGACTTGGGGAGTACTCATAACTTCATAACTAGTAAGTTAGCTGCCCGCCTCAATTGTTTTATTTACCCACTCGTAAATGCAAGTTATGATTACGGATGTGGGATAGTCAAGTGCACAGAAAGTGCCATAGTATAAAGCTTTCCATGGGAGACTACATGTTAGACTCACTTATGTTTTCTATTTCTATGGGAGGGGAAGATATTGTTTTGGGTGTCCAATGGCTCACAAACTTAGATACTATAGAGATGAATTTCCAAGAATTGTTCATGCGATTTCATTAAGATGGAAGGAAAATACAATGAATGGGATGGTAGCTAAGTCTCCATGATTATTAGCTCTCATCGGATGCATAAGGTTCTCGAAAAGGAGTGGATGGCTTTATAAAAAAACTATTTTCCATGTAAGAACAAAATACGTAGAGTCTTCAATACCACCCGATCTTCGAGAGGATTGTGGATGCTCACTCATTTGTTTTGATGCAATTCCAAAGGGACTACCATGAGTTAGGGATCATGATCATTCCATTCAGTTGATTCCGGGGAGCTAAACACCTAACATCAAACCATACAAATACCCATATTCCTAGAAAAGTGTGATCGAGAAAATGGTGGAGGAAATGTTGAAGGCATGTATCATGTGCATAAAGCAGTGCATATTCTTCACCAAAGTGGTCATGGTATCTAAGAAGGATGAAACATGGAGGATGTGTCCAGACATTACCGAGAAATCAAAAAGTACACCATCAAAGATAAGTTTCCTATTCCAATAATTGATGATTTACTTGATGAATCGCATGGTGCTTCGTTTATTTCACAAAATTAGATCTTCGTCGGGATACCATCAAATTAGGATAAAAGAGGAAGATGTTCATAAAATGGATTTCAAGACTCATGAGGGCCATTATGAGTTTTTGGTAATGCCTTTTGGTCTTACAAATGTGCCCTTAACCTTTCAAAGCTTGATGAACACTATTTTTAGGACATTTTAAAGGAAATTTGTATTAGTTTTCTTTGATGACATATTGATTTACAAAGAATACATGGGAAGAACACTTACAACATGTAAATAAAGTGTTGGAAGTTTTGGAGAAACATACTCTGTATGCAAATCCATCCAAATGTTCTTTTGGTGTACAAGAGGTAGAGTACTTGGGTCATATTGTATCCCATGAAGGCGTCAAAGTTGATCCTCAGAAGATCAAAGCTATGGTGGAATGGCCAAGGCCCAAAATCTCAAAAATCTTCGTGGGTTCCTAGGACTAACAAGGTACTCACGAGAATATTTGTGCGGGATATGGTAGAATAAAAACCCCACTCACTTTGCATTTCTAAAGAAGGATGCCTTCCATCGACAGACGTAGCCACTAAATCCTTTGAGTAGTCAAGGAAGCCATGTGCAAAGACCTCAGTTTTTGGCTACTCCCAACTTCTCAAAACCTTCATTGTTGAATGTGACGCTTCAGGATCAAGATCGGGAGTTAGTTCTAATGCAGAAGGAAGACCAATTGCATTTGAGAGTCACCTATTCAAAGGAAAATATCTACTCAAACCGTTTCATGAGAAAGAAATGATGGCTATTCTTCATGCGGTCAAGCAATGGAGGCCCTATCTCATGGGTAAACACTTTAAGGTAAAAATTGATCATGTTAGTCTCAAATAATTTTTGGAGAAAAGGTTATCATCCGAGGAACAACAAAAGTGGCCAACAAAAATTTTGGGTTATGATTTTGAAATCAAATACAAAAAGGGTAAAGAAAATGTAGTAGCTGATGTGTTGTCCAGAAGGGATACATCCGCAGATGCCTTACTATATGGAATGTCCATGTTGACGGCCAATTGGGTGGATGAAGCAATATTGGAATGGAATCAAGATAAGGATACACAATCTCTAATACAAAATATCAAGCAAGGATCTATGACATCTAATAAATTTGAGTGGAAAGGTAACGCCTATGGTACAAGGATAGGTTATACTTGAGTAAAGATCCGAGTCAAGCATAAGATTCTTGTATAGCTACATGCCTCACATTGCAGAAACTCGGGTTTTTGAAGACATATCATAGAATAAAAAGAGAATTCTTTTGGGAAGGACTCAAGGGGGATGTACAAAAGTTTGTATTAGAGTGTTTAGTGTGCTAATAGAATAAAGGGGAAACAATTAAGACACCAAGTCTATTGCAACCCTTACCAATTCCTAGCCAAAGATGGGAGGAGGTCTCCATGGATTTCATCACTAGATTGCCTTGTTCAGAGGGTAAGAATGTTATTTTCATGATTTTGGATAGGCTCACAAAATATGCCCATTTTTGTGCCCTATCACATCCATTTTCAGCTAGTACAGTCATAGCTATTTTTTTGGAGATAGTTCAAAGGCTACATGGAACCCCAAAGATAATTGTAAGTGATCGTGATCCTATTTTCACAAGTAATTTTTGGACGGAATTATTTTCATGTTTGGGTACTCAGCTATCTCACAGTTCATCTTATCATCCTCAAACTGATGGGCAAATAGAAGTGGTCAACAAATGCTTAGAGGGGTATCTACGTTGTTTTGTATTAGATAAGCAGGAAAGGTGGATTAAATGGCTACCACTGGCGTAATGGTGGTATAACACATCTTTTCATACCTCTTCTCAAATGACCCCATTTTTAGCATTATATGGTTACCATCCACCTTCTATCACTTCCTCCTTGAGGGTGCAAACTAAGGTCAGAGATGTTGAGGAACACATTCAACATCAACAACATGTTTTGGCTAGTTTGAAGGAGAATTTAGCATTAGACAAAACAGATGAAACAACAAGCAGATCAACACCGTAGTGAAAGACATTTTGAAATTGGTGACTGGGTTTTTGTACGTCTCCATCCTTACAAACAGATGTCCCTAAAGCAACATAAAAAGGAAAACAAACTTGCTCCTAAATATTATGGCCCTTATCGAGTTCTCTGAAAATTGGTAGTGTTGCTTATAAACTAGAGAGTTTCCTCCATCTTCACACATACACCCAGTATTCCATGTTTCATGCCTGAAGAAGGTTATTGGACAGAAATTTGAAGCCCAGACAGAGTTACCATAACTTGATGAGGAAGGAAGAATCATTTTGGAGCTAGAGAAGATTCTGTAAACATGTACTAAGAGGTTGAGAACCAAAGACATTAAGGAATATCTGATCAAGTGGAATAATTTGAGCATAGAAGATGCCACCTGGGAGGATGAAGGTTTTCTACAGCAACATCCAAGATTATTCAATGTTGAGGACAATGTTGGTTTGAAGGGGAAGGGCATGCTACGCCCTTAACCTATTGCTTGTATTAGGATATGAGTAGCCGACTTGTGGCTTACCATATCATTTTATTATATCATTTATACTTTCTCATGCTTAATAGGTCGGCCTTGGTGATGGCCATAGCATATGAATAGTATATATAGGGGATTATAGGTAGTATTTCATTATCATTTGAGCATTTGAGTCTTATTATATGGTTTGGAGGTTTCCCCCTCGAAGTGGCGAAGCTATTCTAAATTGCATATTGAGATCATTATTTTGAAATATTGTGTTTTTTGTGTTCTATTGTTGCTCTTAATATGAATTATACAAGTAATTTCATTACAATCTTCTTCTTCAAACATTTTTCTTCATCATGCCTACCAGTGCAATACCCACATTTGATCCTTTCTTTTGGAGGTTTAGAACTAGAAGAGGAAGTGGAAGAGTTAGATTTGGTGGTGGATTGGTCCTTTTTGTTCTCATGATCCTTGTTCCATTTCTTATCTTTTGAAGCCTTTGGTTTGTCATGACCCGCAAGAAGAGCATGAGATTTAGTGGATTTTAGAGTACCCATTTGAATTAGTTTATCATGTTCCCTAGTCAAATCAGAAATAAACTCATCAAAGGAGGGCATAGTCCATTGTGCACCAAGAGCTCTTTTGGTAGCATGGAAGGTAGAGACAAAAACAAAATAGTTGAGACCAAGTTTGGTGAGGACAAAAAGAATATGTTGTGAGTCATTTTGTCAATTCCACAATCTTTCAATTGCAATCTTAGAGATTTGAGTTTGGTGAATAAGTATGAAGAGTGTTAGCATTACTAGGGCTAAGAATAATCAACTCATTTTCCATTTCATACCTGTTATCCAAAATTCACCCCCCAGGGTAATTTGATAACATGCATCAGAATATTCAAGTCCCAGGCACATTGATTGATTCAGAGCAAACATCATGTTTCTGAGGTTCCCTCAGATATTTTTCTAACTCCCCTGGCCAAAGAAGGAAGGAGCAAGCTCTGAGAAAATGCAAAAAAAGTTGCAGAAAGGCAAGTAGATTGATCCAGAAAAAATCGTGAAAATTGGCTAAGTCCTGCTCAAGGGAGCAATTGGGACATTTGGGACAAAAAAATGCGGATCGGCCGAAAAGCCTCCAGGCGGCCCACTAAGCATTTGGGACAATCGGGCCAGAAGTACGCGGCGGCGCGCAAAGGCTGATCCGCCAAAAGAGGAAAAAAATTGGCTAATCTTTGAGAGGGTCACCTTTGGGACATCCGGACATCGGGCCCGACGCGAACCAGCCCGGTTCGCTCAAATCAGCACAAGCGAAGCTCAAACAAAGTGGGACAAGCGGGCCAAAAGACGCGAACCGTAGGCCAACCGGTGAAATGGGAACAAGCAGTCCGAAGGCAACTGGGACATTTGGGACAAATGGACGCGAACCGGCCGGTTCACCTGAAATCAGCACAAGGAGCACTGTGCCATCTGGGACAAAAAGACGCGAAGGACGTGAAAATGCAAGGCGCCGAGAGCCAATCAAATCTTGCCACGTGTCCAACGCAAAGAGGGACAAGGAAGCCCATTTCGGGTGGATCGGAGGTTTTGTCTCAAACGGTTTGGGACATCCGGACAAAAAGACGCGAAGGGCACGAAAGAGCCAGCAGACCCGTCGAACAATCAAATCATGACATGTGTCACAGGAAGAAAAGTCAATGTTTGGTCCTGAAACTTCAAATGGCCATAACTTTTGACTCGAGCTCCGATTTTGATAAAATTGGACTTTTCCGGAACGAGCACGACGCCCTCTATGCCACGCTGAAACTGGATTTCTTAATTTTAATGAGGGTAGATATATATAAATAAAATAAACATATTCGGCTCCATACCAATGCTCTTTTCAAATGATAGAAAAGCACCGCTGTGCCCAAAAATAGCCTTGCCGCATTTCTAAGGCCATAAATTTTGCATTCTCAACGAAATCACACAAAATTGGTACCATTGGAATCATTTTTCTGAGCCCGATGCAAAAAAATCAAGAAATTCTAGATTTGATAAGAAATTGATTGATTTTTTTAAGAAAACGTGGCCGGGTTCTGGAACAATGTTTTATTTCGTAGTGGAGTGCAATTAAGAGGCATGGTCATCATTATTTCTCTCGCCACAAAGACATGGACAGTATGGGGAGCCTTTGCAAGTAATTTATAACCATTTCACTCAATTTAATGCCTCTTGGTGGTGAAGGACAGATTTCGGGATTTCCATTTTCCCTTCTCTTTTCCTTCTCTTTTTCTATAAATTGGAGTGTTGGGCTCATTGTAAAGGGAGAGAGTTTTTGGGTAACAAAGCTCTCACAAAATTTATTTGTGAAGCTTGAGTGTGTTGCAGGCCCTTGTAGTGGACTCCTTGCATGGTGATCCAGGCCCTTATCTCGTAAAATATTGAACTGTGCATATCATGAAGCAATAAAATATGGGTTTGTGGATATATCTCCCCTCGCTATGTTTCTTGCGTTCTTCTTGCCCTTTAATATTTCTACAAGTATTTTGTGTCTATTTATTATCTTCTCAGAGGAATTCATTATCATTGTGTGTGCTTGTAATATTGCTATGAATGCATTTGCTTTGGATTATGGTGAACTGTCATCACCTCTTCTAGTGTGCACTTTGCCTCTGTATTTCACACATTTGGAGATTAATCTCACACCCTCTTTTCTCGGTGTATCACCGCTTTAGTTTAGGCTTTCATCTTATGCATTTTCTCTCCCTGGTCCTTGGAATTTTAGATTAGAGCAGCTTAGCCACGCCTGCATTGGAGTAGATTGTGGCGAGGTAGTTTAGGAGCAAGAACCGAGCTTTTCTCTGAGGTCTATCTCAAGTAGCAAGTCCCACAACTTGGAGATAGTACCCATGTTATCCAATCACACCTTTGGATGCTTAGAGTGATCAAACTAGAAATCGATCAACATCCGGGGGTGATGTGATTCGGTGATAACAATACCCTCTTATTTCATCTTGTTACCTAAAAAGGTTGTTCAGGGTATCCCAAAATTCCTTAGGTATTTTGGTGAAGTAATATGAAAGATCATTTTGGAGACACAAAAAGACATAAAAAACCAAAGGCTTTATCACATTTGTCAAACCATTTTTCTTTCTCTACAACATATATTGGTTGAGTTTACAAACCCATTCTATCTTGTAGAGTTCTTTGTTTCACAAGACGAGTGATACAAAAGATTTCCATTTGTGATAGTTGAAGGAGTAAGAAAAGGAACCAAATTGACATCCACTAACAGATAAGAGTGAGAAAAAAAGATGACAGAAAGAAAGGAGTCACACAAGTTAAGAACCCCTTGATTGTGGCACTTTATAAGTAATGCATTGATTACACCCAAGTGTGTTCATGCGACATGAGGCAATTGGTCACTCACCTTGTAATTGGTGAAGAAATCACACAATTGTGGAGACTACAATAAGCTTAGTTATGTGCAACGAATCAACATGGTAATAAGAAAAACACAAGAAAATAAGGGGAAAGACAAGAATGAGGATCTCTTTCGCAAGGTTGTGGTGGACGCACTCACTAATCTATAAGCGAAGAAGAGTACTTGTCTAATAAATATCCGAAGGCCCTAGAGAAGCCCAATAACCCTATTTTAACACCAAAAAAGATAGTTTTCTCTCTTATAATCAATTAATCTAGATTAAAAAAAAGTAAAAAAGTAAGGAAAAAATTACCTTTTTGGAAAGGGTTGTCACAAAGACAAAACTCGGTGAGCTAGCTGCATGGTAGCGAGCAGGCTAGATGCACGAGTCAGGTGGCTATGGGTTGGGTTGACGATTTACGCAAGTTCGAGTCAAACTTCAAGTTGTTGCCAAGTGTTGGTGACCAAGCCACGTGTTGATTTGATGCAAGGAGTAAAGGTTCGAAGTGACACCAAAGCTTCCTTCATGTGACAACATGGGGAAAGCTAACGAAGATGAATAAGGGCACACATGCGGTGAGTGGGAAGAAAATGACCAGATCATATATATATATATATATATATATATATATATATATATATATATATATATATGTATATATATATATATGTATAGGTGAAAACACACGACGAGATGGGAAGTAAATGACGAAGCTCTAACATGGGAAGTTTGGATGAGTATGGAGATCTTGGGACTGAGTCACATGGAGTAGGGATGAGGTTTTGACTAGACATGATGAGTCGTGAACAAGTCCAAGAAGTAGAGGGAAAACACACAAAACAAGGACACATATCCGAGTGAGGCCAAGAAGACATGGACAAACTACGGCCCGAGAGGCAAGCAAGAGTTAGAATGGTCTACTCAAGGAAAACATGAATGATGAGTTGGTCTCGTGAGCAGGAGGTAGTGACCAAAGTTGACACAGAGGAGAACAATAATGAGGATAGGAAAATCAGAGTAGGAAATAATTCTTGTAGGAAAACGAGTGAGTGAACCAAGGTGAATGGACACACAAGCCCGTAAGCAAGGATTTTGGTTTGCATGGAACATGTTTGGGTCGGAGTTGGAGCGTAGGTAGCAAGAAAATCCAAATGTGGGAGGTTGAGTGAGCATGTTCAAACATGAAGAATGAGATGGGTGTCAAGCAAACAAGTTGAGCTCCAAGTGTAGAAGCGAGGGTGGAGACATGTGGGTGAGTTGGGTTAGCTTGACTTGGTTCCCATCTCGGTGAGCCAGGGGCCGAGTTGAGCCTTTAAATAACAGAAGGCACCACTTTCGACAAACTTAAAACCTCGCAATAAAACCCAAATTTTCCTACAAAGAACACACCTATAAAAAAACCAAGCACACTTCCCAAGCATAAAATGACCTAAATAATTTAAGAAGCACAAAGTAAAGGAGGATTAAAAACCGCACAAGGACCTATAAAATCATGAAACCGAGAGTAATAAGCAACAATCAAAGCGAGTGACATGATTTCAAACCATGAGATCTGATACCATGTGAAAGTGAGGAAACATGATGATCAAGAAGGAATGCATGCACATCAATGAAGTTGCACTTGAATAAAGATGTGACGTAGTTCCATGATGAAAGCAAGAATTCAACCACAAGAATTGTGCATGCAAAAGAAACATGTCTACTCATACTCATAGATCAAAATGAAAAGGTACAAATAGGAGTGTTGTGTAACTCCCAATGCAATACCCATCATACATCCACAAGGAGTTATGGGATGAAACTCCTATATGATTTACTTGACACATGGTATATTATATGATAGAATCTGTCATATAACTCCTAATGATGCCTAATGACCTATGATCTCACCTAAGTGAGATGACTCACATTGTGAGGTGGAAATTCACCTAATTAATGAATAAAAGATGAAAAATACCCCTCACAAAATAACAAAATGTACCTCCACTTTTGATCGACCTTTGGAGTGAGAAATAAGGATTGAAAATCCATCCTTTTCCAAGATTTCCTTCTAAGCAAAATCCTTGGAGAATGTAGTGTCTTAGAAGAATTTTCCAAGATTTAAATTTTTTAGAATTCAAATGATCCATTTGATGCCCAAAACATGGCCTTGAATCCAGAGATATCAAGGAAACCTAAGCCACCTACCTCTTTATGTGTCTACAATAAAGATGTTAAGTCACCATGTGGAAACCTTTAGAGCCTATAGAAAATGCCCGAAGAAAATTATTTGAGGAGTTTTTGAGCTTACTATAAGTGGCTTTCAAGGAGCCCAACATGAATAATAATAAACATGGGTGGTAGCAAGACCTTGGAGAAAAATTGGAATTTCCCGCTAATGAAAGTGTTTTGATGAGCTAATAAGAATTATTTTTGCAAGTTTGAACAATATAAGTCTTTAACTCGACTAGGAAGCTTAGAAGGCGAAGGGAATGCCAAGAAGTTTTAATTGGTCCTCCAAATAAATCCACTATCACCGATACTACTCGAGCCAATGAGGATTGGGAGTTAAGGCTTTCTGTAACACTAAGTCTTCTACCATTCAATGGCCAAGCCAAAGGTGAAGTAGAAAGTGTTAAGACGTTCCATGGTCATGTTAATGCTTTATTCCTCTTCAAGCAGAGTGAGAAAGGAGTCACTAGTAAAATGACCTTTGGTTAGTTATTGACTATAATTGGGAAGGGAAATGCCTTTCACCCGCCCTCGCGAGTGTATTAATCAAGAAAATAGCTAAATCCTTATGCTTCCAGCACATAAAGAGATGGAGCCAGGGGACATCCTTGTTGTACAGATCTAAAGAGCCCAAACCGAGAGGATTGGACACCATTGATAGTGATGTAGGAACAAACATGTTGGAATAACATGTTCACCATACCAATTAATTAAGGTCCAAATTCGAGGGATTGCGGCATGTTGGTGATAAAGGGACATTCAATCCGGTTATAGGATTTCTCAAAGTCAATTTAATGAAAAGTGATTTTTGGTTATAGATTCTCACCAATTCCATACCTTCCCAAATTGCAATGAGATTATCCGAATATACCATATTTTTAATGAAACTTGTAAATGTTCATCACATATAACAAGAGGTATATATTCCTGAGCCGGAATGCAAGATCATTGGAAATTATTTTATAAGAAACATTAAGTAAGGTGATGGGTCCCTAATTTGTAATTTTCTCAATGTCCCTAGATTTTGGGATGAAATTTGTTTTACCTTGATTTATGATCTCTCCGAGGGTGTTGGATTGCAGACCCTCAAGATAGACATGATGGAGGTCGGGCCCAATAGTATCCTAAAGAGTCTTGTAAAATTCACATGGGAAGCCATCAAGGCCTGTGGGATTTATCGTATACCATCCGCATCACCGCCACTTAAGGTCACATTCAAAAAGAGGTCTATCACAAGCCACCTTTTGATATTTTGAGAGTTTACATGGGATGTCTTGGATGCATTTCTCAAGGGTGTTGGCACGAGCATGAGAGGATGGTGGAGCTACAAACACTCCTTGATAACGATTGAAAAAGGCTTGTAGAATGTCATGTAAGCACAACAATATGACAATATTTTCTTTAATGTATTTTATTTTGTTAGCATTCTATTTAGATCATATTAAGAAAAAGAAATCATTGGTAACACAATCCCCACTTTAAGCCAATGCATTCATAATTTGAGTTAGGATCTCCAAGCCTTGTGAAATTCATCTAATTTGAGCTTATGCCACCAAGATGCCGCTTGGGCTTGGAGTTGGAGATTGAAAGGGGCCTAAGCCGGTGTTAGGAAACTCTTGAAATTCTCCATAAGTAGTAGAGTGAGATTATTTCCTATAAAGGGCCGTATGCTTGCCATAGATCCACATGAAATTGGCGGTGTGAGTAATAACATCCTCCCACCAGTTGATCCATCCTAGTAGCACCATGAGGATGAGAATAAAGGTTCCAAAACCAAACTATTTTTAACCATTCAATGATGTTGGAGGTGAGAAGTGTTGAGATAGAATTCAGACTTGAGCCAAGTAGACTGGTTCTAATTATGACATTGCAAACAAAAGTGGACAAGGAGTGATTGGAAAGGGTAATCCAATTTATCACGACCATAAGTGGAGATTAGTAATAGTAAAGAAGGAGAAAATATCTTGATTAGATAATAGGGCTTGATCAAGTTGTTTAACTATTTTGGCACGCCTCCCAAAATCTAGAACATGTAAATAAATTTCTCCGTGATGGCAATTAGGATAAAAATCCCCAACTTGTGACGTATGTTAAACCAAGCCTCTTACTCACCATTGCACCATCTCATGGGAAGCCCACCCTATTTTTGATTTGCGAGTCAATCATATGAAGTCCCCATAGAGGACCAAGTTGGCATCAAGTTATCAACAAGCCACTACAAAAAGATGTTGTTTCCACTTTCGCATCATTGGAATCATAAATATTGGTGATCCCAAGGATATGGCCATCAAAATAAAAAAGGGTCTACACCACTTCGATGAGTGGGGTCATAACCCTAAGAAATGATATTCTAAGAAATACGGAGAAAGATAAATGATTACACCACCTCAACTAGGGTCAAGATTAGTCATTTGATAGATGGATCCTTGACAAATGGTGTAGGTACTTGATTAAATAAGAAACCTAACAAGTTTAACTTCTTATAAGCAAATAATTTGTATGTTTATGAAGTATCTCTGACAAGATATCTTCAGTTTGGATTAGTGAACCCATGGACATTCCAAGAGCGTAAAATCATTGAGAACTATCTAGGGTCATGTCATATTCCTTGTATTTGTCTTCGAGAGAAACAAACCTATTAGAGAAAAGGCTACTATGTTGTATGAAGTCTTTGAGTTGAATTTCTTGTTGCTTTCCTTGCATGTACTCCTTTCCAGAAGATGAAGTGATTATAGAGCATCTTAAGATGGTTTTGTAATCGAGGGAGATAACTATATTACTGTGTTCTTGGGAGAATCCTCGGTATGAAAGGAAGTCACTTGTGAAAGTACTGGGATGTCTTGCAAAGGAAGAAGGGAAAAAATAGCTTGCAGCGAGTGAGAGATTGGGGGAGTGGAATCAAAGGAGATGGGTTTGGTGACACATGTGACATTAGGCCAACTAGACCCAACCGTGGGTCATCACATAATAAGAAAAGGCTTAGTGGTGTGAGTAGTGACAATGTTTTCCTTGTTGGTAGCATGTAGTCCAACCATCACCAGAAGAGCTAGAAGCTTTGGAATTGCTATCCAGTTTATCATATGCGGGTTGATGCAAGTTGGCCATCACAGGGAACTCCCAAATCATTTGGGATGAGGATTGGAAATGGAAGCAAGTGTTTGTAATATTGATGTATAACACTTGTTGAGGGAAGCGGTGATCGTTCACTTGGATATTAATGGTTTATTTCATTTCCTTGGCTAAATCAATTTCTACACAAACCCATTTTTTGGGGATGAGCAACGTAGAATTTACTTTGTTCACAAAGGATTAGCCAGCCAAGTGGTTGAACTAGTTTGTCCAAAAAATTCCATAACAAAGAGAGGGAGACCCAAAACTAAATTCAAATGAGTATGTTTAGTTTGACCTTCTCTAAAACTTGGAAATATTTAGTCTAGTGAGATAAAACAACAAGGGTATTTCAAATGAACCAAGGCCCATGGTTGTGAGCAATGACCTTACAATATGTTGGGTTTCCAAAATGGAAGAGAAAAAACCCTTTAGTGAGGTTTTGGAATCCTTCAACCCTAACCCCATGAGGATGCCATTGGTTGTGAATCCATTGTTTACACATACCTTTCGAGGGGACCCACCCAATGAAATACCAAACCAAATTATAGTTTTTCAAGCCAATTACAAGCATAATAAAATTCAAGAATATTTAAAATCACATATGGAACAAGGGTATCAAGCTCAAAGTATTTACCTCATGGAAAACTTTCAGTAAAAGCTTACATGGGAATTTCAGTGCCGTCTCGGTCAAATATCCTCCGACGTGACTGCGCATCGAATGATGTAGAAGTCATGGAGGTGGTCGATAATAGGGGTTGACCTAGGGATTCCCAAAAGGAAAAGAAAAATTTAGTACTAAGGCACGATTAATGTGATAAAAAAGTGGCCCTCCTACAAATATTTGCAAAGTGATAGTATGGTGGCGACATAAACCCTATTCAAAGCTCTATCTTGATACAAAAAAAGACTATAAATTTAATATTAAATTGTGATGTCATTTCATTTGGATTGTTAAAGTTTTTTAAATCGTATAGACGGTAGTGTATCGTTAGGTGATGTTTAATAGTTTTGAACTATTGTAAAGTGGTTTAATTCGTTTATATAAGTCTTAGGTAGAGGTAACACTTTTAGTGGTCAATTGAAAAGGGGTGTTAAAGTAAAGTAGAGGTGAGAAATTTTTATAAGGAAGAAAAAGTAATATTGTGTAGTTGTATTAAAAGTAATTATATTTCTAATTTTAGTCTTGAGTCATTTTTCCTTCTCCCTTGTTTGATGATCTTTTCTATTATGAATGTCATTATTAAGAATCGTATGTTTTGTCATCAAAGTCTTCTTTAAATAATTCATCTATAGTTATGCAATGTCATCGTGTCTAGTCTAAGTATCTTGTCAAAATCAATGTTTTATTGTTGTCAAGTCCATATCATTATAGAAGTGTTAAAAGAAAAAAAATTACTCCTAGATGCATTTTTGGTATAACCGGTGTCTTATAGAACAAAGAGTTTTACATTGTGAGGGGAGATAAAAATTAAGTATAATGTGGAAGCCAATGAGCATCATGTCTTCATTAGTTGAGTAAACAACACATCTATCAAAGGACGGAGACAATGAAAGAAGGAGGTCCAACAACGACCTCTCGTTAACCACTAGTGACAAGGCCATACATCCATAGCGGTGGAAAATCTATAACACCAAAACAACTAGAGCCAAGGATGGTTCTCGGTGGCGGTGGGGATCTTCTATGTTGTATATGATTAAGTGGTGATGATCAAGTATAGAGGCTACAAGAGGTGATGAGGACTTAGTCCTTATTTTTATTTTTCATGTTTTTTAATTTGATGTGATATTCAAAATAAGAACAAAAAAGTATTCATGTTTGTGAGAATAATTCGATGTAATATCCCGATTTAAAAATATAGTGGAGAATAGAAAACACTAGTGTAATGTAGATCATGGATCTTGAAAAGGTTAGTGGTAATCTAGAAAACCATATGAGATGAATAGTTGATGGGTTCTTGTTCATATCCAGGTTTGTGGTAAACTTGTAGAAAACTATAGAAGGATAATGAGAGATGCCTTTCATTTGGATCAAGATCATGAGCCACAAGAGTCGGGCATACTACTATTGAAAGTGTGAAATATTTTCTACCATGTTCACACTAAGGGGGGAATGTTAGGAATATTTTGGTTAGTGCTCATGTAACTTGTGCAAACAATTAATAATTTGTATTAGGTTACTCGTTTAAGTAGTTTAAACACCTTACATAAAATTATGATTGTGTGAGAGATAATAAAGAGCACGAATATAAAAGACAAAACTATAACTCCTTCTTGTAGGAGAGAGTAAATCTATAAATGTAATCTCTCATCTATGAATTAAATAATGAAATTATTGTGTGATTAAATCTATAAAAGTTCACACTTTAAATGCTAACTTATTTAACATACCCTATGAGCTCTTTCCTTATACATCTTATATTAAGTGTGGAATCGCCTATAGAAAAATGATAAATAGCTAAGTTTCTACCATATGTGAAGATTGTATTACTAAGAAAATCATTAATAGCACATTTTCCTAATGGCTATAATGGACAATATTACAATTTTTAAAATATAATATTAAATCAAAATTTCAAATATATAAAAGAGAAATTTTGGTTGGGTTGTAAGAAAATGTGAAAGACAACCTTTGAAAATGATAATTCGAGGAATTGTTGGTAGACATAATTCATACATTTTTAACAAATTCAAGGTCACACCATTTTCTTGAGCCACAAGATAGAACAACTCACCATTATTATTGCTTGCTCCAACTCTTGTTGAAACGTCCAACTATACACGCATGCCTTTACTTATAAGTTATAGATAAAATGAAACCTCTCAATAGCCAAGTGCATGCAAACTTCCATGAAATCATTGAGTATAAATTCTTTGTAATTTTTTTCTTGAGCTCTACCAATACACAAATCACAAAGTCTAAGATTACAAGCCCTTTGCATAACACCACATTTCTATTTCCAATGATCATACAAACAAAATGTAAGACTGTACTTGCATTCAAATTAGAAAGAAATAAGATAAAATACTATGTTTTATGGAGCTATTCCCTTTTAGTCTAGCTTCTAGTCTCCTATTTTCCCTCTCCTTTAATTTCATTCATCACAAGAAAACCTCCACACATTTACCTTTCCATCCATTCTCCATATACATCATCACTATACTATAATTTCTTTTAACTTTTGTTCTCTTTATCTTGTTACCCATAACTTTTCATGTTCCTTTTCTTTTTCACTCCTCTCTTTCCAATTCACTTGGCTTTGATTTACGTTCATGGTTTTATTTTGCATGCCTCTCTTTCCTTATGGGTGTCTCCATTAGACCTTTCGGATGTGATTGCTAGTTAATATCTCTATAAACCATATTCACATAGATATCCAGGTTGTACATGTTGAGAACAAAAATCTAATGGTGGCATCAAAGCATTTCCAAAAGAGATTTCTTGTATGTTGGTGCCATGGCAGGACTGACAATAAGTCATAGAACAAAGAAATCATGACTGTTAGGAATTAAAGTAAAGTTTCAACTCATTAAGTAAAAACTACAAATATGGTCCCTAGTAAAACTGCTCTCATAATTTTAAAAATATCGCTATTTTGAACCAAATTCCAAATGCATCACGTTCACATGTGTTATTGATTTAAGAGTTTGCATCCGGACAATTATACGAGCTATGGGATCCATGCAGTCTTTCGGAACGTGAAACTGACGTTCAAGTCAGTCACAAAGATCAATAAATGGGAGCCACTTGTTTCCTGATTGATGTGAATTCAATGGATGAGAATGGCTGTTGTTTCAGTAAAAGACGTTAGGCAGTCATAAAGTGGGTCAGGGAGGAAATTGTTTTGTATGAAAAGTTCCAATTCTGTTAATTGGATCCATATTCTGTTGATGCTAATTGGATTCATTGTCTACACATGATTGAATTTTTGGGAAAACAAAAGGGTGTGAAGAGTGTTGGCTGAATTATTGGTTAATAACTCTCTTTTTTATCTGGAAATTGATTGACTGTCGGACATATTTCATGTTTATAAATTTGGTAGAAAAAAATTATAATTGAATTTTAAATTTGGATATAGGTATTGAAAAATTAAAACTGTCAACAAATTTTGACTTGACAGGGGTTGATAATTTGACATTCCAGCCCTAGGTTCACTGCATTCTAAACAATAAAAAATTACATTTATTATTACTAGTTATTATTTTAGTAAAATCAAATTTTTAATTGGCGTGGTGAGACATGTAAGAATACCACAAGGTTTATGAAAAAATGTTTTGTTAGGGTTTCATGTTTTCTACGGTTGCCACTACTTAGTGTTCGGTCCTTGTTATATTGCTTTCTATGGGATTTATGTTCACATGTGCTTACATTTATTTGATTTTGTAGCAACCTCACCTTTAGGAAACCCTTTTATAATGGCCTCCCACTCACAAAGGCTGATTGTTGCAACCTAATGATCGTGATGACACCTCCAAGGAAGCAACTGAGGAAGTTTATGCCCAAAGTATTCCATGAGTTAATGTTTCTACCCCGATATCTTATTATTAGTTAAGAAATTTAATTTTGTTTGTCATTGGTTTAAACAATTTTACGTGATAAGCTAATTTGTTGGAAGGATTCCCTCGAAAGCATGCTTCCTCTTGGCTTTAAATGACCCACTCCTAGTTTGGCATTAAGTTGCACTCATTCGAGAATATGACCAAGGGTTTTCTTTGTTCGCTTTGTTGACCCAATGAATGTTTCAGCGGTGCTACATAAATCCTCCACTTGGTATTTTGAAGTTCCCTCACCGCCGTATCCCCCTGGACTCGTGAGTTTGTGGTTTTGGAGCATATGACTCTCAAATTCCCAGTTTGGGTGGAATTTCCAAGCCTTCCCATGCCCTTACTACCTTTTGGACCTCATTTCTTCTTGAATAGGTCAAGTCATCACCAAAGAACCTATTAAGTTCTCACTTAATTTCTATGCCGCTACACTACATGGATGAGTCTATGTTAAGGTCCAACTCTCTCATGATGTCAAAGAAACCATTGACATCCAAGTGGGGGAATCCTAGTACACTCGAAGGGCGGTTTACAATAACCTTCCCAACACCTATTTCCAATGCCAATCTACAAACCATAAGATTTGAGGCGCCTTTTTAAGGTGAGCGTAACAATTTTTTTTTTTCAAATCCCACTATTGTGCCCTCTCCAGTTTCTAGTGAAGATGGTTGGACCATTATGGGTCATAAAACAATTATAATAAAGCCCCCATTTTCCACCATGCACCTAGAGCTCTTAAGGCCATTAAACCACAATATATATCCCATTGTTAGTTACATAGACCCTTCCTAATCCCATTAGAGTTACCCTCTCCAAGCCCTCTCGGGTTTCCATCTCGCTTTCACATGAGACATCTTACACTTTGCTAAATCCCAACCCTCTCCTCCTTTTGGGGCATCTATGGAGTTAACGAGATTTGAAACTGATTTGCATGATAAGGATGGTTTTCCTTTTGTGTCTCTTCATCCATGTTCTCCCCATTAAAAATAATGAGGCACTCTCATAACCCTCCTCGCTACCTCGAGGAAGGCAATTTTCCACCTCAACCGGTTAGAAAGCACAATCTAGTGAACTTTTGCTTTCTAACTAGTAACCATTTTTACATAATGATTATGTCACCCTTTTGGGCCTAAATCCAGAGGATATATCTTTGGCGTTAGTTTTCAAAGTGATTTTTTTTTCCCTAGAATGTAAAGGGTCTAATAGAATCCACTCACAAATACACTATGTGATATTTCAGCAAGTAATTTTCAAAGATGGACATTCTTTGTTTGCAAGAAGTTAAGGTGGTGGGATTTTAGCTATCCATTATCACTAAAGTTATCTAACTTGATAGTTTAGCTTTGATTAATAATCATGATCCGGCCATCAATGAATTATGAATTTATCACTCCTAAATGGCAGCCTCATTATGTTATTCATGGATGTGACTTGACAAATCATGTCTTGTGGGTGTTATTCAACACTGATAATCATTCTTTTGGAGTTACTAATGTTTATGCATCCAATGATGCGGTTGAATGAATAACACTCGACAATGAATTATCGATGAGCTCCTTAATGCCCATTAGGTGTTGTGTGGTGACTTCAATATGGTTGAACTAGCTATTGACAAGATTGTGCATCTACCCATGCATTGGATTGTTGATGAAAGGGCAACCTAGATGTATATGCACAATAGATTTGTGTTTTATGACCCTAATGCTTCCCTTCATTCAAAATTGGTCATTTGGAACACTTGGTCTTATTTTCGCTAAGGATATGACATAGAATTCAAGCACCTTTGATTGTTTTATGTTGTTAGTGTAACCTTTTTCTCATTTTTGGTGGCCATGTGTATGGTCCTTTCCAACCATTTCCTATCCGCTTTCATATCGATTGGAAATTCCTTGTCCACTCAACCATACTAGGGTATATGCATGAAAATTGGGGACGGAAGGGGTTAAAGTGACCACTTTTCCCTGAAATAAAAAAGGTTGAACTTTAACAAGGAATTTGACACACCTATACTCAAAAAATTGACAATTTGATAAGAACAAGAATCATAGTGCTTAGAATCTAGTTTCTAAAATATTATTATTTTTAAATGGTGGAGATTAAGAGGTTCAAATGTGTTACACACACAAAGTGGTTCTATTTTTGTGTCAAAAATATAACATAGTGTCACGTGTACTCCCCCATTTTTGAGTTCCATAAATTAATTTACAAATCCTGTGTAGTAGAAAATTAGCTAAAATCACATATTAGGTCCCACTATTTTTTCCTAATTTTTCAATGAGTACATTATTTTTACTAATTTTCAAAGAGAGCACATCCTAAAAATGAAACAATCATGTGTACCCCCTAATTTTGAGAAAAATAATAGAAAATCAATTATTCTTTTTTAATAGCATTTCATCCAATTCAACCAATTGACGACACTTCGTTAATCAACCCTTCTTCACTCCATTCTCGGATGCCCATTCATGACACCTTTCAGTCGTATTCCTCCTATAATCAGCTTATTTGGCTAATATCTCTCTTATTAGCTAAACATTCCTCCTTTCGACCATTTAGAACCTCCCTAGTTCTCTCTAGACCACTTCTATTGGCTTCGTAGGCTATCTATCAATCACAATTGGTTATCCAGACCCCTCCCAACTCTCAATGAGTCTCTAATCACTTGCTAATCAAGTTTAACTAGCCTAAACCCTAGTTAACTAGCCTAAACCAAGCTTAACTAAGCCTAAAGCATGTTTATCCTAATCTAATCTAAAAGAGCTTTAGTCCCACATGCACCCAAATTCCAAACTCTTCCAAACTAGAAACTATAAATACAAGCCTAAGGCTTTCCTTTCAAATGGTCCTTCTCTCTCAAGCACTTTGGAAAGGCATTAGAAATCATTTGTGATAGCTTTAAGCTATAGAACATTTGGATCTTGGCCATACTCCATTGTTGAGAGCTCCTCCATCTTGCATCCATCCATTCCAAATATAGTTAGTAAGGGAAGATCTAAAGCTTGGCCATGTAGCCAACTTGGAGAGATCTCTTCACTATGTTTGGGAGTAAACAACACACAATTTGATTGCTTAGAATCTAACTAGGTTCACTTTCATTAAGCTTTCAATGGAGTAGAGAGTAGCTTTATCATGTTAGTTTTTGATGTTTTTGTCAAATTTATAATGCTTTCATGTTAGTTTCTCTTGTTTAGCTCTTATCTCATGGTGCATAGTTGAGTTAGCAAAGCTTTGAGGTTCTTTAGCCTCATTCCATAGCTTTTGCAACTTTCCATTGCATACATTTGGCATGCCCGGTGGGACATGAAGTCCATCCTCCATTAATGGAGTCTTTTCAAGCTATTTATTTTCAGTTTTCTAACCACTTTCATGTTTTTAGGATAAATAGCTTGTTATTTACATGATTTCATTTTTTAAGTAGGCTAAATCATCCTTGATCATGTATATTTTGTGGGTTTGAGCTAAAAATAGGCTTCTTTGGCTAACCTTTAACCTGTTTGCTTTTGAAAATTTTCAAATTCCATGATTTTTGTAGATTTTACAGGGGTGTGCATAGGTGTCATTCTGGGGCATGGGCATGTCCCGTTGAAACAGTGTGCACATGTCAAGATGGGGGCATCTCGCATTGAACTACATTCACCACCAATCTTCGGAGGCCATAACTTTTTCTCGAGCTCAAAACGACTCCATTTTTGTTGCGTTGGAAAGGTATTGAAGAGAAATACACAATGGAATCATAAAATTAGGATTTTGACTTATAGAAAATTTATGGTTTACATTATTAGGTAAATAGTCATTTTCTAACGTATCTTAAAGTCTGAAAAATTGTTTTCTTGGCCATTCTAACACTTTGAAAGGTTTTGTGACACTAATCAGTTGTTTATAGGGTTATTTTGGTCTTATTTTTTTGACTAACTTAGTTAAGTGTTTCATTTTTAGTTGATAGAGGTTTTTGAAGTGTGTATGCTCTTCCCTCACACCTTCTAGGTGATCTTGGGAACCAAAAACACTTTCAAAACCCTCTTATTGCTTTCAAAACACTTACTTTATGCTTCCTAATGGATGAACATTTCAAAATTGGTTAAAATGAACTTAAAATTTTGAAAAAAAAATGTATTTTCCATAAACTTGTTTTAGTTGAGTTTTCACGTTGCGTATGCTCTTCCTTCACGCCTTTTGGTGATCTTAGGAATCAAAAAAACACAAAATCTCTTTTGATATCATGATATTTTGTGGAAAACTACTAATCTTGGTATGTAGGACCAAAATCACATGTCAAAGAAAGGAGGAGCTAAGACAAAAAAAAAAACTTCTAACACGTGTTTTCATACATATAGGTTGCCAAATGGTGTGCTACTTAAAACCACATTTAAGTTAAAAAGATAAAAAAACACACCACACTTTCATCACACTATATTGCAGGTTTGGAAAAGGGTACGTCCCTATCCACTCAACTGGAACATAACCCCTTTGGCATAACCTTAAGCTACAACAATGGGGGTGGTTCCAGGAACCCTAAAGTAATCCACCGCTGAGTAACCTCGTGGATGAAACAAGAAGTGCTCCACTTACCCACTTGACTAGTTTTACACTATGTGAGTTAGAGTCACAAGTTATCCGTATGGTGACCCCAATGATGGTACAATTAAACGCACTAGTTGCTCATTGTATTAGAAGGGGGTAAAGTAAAGCCGAGATACTCCCAAATTAGTCATTGTGACTCTTTGGGTAAATCGAGCTCGCTTAAGATGGCTTGTGACACCTAGTTGAGAGATCTTTTTAAGGAAGCCATTCCATCAAGGAGCCCACTTTACTAGTCCATTATCGTGTCTTGGCCATCATGAAGTGATAACTTGTTTGGATTCAAACCTTGTTTTTCAAACATGGTAATGAATCCATTTAAGTTAGATCTAAGTGTATCTCATCATCACGGAGTTTACAATGTGTTACTTATCTTGGTTTCTTTCTCACCTTGGATGAGGTGAAACTCTGCCCAAGTAACACTTAGTTTATTTCCATCTTTTGATCTACACCTTTGCATTCTTGTTGCCCATTTGGGACAAGAGAAGGCATCTTTGGGAGTGTTGTCATAGATAGTGTTCACCACTTTTTTTTTCATTTACGCTCATCCATGTTTATGGCTGAGTTGTTAAACATCTAAAGTGTGTGGATGCATCCTCATATCTTTGATGGCCACTTGATCTTGATTTCAAGATCATCATCATAGTTAGGATTGATTCATCATTTGATCTCCCTTTGATGTGTTACCTTGTTTGCATTGTCTCAACACAATTAAGATACTTATGTCATGTTTTTCGTAAACGTGATCTAAGTATCCACATTGTGGCATTACACTGCACACATTTTAGCACATCCTTAGTATACTTTGACTTAGTTTTACTTCAAACATTGTCCAAAATATTGAAGAGTGTCACTTACTTTTTTTTGTGTCATTTGATACCACTTTGACACTAATATCTCACTTCTTCTTGTGAAGCTTGATTAACGTGTCCAATTGGTGTGGTTACGTGGCTTACATTTGTAAACCTCACCCTTTAACATTTAGGCCTTGTTGGTTGTTGAACTTGTCATGGTATCCTTTGATTGGGAGTCACATCTACCCTTTGTTAATATTTACGCCTTGTTCATTTTGAGCTTGACGTAAATATTGACATTGTGTTGATCATCTTTGCATCGAACTATCACTTTGCACACACATTTTGCATAGGGTGTATTTCCTTATTGATTGGATTTGTGTTTCACACTTGCATGATTGTTCCTTGTGATTATTCATCGGAAAAATTGTTTTCTAGGACAATCCTTTTTGATCTCATTGAGATTGCATCATCACAATGTCTATTTTCCTTAGACCTTCTTTGGAAAATCACGCACACATCTCCATACTTACAAAATGTCTAGTTGGATGTCATTATGCTTCCCTGAATCGACATGTCACTTCCTTCCCTTTGAAGGAGTTCCATCACACTATCTAGAGATAGACATTTGTGCTTAAATGATGCCAACAATGACTGACTATCATGCGGTTTCTCACACTTACTACAATATGGAACCTAGGTTTAGGAATTCAAATCAAAATATTCCCATTACAACTAAACCTCATTTGGTTCTTCATGCTAGAGGCCCATTCGGGTACCTGTTCCCCACCTTCAGCTCATAGTCGGTGGTATGGTTTGGATGCTTTGATCCAAATTATTATTAGGTTCCCCCACTCTTCTTCTTTTGATTCAGATCCAAACTACCATTCGGATTCCCACTCTTCTTCTAAAGATTCGGATCCCAACTATTGTTTGGATACCCCTAGATCAAATCTTGAATCATGGTCCTCCCTTCCTTCGTAGGACCTTTATTCCAAATCACCTCAATGATGTCTTCCTCCTTTGAAGACTTGTGTGACTCCAAGTTCCATCGATCGAACATCTAATTTGGTTCTTGAGTCACGGTCCTCCCTTTCTTCGTAGGACCTCCTTCATCAGTCATCTCAATGACCTCTTCCTCCATCAAAGAGTTCCATGACTCGGATTCCCTCTAGTCAATCATCTAATTTGACTCCTACATCACAACTTAATGGATGGCTATGTGATCCTATTTTCTCCCACATTAGGTCATCTTTTAGAAAAATGATCTAAGTCAGATCTAATTCATCCATTCATGAGACACCACCACCAAGCCTATACGTCATCTCTTGAGTCATCTTCTGCTATCAGTCCAACTCACATGCCTCTTGGCCCTTGAGCCCTTTCAACCATATCATACCATTTCCTCAATCATCTTCTAAAGATCAATGTCTATGACCACATCAAACCATTACAAAAAAATCCATGTGCTAAGATATATTTTCAAAGCACTATCAAAACTCTTCATGGGAGTGATAAGGTCAAGCCTTCCCCTCATCTACATCATCGAACATCTTCATCTTCTTTTATCAATCAATCTTCCCCGCTTATCGGACTCCATTTCTTCTATTCAACCTCTATGGTCGAAGAACAACAACCTCTACTAATTGATTTCTCTCAAAATGAAGAAACAATTAGACTACATGAATGATATCCCTTTAGAGGATTACAAACAAGGATTCTTTCTAGAACTCGATATGCTCACGTATTGGGAAAAGAAGTTGATCCTTTTTATCAAAACATAGGAGATCCTAAGGTCATGGAACTTGATTCTTCTTCTGTTATTCCATCTTCACCTTCTTCTGAGCATGATGAGATGTCGGGGTCTAGCATTGATCCATGGCCTATCTTCTCATTACCAAATCATTCATTATCTATCATCATTCCTCAATCAAAATATCTCCTTGGGTCACCGCTGAGTAGCCCATCATCTTCTTCTATCTGGAGCCACCCCTAGTAGCCCTCCATTTTCTACTTGTGGGTCACCTCTTGGTAGCCCATTACCTTCTATTCTTGGGCCACATCCTAGTATCCCTTCATCCTCTTCTATCTATGGGATACCTCTGAGTAGTCCCTCCTCATCTATACTTGGGCCACACCCCTAGCAACCCTTCATCATCTTCTTCTATTCTTGGGCCATGTCCTCATAGCCCAATTTCTTCCATCTTAGGGCCATATTCTAGTAGCCCTTCATCATCTTCTATTAGTGGCTCACCTCCTCAGTAGCCCATCCTCTTCAATTCTTGGACCGTATCCTTTTCATCCATCACATCTTTCTTCTATCAATGGTTTGTGGAAAAGCCCACCATCATTTCTCTCATTCCTATCATCAATCATAAACGTTTCTTTCTTCTCCTTCTCGGGATCAAAAAAGTCATGCATCAGCTTATAAGAAACCCAAATAGGTTCATTATCAAGCTAAGTTCAAAACTTCCAAGAGCTCAAAATCCCCCAACAACTCAAACAATCTCAAAATTGTAAATCAAGCGCGATTCAAGAACACACATCAACGTAACCATCAAGTATGGTGCAAAGTGCATAAACCTATGGATAGGGAACTCAAGCTCCCACATGAAATCCATGTTTCAAGATAAATCACAGTCATTTTTGTTGAGCTCACTCACCGATCATCGAGATTGGAGAAAATATTACGCTTGATAAACAAACATGCCTAGTCTCCCTTATCAAGGAATTCATAAACATCGTTGTTGGATCTTACCATACAGAGTGACTTTGTTGGTCCCAACTTTCCAAAAACTATCAAAAATCTAAAAATAAAAAAAAAATCAAAAATACAAAAACATGAGAAAAACACAAAAAAATCAAAGGTACAAAGATCAAACATTGCAATCAGGTATTGCGTACACATGGATGTTTCTTTCTTCCCTTTTCTTATTTATTCTTCTACAAGTCTTCCTACCATTTTCATCCCTTCGGTGATATTTTGGTTAGCCTTTTCACACGCATTTTGTGACATTTATCTCTATGGTATCTATTTGACCTTGGTCTTTATCACCTTGGTAAATTAAAGAATGACTGACCTCTTAGAGATCCTATCACATTCAACATCTAATAAACTTGTTGTGAAGAACTTTTGGACATATTTTTTGACACTAGCCAATGTCATCATCACAATCACTTCCACCTCCTTCCATCAAGCCATCTTGTGGTTCTTAACCCCTTGTCAAACAAGAGAGCTGAAATAAGTTTTCAGAAAGAAAAAGAATCAAAATCAATCAAAAATCAAAAGCTAAAAGCTACAAAGCAAAAGCAAATTGATATATACTCTCTCTTGGGGTATTTCCAATAATCTCTATCGGGGCTATGGATGCCTGACTAGTAGTAGAGAAATGTTGTGATTAGAATCAAATGCATCTCCATCGGGGCTATGGATGCCTGGCTGAAAATGGAGCAATGTATGCTATCCTTCCACCATCCATTCACAAATCACCTATTATCAAAATAAATCATTCCTACACATTGGCTAGGGTGTCTTCACTTGTTGTCTATTAAATCTTCCCTTCAAGAGGTAATTAAATTCCATGTGCACACACTGGATCTCTATGAGTAAAGCAGGATTAGTATGTTACCAAGTGTCTTTTTTTGGACCTTGTTTAGACTCTTACTTTAGTCCTTATCTTGTCTCATGATTTGTGCCTTTGGCTAATCACTTCTTCATCATGAGGCTTCTAAGCTACATTCATATCATTCACATCATTCTTCTACTTCGTTTAGAACATCCATGTGTATAAGATTACTTTTTTGCCATGTTTTGGACACCTTTGTCCCCTTTCACAAAAACAATCTTCTCCTTCCTTTCTATCATGTGCTTTTAGGCCAACTTACGTTGGGGGCATCCTTGCTTCTTCCCAACACTTCATTGGTTTACGTTCATCATCATGTTGAACCTATCCATAATGGCCTTGGGTCCCACTTCTACCCGTGAAGAGTTTTCCTTTGAATACTCCCACCTAATCATTGGGGCATTTTTTGCATCTTCACCTTTCTCATACGCACATTGGCCTTATGCCCTTGTACATCCCATCTATCGCTAGGGGCATCCACGCTTCTTTGTCTTCCTATACATAGTTTTTAAAACTTTCAAAATAAAAAACATTCAAATATGTTAGAAAAAAAAAAAAATAGAAAAAAACATTCAAATATGTTTAAAAAACATTCAAATATGTTTCAAAAATCAAAAAAACAATATAAATCATCCTACAAAATGTCACTCTTTGGTTCTCACTTGTTCATGTGCATGACTCATGGATCATCTTGATCTACCTCCATCAACAAAAGCTAGGTTGCTTACTTTGTCTGTACTCTGGGGCACAATGAGTTGCCTGGTACTATTTCGTAGTGCACATTGCTTTTTCATTAGGACCAAGTGTCCTCCATTATTCCCTCGCATGTATCCTTGCTTGGGGAACCATCATTAACCCTTGTCGTTAATTTGAATAGGTTGGAACTGAAGCTTGATAACAAAAACATTACATTTGTTTTTCTCTGTTAGTTTAGCTTGTTTACTTTCTCGTATTGCATTGCATTATGTATGTTGCATGGAGTTAGGCATATTTTACTTTCTCGTATTGCATTGCATTTTGTATGTTGCATGGAGTTGGTGTTTTTAGCAATGGACATTTGTTCGTATATGGCTTTTCATGTCATACTACACTTTTGTTCATTTTTAATAAAGACCGATGATGAAGATCACTTAGCAATATGATGAAAAATAAAGTTGTTTAAAAGGCACTGGATGGATGTTAGCTCATTCCCTCTTCCTCATACTCTTTTTCTTCTATATCCCCTTTCTTTTCTTCTTCTTCACACTATTATTCTTTCTTTTGTTCTCTTTCTATCATCTTTTCGATCGTCGATCGAGTTCTTCTATCACCCCATCGACAATCGAGGGGCATCCTCCATTCTACTCATTTTTCTTCTATCCCTTCAAAATTTTCTACTTGTTTATGCTTGTCTACTTTCTTTGAAGTGACGTCACTTACACCACCAAAGAGGGGAAAATGTAGACACCTAAAATATGCTTACACTTAGCATTTCATCCAATTCAATTGATTAATGACACTTCGTTAATCAACCCTTCTTCACTCCATTCTCGGATGCCCATTCACGACACTCTTTTGGTCGTATTCCTCCTATAATCAACTTATTTGGCTAATATCTCTCTTATTAGCTAAACATTCCTCCTTTTGACCATTCAGAACCTCCCTAGTTCTCTCTAGACCACTTCTATTGGCTTCGTAGGCTATCTATCAATCACAATTGGTTATCCAGACCCCTCCCAACTCTCAATGAGTCTCTAATCACTTGCTAATCAAGTTTAACTAGCCTAAACCCTAGTTAACTAGCCTAAACCAAGCTTAACTAAGCCTAAAGCATGTTTATCCTAATCTAATCTAAAAGATTTTTAGAACTTTAGTCCCACATGCACCCAAATTCCAAACTCTTCCAAACTAGAAACTATAAATACAAGCCTAAGGCTTTCCTTTCAAATGGTCCTTCTCTCTCAAGCACTTTGGAAAGGCATTAGAAATCATTTGTGATAGCTTTAAGCTATAGAACATTTGGATCTTGGCCATACTCCATTGTTGAGAGCTCCTCCATCTTGCATCCATCCATTCCAAATATAGTTAGTAAGGGAAGATCTAAAGCTTGGCCATGTAGCCAACTTGGAGAGATCTCTTCACTATGTTTGGGAGTAAACAACACACAATTTGATTGCTTAGAATCTAACTAGGTTCACTTTCATTAAGCTTTCATGGAGTAGAGAGTAGCTTTATCATGTTAGTTTTTGATGTTTTTGTCAAAGTTATAATGCTTGCATGTTAGTTTCTCTTGTTTAGCTCTAATCTCATGGTGCATAGTTGAGTTAGCAATATGGATTGATCGTGTTATAACATGACTAAGCCATAACATGAGCATGTTACATTCAAAATGCCTATCAAACATGTTTTCAGCCCCCATTTCCGTTGACATGCCCATAATGTATTTTTATCTCACTAGCACCCTTTTTGCATCATGGGCACACCCTTCACCACATTAGGCAAGTACCGGGCTTAGTGACATGCCTAGTTGGTAGGATAGGGTGGATTATATAGCTGAAAGACACCATATAGAGACTAACGTATTTTTGCACACCTTCATGTGATAATTGGCTCAAAGTTGACACAAAAATTACTCTTCCACCACCTTTGAGTTGATTCTTTCCTTGGTTGCTTTGAAACAAACTCCTTTTCATGAACCTCTATAGAGATAGGTGGTGAATCTTAAGTAGTGCATCCAAATTTTTGATGCTTACAATGTTAGAGGTGCTCGAGATCAAAGCTAGATTACATTGGTGAAAGTGGGTGATTGAATTTCCAATGAATTCGTTCACTCCCTCAAAGCCAAACATGTACACCAACATGTCAAAGCCATCTAGGATGGATTGAAATGTACATCTAAAGTGTCGATGATGGTGCAAGATTTTGTCTACTATTATCAACATATTTTCAAAGCACATGACCATTCCCATGAGTGATCAACAAAACTTGAACAATGCATAACAATTTCCCCTTGTAAGTTCTCTCAAGCCCAAAGGATTTCTTGCGATCAAATTTTGTCTACAAGGATTTTTTAGAGGAAATTTCTCAAATGGCTAATGAAAAAGCCTCATGGCACAATAACCTCCCTTATGAATTCTATAAAACCCTTTGGGATGTGGTTGGTAATGGCCTTTTTCAGGTCTAATGGAAGCTTTTGATTCCAATTCACTTGACCTCAATTCATTAACCAAAGCCAAATTAATATCATTCTCAAGATAGGGGATCGAGAACTTATTTGTAATTGGTGGCTAGTTACAAAATCATTTTCAAAGCCTTGGCTTTTATATGTAACATGTTACCCAAATTTATTAGTTAAGAAAAAACATGATTTATCCAAATCGAGATACATTTTGGATAATATTATTGCAGTATGGGAAGGTACATATTGAGCTCCGCGATCACGATGGAAAGCACTTTTTGTTAAAATTTATTTTGAGAAAGCCTTTGACAAGATTGAATGGAACTTCATTCGTCATGCTTAAAGTTATGCTTTGTTTTTGGCCTACCTTTATCAGTTGTATCCATGTTCTTTTATGATGTCTCTTCCTATCGTTTCGTCATTAGCATTCACTTTGAAACTTTTGGGCTTGCTCCATTCATCAAGGCTTACCTCGCTCTCTGATCTGTATGTTTTAATAGCCAAAGGAATTTCCTATATTATTTCCAATACCACTCAACAAGAATTAGTGAAAGGCATCTCACTACTAGGGTTACCCCACACTCGGTTGATCAATGGCCATTTTACAAATGATTCTTTTCTTAACTTAATTAAAGATGAGACTAATGTGTAATAAGCCTTGCAATTCCTTGATGTGTGTTGCCTCATACTAGGTTCAAACATTCGGTGGTGGAAGACACATTTGAATGGATAATATGCTTTACCACTAGCCCCATGTTTATCAATCTTCTAATGGAAGTGGATTCAATGTGGATAAATCTTCTTATTTTGGGCACCACTTTTTCCATTTGAGTAGCCTTCTCCAAGCTTTGGCAGTATGTTGTAGAATGAATTGAGAAGAAGTTATCAAAATGAATCATGAATCCTCTCTCGATATAAATTAAAATTTTAACTTGTTTCATAGTCCTTGTGGCCACACATGTACTATTCTTCTTGTTGGGCCCCGTCTCAAGTTGTTTACAAAAACTTGAGAAATTTTATGTGCTAGCTCGAGAGCAAGGGTTGTTTGGGAATATTGTTTCTAGCCAAATAATCTGGGGTCATGACTTATGAGTTGTTGGCTACCATGACACTAACCTCTCGTGTCATATGGATTTTTTCATGCCATTTATGGCTCATAAAAATGGAAAATTATTTATCACAATTGCATAAATATGAGGGTTCCCCTCAAGGATACAAGACATGAAGGGTTTAGATTTCCCAAACTTAATTTTTTAAAAAATATCTAGTGAAAGTGGTAGTCTCATTTGTTATCCAAATTATTTGGAGAGCTTGGGAGGAAACCAAACCCTAGATGTTATGAAACAAAGATGATTCATAACTAGGCTCTCCATTAATTTTCATTGAGCGTGGTTTTCACCAACCATTACCTTCCATAATGTGCATCCTTTAGATGTTTCTGGGTGCATGCCTTCAAGATTTCCAAATGAGGGGTTCGCAATGCATAATACATCTTTAACTACCAACTTCGATGGCTTATATTTCGACCAAAATCTAAGGCTAAATTATCATTATTAAATAGTGACTGTGACACATATTAGATAATTCTCATAGCTATTATCGAGGATATGGCACACAAAATTGGGGTTTTATCCTCTAGGCCATGGTGGAAGGACTAGAAATGGTTTCAGTTACATCTTTTATCAATTACTCACATAACAAAGGTTATGAATTATTGTCTCCCAAGCTTCCAATGGTGGATAAACTCAATTCCCATTGGTGATTGCGGTCTTCGCTTAGTGTTGGAAACACATATTATGTACTACTATGTCATTCTTGAGGCCAATTTTTCTCATTTCACATGATGTATTCTTTACCAGGGATTAGCCATTGGTCGTAAGCTCATTTGATTAGGTGTTCTAGATCCTCATTTCCCATTCTATGGGAAAATTGAAACCCTTATGCACCTTTTCTAGATTTTCCACAAATCTCAAACCATTTGGGTTTGGATTTACGAATTCTTTCAACCTTTTCATCATGAACCGTTTCTATGGCATCACATTCTGTTAGGGGATTGGCTAGGCTTTCCCATGGCCTTTACCCAAGTTTAACATGATTTCAAAGTAGAAATCCTTTTCTTCATTTGGAAAGAAATAAAATCAATGTTTTTGCACGTTACATTTGTTGAAATGTAATATTTCATCTTTTAACAAATTGATGATTGTGTCTAATATTGTTTTTGCAAATTCAAGTACAAGCATGAAAGGTGGTGTTAGAATTGGCCCACCTTCTGACCCTTATGGATCACTACGACAATGCCCCTTGAACTACGCTTGAGATTTGTTTCCCCTATAGTTAAGGATTCCTCATTAAAGGGTAGAGGTCTGAGGCATAGTCACTCTAGTCTCTCTTCATCGCTTATTCAACCATTTGGGAAGGCTCGCCTTCTTTCTACCACTTACCTCCTTTGACTCAACAAGAGGTAATGCTCGTTTCCACCCCACCATCACATCTCATTGCCACCTTTGAATACTAACAAGTTCTATCAACTGAAATTGGCCATTCGCTGCCATGAGGGCAGGAAAATACAAATGAAGAGTTTAGAAGAAGGGTGTGGCGTCAACATGCCATTGGTTGGGAGTCCATTCTTGATGGCCAAGACCATCTAGGTGGCATATGGGGGAAGATCGATGATAGAGATCCTCTGCGTTTGACTCTCTTCTGATTTGCGACCTGCTTGTTTTCGTTAATGTAATTTTGTAATTGGTGTGTTGGTGTAGGTCATGCTTTTTAATTTCTCATGCATTTGAATAAGTTTGATATTAAGTCATGCATCCATACAAATACGCTATTTTTATTTCACTTCCTCTTTTTTAATCCACTTTAACTTGTTTTAGGTTCATAATTTTATTTTGCATACCTCTCTTTCTTTATTGATGTTTTCATTACACCTTTTGAATACAATTGCTGATTGATATCTCTTTAACCCAACAACCCATATTTACAAAGATACATAAATTGTATGTGTAGAAAACCAAATCTAACATTTGGTGGTGGCATCATAGCTTTCCCAAAAGAGATTTCAGGTGTCGTGGCAAGAGTGATGATAAGACATAGGACAAAAAAGTTCCATGACTAGGAGGAAAAGTTGTGAACACAAGAAGGAAATTTTTTATGTATTTTTGCAAAACACGGATTCAATCACAAAATAGATAGTTTAACCCTTAGGCTTATATATTAAAGCCAAATAATGGGTGGCTTCAAGCCAAAGATTAAAAAAATGTGCCCATGTTAGTTTGTTAGTGAAAATTATTTTTTACATAGTAAAAAACATGCTCTCATTATGACACGAGTGCATAATGGCTTGGAATCACCAATTCATAACATGCTTACATTATGGCTTGATTGTGTTGTAACATGATTGAGCCATAACATGAGCACATTGCATTCAAAATGCATATCAAACATGTTTTGGGCCCCCATTTCGTGCACATGCCCACAATGTATTTTTATATCACTATCACCATTTTGCATCATGGGCCCACCCTTCACGACATTAGGCAAGTATCAAGGCTTAGTGGCATGCCTAGTTGGTAGGGTAGGGTGGATTGCATAGTTGAAAGACACCATATAGTGATTGACATATTTTTTTGCACCTTCGGGTGATAATTGGCCCAAATTTTACATAAAGATTACTCTTTCACCACCTTTAAGTTGAGCCGCTCGTAGGTCTCTTTGGAACAAATTCCCATTCATGAACCTCTACAAAGATAGGTGGTGAATCTTGGGCAGTGCATCCAAATTGTTGATGCTTACAATGTCAGAGGTGCTCAAATCAAAGCTAGATTACATTAGCTCAAAGTGGGTGATTGAATTTCCAATGAATTCGTTCACTCCTCAAAGCCAAACATGTACACCAATAAGTCAAAGCCATCTAGGATGGATCACAATGTACATCTGAAGTGTCAAAGATGGTGCAAGCTTTTGTATACTATTATCAACATGTTTTCAAAGCACATTATCAATCCCCGAGCAATTAGCGACACTTGAATAATGCATAACAATCACCTCTTATAAGTTCTCTCAAGCCCAAAGGATTTCTTGTGATAGAATGTTGTCTCCCAGAAGATATTTTTAGGCAATTTATCAAATGGCTAATGAATAAGCCTTAGGGCACAACAACCTCCCTTATGAATTCTATAAAACCCTTTGGGATGTGGTTGGTAATGACCTTTTTAGGTCTATTTGGAAGCTTTTCATTCCAATTCACTTGGCTAGTTCATTAACTAGAGGCCAAATCAAATTTATTACCAAGATGGGGGATCAAAACTTATTTCAACCGACGATGACCCAATTACTCTACTCAATGTCTCATACAAAATCATTTCCAAAGCCTTGGCTCTACACATTTGTAGTTCATGTTACCCACATTTTTTTAGTTCGAACAAACATGATTTATCCAAATCAAATACATTTTCAATAAATATCATTGTAGTATGGGAAGGTATAGATTGAGCTCAATGATCACGATGAAAATCCCTCTTTGTTAAAAATTGATTTTGAGAAAGCCTATGACAAGATTGAATGACACTTCATTCTAGTCACGTTTAATGTGTTTCTTGGTTTTCGGCCTACCTTTATCAACTCTGTATCCATGTTCTTTTATGATGTCTCTTCTTATCTTTTCATCATTAGCATTGACTTTGAAACTTTTGGGTTCTTTTTCTCTGATTTGTAAGTTTTAATAGCCAAAAGATTTTCCTATATTCTTTCCAATACCCTCAACACGACTTAGTGAAAGGCATCTCACTACTAGGTTACCCCCACTCAGTTGATCCATGGCCATTTTGCAGATGATTATTTTCTCACCTTAGTTAAAGATGAGACTAATGTGCAATAAGCCTTGCGAAAGCTGCCTTGATGTTTGTTGCCTCATGTCGAGGTTCAAACATTCAGTGGTGGAAGACATGCTTGTGATAGATAATAATATTTTCCACCACCCCCATGGTTATCACTCTTCTAATGGAAGTGGATTCAATGTGGAGAAATATTCTTATTTTTGGGCATCACTTTTTCTTCCAAGCAACCTTCTCCCAACTCGGCAAAGTATGTTGTAGAATGAGTTGATAAGAAGTTATCACATTGGATCATGAAGCCTCTCGATAGAAATTAAAATTTTAACTTGTTCCAAAGTCCTTGCGCCCACACGTGTATTATTCTTATTGTTGGGCCCCATCTCTACAAAAAAAACGAGAAATTGCTTAGAGATATTTTATGGGCTAGTTTAGAGAAAGGGTTGTTTGGGAATATTTTTCACACCCGAAGAATCTAGGGGTCACGACTTTGAGTTGTTGCTGCTGCCATGACACTACCCTATGTGTCATATCGATTTTTCATGCCATTTATGGTTCATAAAAATGGAAAATTATTTTTCACAATTACATAAAGCCGAGGGTTCCCCTCAAGGATGCAAGGCATTAAAGGGTTTAGATTTCCCAAACTTAATTTTTATAAAAGGTCTAGTGAAAGTGGTAGGCTCATTTGTTATCCAAATTATTTGGAGAGCTTGGGAGGAAATCAAACCTTGGTTGTTATGAAACAAAGATGAGTACATAACTAGGCTCTCTATCAATTCTCATTCAGTGTGGTTGTCACCAATCATTACCTTCCATAATGTGCATATTTTAGAGGTTTCTTGGGTGCATGCCTTCAAGATTTTCAGATGAGGGGTTCACATTGCATAAGACATCTTTAGCCACTAACTTTGATGGCTTATATTATGACCAAAATCTAAGGTTAAATTATCATTATCAAATAGTGACTACGATGGATAATAGGTAATTCTCATAGCTATTATCGACGATATGGAACACAAAATTGGGGTTCTATCCTCTAGGCCATGGTGGAAGGACATTTGTTCTCAATTACTCACACAAAAAAGGTTACGACTTGTTTTCTCCCAAGCTTCCGATAGTGGATAAACTCAATTCTCGTTGGTCATTGCGCTCTTCTACTTGGTGTTGGAAACACATATTCTCTACTACTATGCCATTCTTAAGCCCAATCTTTCTCATTTCACATGGTGTATTCATTACCATGGATTACCCATTAGTCGTAAGCTCGCTTCGATTAGGTGTTCTAGATCCTCATTTCCCATTCTATGGGCAAATTGAAACCCTTATGTACCTTTTCTAGTTTTTTCAAAAATATCAAACCATCTGGGTTTGGATTCATGATTTCTTTCATCCTTTTCATCCTGAACCGTTTCTATACCATCACATTTTGTTAGGGGATTGGGTAGGCTTTCCCATGGCCTTCACCCAAGTCTAGCATGCTTTGAAAGTAGAAATCATTTTCTTCATTTGGAAAGAGAGAAACTCAACTCTTTTTGCATGTTTTGTTGTTGAAATGCAATCTTTCATCTTTTAACAAAGTGATGATTGTGTCTAATATTTTTTGTACAAATTTTCAAGTACAAACACATAAGGTGACACTAGAATTAGCCCACGTTTAGACCCTTATGGATAACTATGATAATGCCCCTTGACCTTTGTTGCTCGAGATTCACGCCCCTACTATTCGGGATCCTCACCGAAGGATAGAGGCTCGTGCACGGTCGCTCTTTTCATCGCTCATGCAACCATTCGGGGAAGGCTCACCTCCTTTCTACCACTCTCCTCCTCCGACCCACAAGGGTGATGCTCGCTACCACCCCATCATCACATCTCATTCACGCCTCCGAATACCAACAAGTTTTCTCAATCGAAATTGGCCATTTCGCGCCTTGAGGAAAGAAAATACAAATGAAGAGTTCAAGAAGGGTGTTGGACGTCACGCCACTGCTTTGGTTGGGAGTCCATTCCCGATGGCTAAGACCATCCAGGTGGCATGCATGTGGGAAGATCGATGATAGAGATCCTTCTCCTTGGTTCTCTTCATGGTTGTGGCCTACTTGTTCTCTTTAATGTAATTTTATAATTGGTGTGTTATTGGCCGTAGGCTCATGTTTTTCATTTCTCACGCCTTCGAATAATATGCTTTTTTATTTCTCATGCCTTCAAATAAGTTTGATCTTAAAGCATGCATCCATACCGCATGCACTTTTTTATTTCACTTCCTTTTTTTTTTTTAATTCACTTTAACTTGATTTTAGTTTATAATTTTATTTTGCATACCTCTCTTTCTTTATTGACGTCTTCATTACACCTTTTGAACACAATCGCTGATTGATATTTCTACAACCCAAACAACCCATATTTACAAAAATACACACATTGTATGTGTAGGAAAAAAATCTAACATTTGGTTGTGGCATCAAAGCTTTCCCAAAAGAGGTTCTGGTGCCGTGGTAAGAGTGATTATAAGACATGGGACAAAGAAACCATGACTACGAGGAAAGTTGTGAACCATTTACTAGGGTCCATATTTGAAGGAAAAATTCAAATATGGTCCCTAGTAAATGGTTCTCATGATTGTATTTTGAACCAAATTCCAACTGCATCACATTCACATCTGTCATTAAAATATGAATTTGAGTTTGCCAAGGGAGCATTATTCAGTCCTTGAGAACGTGAAATGTCAGAGAGATCAATGCCATGCTGGCAAGCAGACAATTAATGGGAGCCACTTGTTTCCTGATTAATGTGAATTCAATGGATGAGAATGGGTACTCATAAAGTGGGTCAGGAGGAAATTAATTTTGTATGAAAAGTTACACTTCTGTTAATTGGATCCATGGTTTCCACGTGATTAAATTTTTATAATATAAGATTTCCAAGACTGTCGGTTAGTAATTCTCATTTACAGTATAAGTATGTTTTTGACAATTTTGATTCATCAAATATAGCGGAGATTGAGAATTGTGGAATGAAAAGATCTGGTAGGGACAATAACCTTAAGGCCCCACTTCACTTTAGTTATTTGTGTTTCGCTGCATTCTATATTGACAAATTAGATTTGAATGGTACAATTAAATAGATGTGAAAGTTTGATCACATCAGGAAATAAATAAGAAAAATCAATAAAATTTGCAATTTGAATAATATATAGTTTTTTTTTGGGGTATAATTTAGAGGAATTAGGAATATCTAACTATTTAGAATTTCAAAGAGTGAAATTATAATATAATTGAAGGGTCTTTGGTTTATTGGTGAAGTTGTTTGGCTTTCAATAAGATATTAAGTTTTGTTGAATGTAAAAGCTCGAGATACCCGATACAGTGAGAGTCGAAATGATTGAGGTCAAGATTGTGCCCTGGGTGACTTTGACAACGAGATGCACTTTACTCATAAGCTGCTTACGTTGAAGGTGATCACTAGTTTAATTGTATGCTTACTCGTAAATTCAAAACGATTGAGGCCAAGATCGTACTGGGTGACTTTGACGGTGTGGATATCCTTTACTCGTAGCTTCTTAAGTTGAAAGTGGTCACTAGTTTAATTGTACGCTTACTCTCGTAAAAGTACTATATTTACGATGAGAAATGCTTTGACAATCTATGTAATCTAGAAGCAGAGATGCCGACAATCTATGTAATTTAGAAGCAGAAATGCTGACAATCTATGTAATCTAGAAACAGAGATGCCGACAATCTTTATAATAATCTAGTTTCTAATTGAATGCACTACTCATCAAAAATTTAAAAAAACTAATATAAAATAAATAATATTAATTAATCGTATTTAAAACAATACACACTGAATCCTCAACATACACGATGGATAAGAACAACATACAAAATTGTTAGACTATTTTATTCTCATAATAGAAAGAGGCTCTAGAAATCTATCAAATTATTTAGATTTTTGTTTGGGTTACAAAACTATTATTTTAATGAGCAATTGTGAAAACTCCCTAATAGTCCCTATTAATAGATCGTAATAGTTACAAGACACTAGAGGAATCAATTTTTAACCCAGCTAGGTTACTTTGTTAGAAAGAATTTTTCAAGCCAAAATTTTCATGGTGGGATAGGTCACTTTGTTTGGAAAATTTGAGATAGGTCACTTTGTTGGGAAAGATTTTAATAAAATTTTAAGAAATAGTTATAAATTTTAGTAAACTTAAATTGTTAATTGGTGAGCCTAGTCAAATTGTTTGGGATTAGTTTTTAATTTAGGTGAAGTTTTTTTCCTGTTTGTTTGTTTTGGATCGGGTTGTTTGTACATAGTTTTTATTTAATTTATATTAAAGATTTTAATTTATTATTTTATCTATAAAATTTTTCATTTGAGAAGTTAATTTACATATAAAATAGATAATATAGATTTGAATAAAATTTAAATTCAATTTAATAATCTAGAACACATCATTTTCAAAAGTCAGTTTATTGGAATATTCACATTGTAAGAATCACAAATTAAAGGAGCACTAATTGTTCGTAGGAACTTTACTCTTTTAATGAGAGCAATTTAGATGAGTGGACATTATAAAAGTTATGATAATTTTAGTTGAAAAAAAAAACATTCCTTAACATAAAAAAAAAGTTAAAGTAGAATTTTGAGCCAAAAAAAGTCTATAATCAAAACAAATATAAGAAAATAAAGTTGAGTTACAAAAATTATTATATTTTTTTGATGAATAGGATTTTATATTATATTAACAAGTAAAATGATACAAAATTATTCACAAAAGATTGGGTAGTATAAAAATACGCCCAAAGTCACAAGTTCACATTAGGCAAACAAATTATCTAGGAGTACATCTCATTACAAAACATCATAAAGATAGAGAAGCAAAAGAAGTTAAGCCATCACTTGTGAATTGTTGACAAGCAGAGAGCGGGTTTTATATTATAAAGCTTTTTATATATTGAAACTATTAACTTTTGTACGGGTTAGTTGCACAAAATGCTTCTTTAGCTTAGTACCAAGGATAGAAGGGTATCCATTCTGCTAAAATTGCTAGGGGTACAATCCCAGACATCGTCCATTTTTAATATTTCCTAAGATTTATCATGTAATGAATAGTTAGGCAATGTCTTTTACACCATCATCCTCACCATTAAGCTACAACTCATTATTATAGAACTTTTTCACTTTTTTATTCAAACATTTTCATAAAAATATATTGGAAATACATCGTTAATTAGCCGGAGGCTTCCACCTTTGAGGATGCCTTTGCTGGAATGTGTCAAATTCTAGCAATTTTTTCTGGCAATCAAATTCCGACAACCTTTTCGGCAGTCAAATTCCATCACACTGTTCATCCCTGCCTATACTTTCCCGAATGCACTTTTTAATTCGAAAATTTTCTTTCTGAATTTTGTGTGCCCAATTTGGAGTTTAGAGGAATGGCTTGATGTTGGTATTCGCATAAATGAAAAGCCGCAACATCGCATTTATCTAGGATTTTTGTTGATTGAGGATTGTTGTGAAATGATTAAAAATAGGTTTTTAGTTCCAACAATAGTTCTACCCTGCCCCTGAGCACTGGAACGGGTATGGTTCCCAAATGTTAGAGGTATCTTCGACCGCTGCAGTCCTGTGTCACCAAGAAAAATGTTTTTCGAAGTAAATAAAATCCACTCCTTCATCAGTGACGGGATTTGCATTTGCTACACAGTTTTTCAAAACTACCGAACCTAATCAGCTCGCCTTTTCCAACATTCTCCCACCGTAGCAAAATAAGAACTTTGGAATAGGGCGTGGACATCGATCAAAGCATAATAGAAATTGGTTTTTGTTGGATGTTGAAGAAGTCCTCTGGTTGGAAGCTCCCGAAGCTCCCATATAGTGAAGTATACCAGAAATCCAAGTCATTTCATTTATTAGCCTCTACTGCTATAAGATCACGAGAATCATGTATCAAGTAAAGACTTCGCTAAGTCTCGAATATGATATCCCCTTGATTTCTCCACAAGATCTCGAACTATTTAAAAAGCAATCTGTTTATAAATTTGTGCATATAGGTTGCGCCCGGATCGGAATAACTCCTTTATTCCGTCAAGGTTTAAATGCATCTATTTTGTGTTGTTTGCTAGATACGCGTCATAACTCCTTTAAAGATTGTTTACTTTCGCTCTTCAAACTAGTCTCGAGTAATGGTCTAATTCATTTAATGTTTTTCCAAATTATCCAGTCTCCATACGCATGATGATTTATTGGCCCAAGTTTTAAAGTTACATCTTCAGACTACTGGTATTGACATGAAGCCGGGTTCTTCCCCTTTTGCTATTTTTTATAGAATTATATTCAGGATGACTAATACAGCACATCCTGCCATCAAGCATGGTCCTTCCCAAGGATCAGTGTAGTTATGCATGCCAGTCTCACAGCACAGAAGATCGAGCCCGAGGTTGTAAGCTGGGACAAGATTCGTGTCCCAAAAGAATGGACTATCTCCACCAAGTGTGTTGAAGGAAGCACTTTTGCTATTCAGTCTGCATCTAAAGTCATAGAGGACAGAGGTAAGGCTACCATCTCATTTCAAAATCAAATTCTGTTAAGCCAAGACTTTCCACTTCTTCTTCTACTCAGTCCTTCATATCTGAAAAAGAAAAGTGTCCAGAAACTGATTTTCCTCCATGTAGCCATCCTACTTTAATGCATGATCCAAATACTGACTGTCTATGGTGTGAGCAGTGTCAAGTCCTAGTCCAACAGAAATACATCCCGAAAAATGGCCCGACCATAAGTATGAATAGTTGTTCCTATAGTAGTAACCCTTCCAGGTCTTCTACTTATTACCAGACATTAGCAATGGCTAAATCTGTATTAAACAGAGCCAAGATCTCCATGGATTCCCATGAAGCTACTACATCCCAGACTGAGTCTGATTTTCTGTAGCCCGAGATTTTGAGATCTACTCAAGATCGCAACAACAAAGGAGACAAGATCTTGTACCGGTAATGCAACTTGACACGAAGATTGAGCGATGCCCCGAATCACGCCCGCATGTTAAATTGGAACAACAAAGCCACCAAGGCTATACAGGACCAAGTCCTGTCACAAAATGATAAGCTTAAGCGTATGCAAGAAACGCTTAAAGCTATTGAGTTGCATCAACGTGGTGACCTTCGCTCTGCTGTAAATTTGTTAAATTCAAAAATAGATACATTATCTGATAATGTACAGCAGCTAACTCTGAATGTGCAACAGATTCCTGATCAGGTCTCCAATGACCTCCAAAGACAGATCCAACATCTCATTCAAACTTCTATCGAAGGATCTAAAAAAGGATTATTGATGATGATTTGGGACTGCACAATGGTAAGGTTAATACTCTTTGCTTTTCTGTTTCTGAAATGGAACAGCAGTTACTTCTCCTCCTGTAGCTAGTCCTGCTGAAGCATTCAGGCCGACAATGATCTCATTCCTGCAAAGAGTACAGGACCTAGTACAGATTGGTCCAAAGCTATCACATGGACCCAAGTTTCTAATATGAAGTCTCCTCTCTCACCTCATCCTTCGAGGGTGATAAAAGAATTGGCATGGCCAGTTAATCGAAGAAGCCGCAGAAAGTTTCATGGAAACCGGTGAGAGTTCTAATCCTCCCATGCAAAATACAATTAGAACTTTGAATTTTCAGCCCAATTTTTATAAGATAGAATGCAAATCTCCGATGAGATCGAGAAATGGTTCATGGAATGATCGGGTGGGCGAATACTCAAGTTCTCCAATTTGGTAAGCATGATAAAGATATCGCTGGAATCATTGCCAATGGTTTCGTTGGCATTCTCAAGGAATGGTGGGATGCTATTCCACCTCCCATGCAAGACCAAATTATCAATGGCCAAGGCCCTGAAGGTGGTGAACGAGTTGGTGGTGGTACAGCCAGCCTGACAGCAGCCATAGTGGCTGAATTCATCGGCACTGTTCAAGATGAAAAGCGGCTGAGCACGCTCGAATTTTTACGAGCCCAACTCTGTGATATGTCAAAGGTGAAAGAATACCAGTGCTATATGCAGAAGCTCCTCTACAACTCTGGTACTCCTTTCAACACCACCATGAAATTAAGGTATGTGGAGTCTTTTCCCTCTTATTTCTCCACTGAATACAAGAAAGTTATGCACGGGTATACCGATGCTGATCTTACATTTGGGCGCATCAATCAAATCATTACTGAAACTAACCAGCGCCTGTGTCTTGAGAAACAAGCCCGCAAAGAGGCCATCAAAGCTGAGAAAGCCCTTGGATTTAAATTTTGTTCTACCCAGTTTAAAAATCCCTTTGGCTGTGTCCTCCCTGGTCTTTCTCGACCCAAACATAAGAAGCATTCTTCCCGTTATAAGAAGTCTGCTCCCTGCTCTGACTGTGCATAAAAACCTTTCCGCAAGTCTTTCAAACCCCGGAGGAAGTTCTTTAGAAAAAAGAAATATTTCCCCAAAAATAAAAAGATTGAATGTTTCATCTGTAAGGGAAATCATTATAGCCGGGACTGCCCTAAGAAAGGTCATCCACCCTCTGCAAAGGCTAGAGTCAATTTTGCACATGAGCACTCTTTTGATGAAGATGAATATGTGCTCGTCTCGATATCTTGAAAGTTATGAATCGATGTTGAGTTCTCTCGAACTCACGATTGCAGCCAATCAAGTATCTTCCTCTTCTACAGAAGAAGAATTCTCTCGATTCGATCAAGGATATGATTCTTTACCAAGTTTCCATTGTAATATGATCGAAGTTCTTATGAGCATCCCCGTATTGCTCCCAGTTCTATAGTCCTGAAGCGAAGCTCGATTCTCTTAAGCAAGAGCTAATGCAAAGTGTCCTCCACATATGGTTAATCGCCATTATACATTGCAGACACAAATTCATGAGCTAACGGGACATCTTGAAGCAAAAGTCGAGACAAGAAAATTCGAAGATATGCGGCCGGCCTCCGCCAAGCATCTACTCCAACTACTACTTTTGCTCCATATCATTTCTCTCTCCTCCGGTAGAGGTCAAGGACAACTTTCTTCTTTCCGAAGTCTCCTACTTTTGGAAGAGGAAGAAACACCTTACAAAGCAAACTCCTTCGGGAGGATCTCTATATCTTCGCCGCCGCAGATAATTATTATTACTCGCTGCTAAAAGTTCTCATCTTGAAAAGCCTCTACTTCGGCTCCCATTATTCATTCGGCTCTCGCATTAGGAACCTCGAGAAAGAAGATGGTGGCGAAAAGATCGCATTGATCTCCTTGAACGTGCCATTCAAAAAGCCACCGAGGAATTTCAGTTATTACTCCAGAGAGAGAAGAAGAAAGCAATCAAGCTGCACTCACAAAGAAGGAAAAGAAGTCGAAAGACTGATAATGGAAAAAGCCTTCGACCAGTATAATGAGGAACATCAAGCAGATATAAATGTAGCCCGAACTTCTTGCAATCCTTTCTGCAACATCCAAATCTGTCTTCCCAACATCAAGCCATATACTCTTGATGCAATGATCGACACTGGTGCAGAAGTCAGCCTTCTCAAAGAACGAGCTATTCCAAAAGATTGCTGGGTTCCTGATTTTTTGCAAGTAAGTTTTGATACCAAGAAAACTATCTCTAAAAATTCTGCTTGCATTCCTATTTTACTTGGGCAAGTTCAAACCATGATTAAGGTTCATCAGTATGATCTCTCTCATTATGATATGCTTTTAGGATCAGATAACCTTAATAATTTGATGCCCTATACTATCTGTGATAAAGAGATCCGCTTTCCTCAAGGATCTGCTCCCCGCCTTACTACATACCAGTCTATTGTACCATCTGTGGCAAAACCATCCAAGATTCCAAATAATGGTAGTTCGTATAAATCCATATCTATGAATGTTTCTGTTATTGACTCCTTAGTCAAGAAAATCAAGCATGACTGTTGTTCTGATAATCCTCATGCCTTCATCCATAGACAGAAACACTTTTGCCAACTAGAATTCCAAACAGCCACTCCTCCTAAATTTAAAGCACACCATATTGGCATGTCTCCTTCTGAACGTCTTGAATGCCAAGCTGAAATTGATACTCTGTTAAAAGGTGGTTTCATACAACCATCAAAATCTTCATGGAGTTGCCCTGCATTTTATGTAAATAAAAGGAGTGAACAAGTTCGTGGTAAAAAACGACTTGTTGTGAATTATAAACCTCTGAACAAATATATACTGCCTGTCCAACATCCTATCCCGAGTAGAGATGATCTTCTAGCTCGTATTAGTGGCAGTAAGGTTTATAGTAAGTTCGACTTAAAATCTGGTTTCTGGCAGATTTTTTTGGCAAAAGAAGATAGATACAAAACCGCCTTTAGCATTCCTGGAGGACAATACGAATGGACTGTTCTCCCATTCGGCTTAAAGACTGCACCATCCATCTTCCAGAAAAAGATGGATCAAATTTTTGGTCATCTTTCCAATTTTCTCATTGTCTACATTGATGACATTCTTGTATTCTCCCAGAATACTAAAGAACATCTGGAACACCTAGAAAAATTCTACCAAACTGTATACAATAATGGATTATGTCTCAGCTCTACAAAAATAGAGACATTTAAAGATACAGTCCAGTTTCTAGGCATCACTATTTCTAATGGCACCATTCTTGCTCCAAGAACATATTGTTTCCAGAATAAGTCTTTTCCCTGATGAGTTGCCTGACAAAACGCAACTACAGAGATTTCTTGGGTGCATCAACTATATAGCTGGTTTTTACCAAAATGTTGCTGCAGACCATATGATTCTCAATAAAAGACTTTAAGAATGCTCCCTGAATGGAATCCGAGATGACCAATGCTGTGAAGAGAATTAAGCAATCTTGTCTTTCTCTACCATCTCTCTGTCTCTACCGGTTCTGGATTTAAAATTATTGAGACAGATGCATCTGAAGATTGCTGGGGCGCTATTCTTAAAGAGCGCAAGGAAAATGAAAAAGAAGAAATCTGCAGGTATGCTTCTGGTTCTTTTCGTGGTCCAGAATTAAAATATCATTCTAGTCATAAAGAAATACTTGCAGCAAAACGAGCCATTCAATCTTTCCTGTTTTTTATTCAACATGAGAAGTTCTGTTGAGAACAGATTTACAGCACTTCAAAGGAAGATTGTATAAGGGTGATCCTACTAATAAAACCACGTATGGTAGACTCCAAAGATGGGCACAATGGTTTGATGGATACGAATTTGAAGTAGAACACATATCGGTAAGAAAAATGCTCTAGCTGATTTTGCTCCCGAGAACTTAATCGATATAAATCCATAAGTGTTACTCAAATCTTTCATGAGTTCCATAGTACAATTTGGGATATCTCTTCTTGTACTGGTCACATAACTTCAATAAAACAAAATGATGACCATATGTCAAGAGAAGCTCAAGGTCATTTGATCTATAGAGATTACATCTATGTCTCTCGAATATAACATGCAGAGAGGTTCTTTGTTAGATTTGTTGATCCTGAAATACCTCATTCTGAATTTCATACTCTACAAGAACCAATGGTTCTCTGTACTCTAAAATGGCCATGGCACCATACCAGAGATGTTGAACAGCCGGATCCTTTTCCCATTCAAGGACATCGACTGCGGCAACTGGTTCATAGACCTAACACTCTGTGGAAGTTCAGTTTTGCCAAGCTATGGACAGAAGAGCATCCTCTGCATTTTGACCTCTGGAATCAGCCAAGCACACAAGGAGATCGCAAATACATTAATCAGCATTTCAAATACTTCCTGGTTAAGTATCTCCCTACAAAACTCTCTGACTCTCCACTTCTTGATGTTTCTCCCGATCATCGCTAGAAATGTACTAATCCAATGTAAAATACCTTGGTATGTTAAAGTACAATACTATGTAAAACCTAACTTGTTTTAGTGGACATCATTATCATCCTAATGGGCAATTATGGAAGAGAGTGATTCTACATCATACGATGGCCATCCATCCTCCAGCTCCCGGATTTGCTTTACGGATACCAGATCACTATTTGTATCCAACTCGGCCCCATCTCCGACGACAATGACGGCTCCGTGCGTCGCCTCAAGACCTCGGCTAGAAGAAAGACTCACGCGGAATCTTGAGACTCCTTCCTCATCGATTGAAGGACTCGATGAGACTTCTTCCTCATCAGATGATGATACTCCAGGCCCATCTGTCTTGTTCGACAGTGAATAAAGCTATGATAGTGGGCTTGTCACTATCTTTTGTCTTCTTTTTGGCTTTTCGGTAGGCCTGTTACCGATTGTCTGTCAATAAAGTTTTCCTAGATGCTTTGTGTGGTCCCATGAGTGGCCTGTACTCATGACTCCTTGGTCACCTAGGTATCCGGTCTCCGGTTTCTAGGTTTAAAGGTTATCCGGTGAAAAGCCTTGGGAAAATTCTATAAATAGGAATTTCTCCAACTCATTCACTACACCGGAAAACACGAAGAGAGCATAAGGAGTTAGTGTCTAGTCCTTTTAGTAAGTATATAGTTATTAAGAAGTTTATACTAATTATTTTAATCAAGAAGTTTGTAATAGAGTTTGGCTCTTACAGTAATCAATAAGATCCTATGTTTTTTCTTATGCCTAATACATGATCTATGTCTTTGTGTTAGTAAATGGTTTGCATTATCTCTTGATATTGAATTTTTTTGAATTTGAAGAATTCTTTGAATGTGATGACATCTATGAGATTGTATTAAATTTATCCATACAATATTTGAAGGATATATAAGTATTTTATGTATGTTTTGCATAAAAGTGGTATCGAGCAAAAAGTGGTATCGAGCATGGTTTTCTTCTTGTTCTCCCATTTTCGCTTGCATCTCCTGTTTTTTTGTCCTTGTTTTGCCTACATACAGTTCTGACTCCCGTAAGACGCGCATCAAAGAACGCGGACCGTTTTTAGCCCGGGTGAGGCGTTGTGAGGTCATATACGTTCTTATAAGACGCGGTGTAGGACAGATTTCTGAGAGTAACAAACATGGACACAGAAGCATGGGTTGCATCGACATCTGGTCGACAAGCTGAAGATTGTGATGATGCCTTCGTCAGCCTATCTGATCTCATCCCTGTAAATGATGAGACGAATATTACAGAGGAAGACAGTCCTCTTCCTGGGTGGAAGCTCCCAAAGCTCCCATATAATGAGGTATATCAAAAATCCAAGTCATTTCATTTGTTAGCCTCTACTGCTATAAGATCACGAGAATCATGTATCCAAGTAAAGACTTTTGCTAAGTCTGAATATGATATCCCCTTGATTTCTCCACAAGATCTGAACTATTTAAAAAAGCAGTCTGTTTATAAATTTGTGCATATAGGTTGCGTCCAAATCGGAATAACTCCTTTATTCCGACAAGGTTTAAATGCATCAGTTTTATGTTGTTTGCTAGATACGCGTCATAACTCCTTTAAAGATTGTTTGCTTGCTGCGCTCTTCAAACCAGTCTGAGTAATGGTCCAATTCATTTTAATGTTTTTCCAAATTATCCAGTCTCCATACAGACTGATGATTTATTGGCCCAAGTTTTAAAGTTACATCTTCAGACTACTGGTATTGACATGAAGCCGGGTTCTTCCCCTTTTGCTATATTTTATAGAATTATATTCGGGATGACTAATACAAAGACATCTCGCCATCAAGCATGGTCCTTCTCAAGGATCTAGTGTGGTTATGCATGCCAGCCTCACAAAGACGAGAAGATCGAGCCCGAGGTTGTAAGTTGGGACAAGATTCGTGTCCCAAAAGAATGGACTATCTCCACCAAGTGTGTTGAAGGAAGCACTTCTGCTATTCAGTCTGCATCTAAAGTCATAGAGGACAGAGGTAAGGCTACCATCTCATTTCGAAAATCAAATTCTGTTAAGCCAAGACTTTCCACTTCTTCTTCTACTCAATCCTTCATATCGAAAAAGAAAGTGTCCGTAAACTGATTTTCCTCCATGTAGCCATCCTACTTTAGTGCATGATCCAAACACCGATCTGTTTATGGTGTGAGCAAGTGTCAAGTCCTAGTCCAACAAAAATACATCCCGAAAAATGGCCCGACCATAAGTATGAATAGTTGTTCCTATAGTAGTAACCCTCCAAGGTCTTCTACTTATTACTGCAGGACATTAGCAATGGCTAGATCTATATTAAACAGAGCCAAGATCTCATGGATTCCCATGAAGCTACTACATCCCTGCATCGAGTCGATTTTCCTGTAGCCCGAGATTTTGAGATCTACTCTGAAGATCGGCAACAACGGAGACAAGATCTGGGTAGTAGGCAATGCAACTTGACACAAAGATTGAAGCAATCAATCGCCCGCATGTTAAATTGGAACAACAAAGCCATTAAGGCTATACAGGACCAAGTCCTGTCACAAAATGATAAGCTTAAGCGTATGCAAGAAACGCTTAAAGCTATTGAGTTGCACTCAAAGCGGTGACCTTCGCTCTGCTGTGTAAATTTGTTAAATTCAAAAATAGATACATTATCGATAATGTACAATAGCCTAACTTCTGAATGTGCAATGATTCCGATCAGTCTCCAATGACCTCCAAACACGATCCAGCATGCATCATTCGAATGCATCGAAGGATCTGAAAAAAAGATTATTGGCAGTATTCGATCATCAATGGTAAGGTTAATACTCTTTGCTTTTCTGTTTTCGAAATGGAACAACATTTACTTACTTCTCCTCACCAGCTAGTCGATCTCTGTTGAAGCATTCATGTCGGCCGGACAAGATATCATTCTGCAAAGATACAGGACCTAGTACAGATTGGTCCAAAGCTATCACATGGACCCAAGTTTCTAATATGAAGTCTCCTCTCAGTCATCCTTCTGAGGGTGATAAAAGAATTGGCATGGCCCGGTTAACTGAAGAAGCTGCAGAAAGCTTCATGGAAACTGGTGAGAGTTCTAATCCTCCCATGCAAAATACAATTAGAACTTTGAATTTTCAGCCCAATTTTTATAAGATAGAATGCAAATCTCCCGATGAGATCAGAGAAATGGTTCATGGAATGATCGGATGGGCGAATACTCAAGTTCTCCAATTTGGTAAGCATGATAAAGATATCGCTGGAATCATTGCCAATGGCTTCGTTGGCATTCTCAAAGAATGGTGGGATGCTATTCCACCCCCATGCAAGACCAAATTATCAATGGCCAAGGACCAGAAGGTGGTGAACGCGTTGGTGGTGGTACTTTGCCCACTGACGGCAGCCATAGTGGCGAATTCATCGGCACTGCTCAAGATGAAAAGCGGCCGAGTACGCCGAATTTTTAAGAGCCCAACTCGTGATATGTCAAAGGTGAAAGAATACCAACAGTGCTATATGCGAAGCTCTATACAACTCGTACTCCTTTCAATACCACCATGAAATTAAGGTATGTGGAGTCTTTTCCCTCATATTTCTCCACAGAATACAAGAAAGTTATGCACGGTATACCGATGCTGATCTTACATTTGGGCGCATAAATCAAATCATTACTGAAACCAATCAGCGCCTGTGTCTTGAAAAACAAGCCCAAAAGAGGCCATCAAAGCTGAGAAAGCCCTAGGATTTAAATTTTGTTCCACCCAATCAAAAATCCTTTTGGTTGTGTCCCCCTGGTCTTTCTCCTAAACATAAGAAGCATTCTTCCCGTTATAAGAAGTCTGCTCCCTGCTCTGACTGTGCGTCAAAACCTTTCCGCAAGTCTTTCAAACCCCGGAGGAAGTTCTTTAGAAAAAGAAATATTTCCCGAAAAATAAAAAGATTGAATGTTTCATCTGTAAGGGAAATCATTATAGCCGGGATTGCCCTAAGAAAGGTCATCCAGCCTCTGTAAAGGCTAGAGTCAATTTTGCCCATGAGCACTCCTTTGATGAAGATGAATATGTGCTCGTCTCAGATACTGAAAGCTATGAATCTGACGTTGAGTTCTCTGAACTCACGATTGCAGCCAATCAAGTATCTTCCTCTTCTGCAGAAGAAGAATTCTCTGATTCTGATCAAGGATATGATTCTTACCAAGTTTCCATTGTAATATGATCAGAAGTTCTTATGAGCATCCCTGTATTGCTCCCAGTTCTATAGTCCTGAAGCAGAAACTAGATTCTCTTAAGCAAGAGTTAATGCAGTGTCCGCCACATATGGTTAATCGCCATTATACATTGCAGACACAAATTCATGAGCTAACAGGACATCTTGAAGCAAAAGTCAGACAAGAAAATTCTGAGGATATGCAGCTGGCCTCCCGCCAAGCATCTACTCCAACTACTACTTTTGCTCCATATCACTTTTCTCTCCCCTCTGGAAGAGGTCAAGGACGATTTTCTTTCCTTCCGAAGTCTCCTACTTTTGGAAGAGGAAGAATCACTCTACAAAGCAAATCTCTTCAAGATGATCTCTATGCTGCTGCTGCAGATAATTATTACTCTGCTGCTGAAAGTTCTCATACTGAAATAGCCTCTACTTCAGCTCCTACTACTCATTCAGTTCCTGCATTAGGAACCTCAGAAAGAAGATGGTGGCGAAAAGATCGCATTGATCTCCTTGAACGTGCCATTCAAAAAGCCACTGAGGAATTTCAGTTACTACTCCAAGAGGAAGAAGAGCAAGCACATTCAGCAACTACTGCTGAGAAGGATAAAGAAGTCGAAAGGCTGATACTGGAAAAAGCCTTCGATCAATATAATGAGGAACATCAAGCAGATATAAATGTAGCCCGTACTTCTTGCAATCCCTTCTGCAACATCCAAATTTGTCTTCCCAACATCAAGCCATATACTCTTGATGCAATGATCGACACTGGTGCAGAGGTCAGCCTTCTCAAAGAACGAGCTATTCCAAAAGATTGCTTTGGGTTCGATTTTTTGCAAGTAAGTTTTGATACCAAGAAAACTATCTCAAAAAATTCTGCTTGCATTCCTATTTTACTTGGGCAAGTTCAAACCATGATTAAGGTTCATCAAGTATGATCTCCCTCATTATGATATGCTTCTAGGATCAGATAACCCTAATAACTTGATGCCCTATACCATCTGTGATAAAGAGATCCGCTTCCTCAAGGATCTGCTCCCCGTCTTTCTACATACCAGTCTATTGTACCATCTGTGACAAAATCATCCAAGATTCCAAATAATGACTGGTTGCATAAATCCATATCTATGAATGTTTCTGTCATTGACTCCTTAGTCAAGAAAATCAAGCATGACTGTTGTTCTGATAATCCTCATGCCTTCATCCATAGACAGAAACACTTTTGCCAACTAGAATTCCAAACATCCACTCCTCCTAAATTTAAAGCACACCATATTGGCATGTCTCCCTCTGAACGTCTTGAATGCCAAGCTGAGATTGATACTCTGTTAAAAGGTGGTTTCATACAACCATCAAAATCTGCATGGAGTTGCCCTGCATTTTATGTAAACAAAAGGAGTGAACAAGTTCGTGGAAAAAAACGACTTGTTGTGAATTATAAACCTTTGAACAAATACATACTGCCTGTCCAACATCCTATCCTGAATAGAGATGATCTTCTAGCTCGTATTAGTGGCAGTAAGGTTTATAGTAAGTTCGACTTAAAATTTGGTTTCTGGCAGATTTTTCTGGCAAAAGAAGATAGATACAAAACCGCCTTCAGCATTCCTGGAGGACAATACGAATGGACTGTTCTCCCATTTGGTTTAAAAACGCACCATCCATCTTCTAGAAAAAGATGGATCAAATTTTTGGTCATCTTTCCAATTTTCTCATTGTCTACATTGATGACATTCTTGTATTCTCCCAGAATACTAAAGAACATCTGGAACACCTAGAAAAATTCTACCAAACTGTATACAATAATGGATTATGTCTCAGCCCTACAAAAATAGAGACATTTAAAGATACAGTCCAGTTTCTAGGTATTACTATTTCTAATGGCACTATTTTGCTTCAAGAGCATATTGTTTCCAGAATAAGTCTTTTCCCTGATGAGTTGCCTGATAAAACGCAACTACAGAGATTTCTTGGGTGCATCAACTATATAGCTGGTTTTTACCAAAAAGTTGCTGCAGACCGTATTGTTCTCAATAAAAGACTTCGCAAGAATGCACCTGAATGGAATACTGAGATGACCAATGCTGTAAAAAGAATTAAGCAATCATGTCTTTCTCTACCATCTCTGTGTTTACCTGGTACTGGATTTAAAATTATTGAGACAGATGCATCTGAAGATTGCTGGGGCGCTATTCTTAAAGAGCGCAAGGAAAATGGAAGAGAAGAAATCTGCAGGTATGCTTCTGGTTCTTTCCGTGGTCCAGAACTAAAATATCATTCCAGTCATAAAGAAATACTTGCAGCAAAAAGAGCCATTCAATCTTTCTTGTTTTTTATTCAACATGAGAAATTTCTGTTGAGAACAGATTTACAACACTTCAAAGGAAGATTGTATAAGGGTGATCCTACTAATAAAACCACGTATGGTAGACTCCAAAGATGGGCACAATGGTTTGATGGATACGAATTTGAGGTAGAACACATATCTGGTAAGAAAAATGCTCTTGCTGATTTTGCTTCCCGAGAACTTAATCAGTATAAATCCATCAATGTTACTCAAATTTTTCATGAGTTCCATAGTACAATCGGGATGTCTCTTCTTGTACTGGTCACATAACTTCCATAAAACAAAATGATGACCATATGTCAAGAGAAGCTCAAGGTCATTTGATCTATAGAGATTATATTTATGTCTCTGAATATAACATGACAGAGGTTGCTGTTAGATTTGTTGATCCTGAAATACCTCATTCTGAATTTCATACTCTACAAGAACCAATGGTTCTCTGCACTCTAAAATGGCCATGGCGCCATACCAGAGATGTTGAACAGCCGGATCCTTTTCCCATCCAAGGACACCGACTACGACAATTGGTTCATAGACCCAACACTCTATGGAAATTCAGTTTTGCCAAGCTATGGACAGAGGAGCATCCTCTGCATTTTGACCTCTGGAATCGGCCAAGCACACAAGGAGATCGCAAATACATTAATCAGCATTTCAAATACTTCCTGGTTAAGTATCTCCCTACCAAACTCTCTGATTCCCCACTTCTTGATGTTTCTCCTGATACTGCTAGAAATGTACTAATCCAATGTAAAATACCTTGGTATGTTAAAGTACAATACTATGTAAAACCTAACTTGTTTCAGGGACATCATTATCATCCTAATGGGCAATTATGGAAGAGAGTCATTCTACATCATACGATGGCCATCCATCCTCCAGCTCCCGGATTTGCTTTACGGATACCAGATCACTATATGTATCCAACTCGGCCCCATCTCCGACCTGACAATGACGGCACCGCGTCTACTTCAAGACCCTGGCTAGAAAGACTCACGCGGAATCTTGAGCCGACTGCTTTAAGGACTGATGAGACTTCTTCCTCATCAGATGATGATACACCAGGCCCATCTGTCTTGTTCGACAGTGAATAAAGCTATGATAGTGGGCTTGTCACTATCTTTTGTCCTCTTTTGGCTTTTGTCAAACATTGTCATGTCCCAATAAAACTTTTATTGATGCTTTGTGTGGTCCCATGAGTGGCCTGTACTCATGACTCCTTGGTCACCTAGGTATCCGGTCTCCGGTTTCTAGGTTTGAAGGTTATCCGGTGAAAAGCCTTAGGAAAATTCTATATATAGGAATTTCTCCAACTCATTCAACACACCGGAAACATACGAAGAGAGCATAAGGAGTTAGCTTTTAGTCTATTGTAAGTCTATAGATATTCTATTTCTAATCAAGAAGTTTGTAATAGAGTTTTGCTCTTACAGTAATTAATAAGATCCTATGTTTTATTATGCCTAATACAGTCTATGTCTTTGTGTTAGTAAATGGTTTTCATTATCTCTTGATATTGAATTCTTTATCTGAATTCGAAGAATTCTTTGAATGTGATAACATCTATGAGATTGTATTAAATACAGTCCGAAAAATCTTCGAAGGACATATAAGTATCTTATGCATGTTTTTATGCATGTTTAATGCTTGGTAGCTTGAAATCCATTGGTTCTAAACTTGCAATCTTAGTAATGTTTGGGTTTCTTTCAACCTTGTTTATTCTATGATAATAATGAAAGACCATCAATTTTTCGCTTGTTTTTTTTTTGGGTTAATCATAAGAAGAAATTGAGATTGATCCAATATGTCATAATTGCAAAGTTCTAACATAGAACGAACGTTTCTATAACTACTGAACAGTTAGAATTAAGACTTTAATGCAGAAATTTTTCCTGCTTGTTAATTTTATCCACAGTTCCAATACTCTCCAGAGTTGCTTTGGTTTGAACTTTGTTTGAATTCTTTTATTTCACTCAGATTTTACCACGCCCATTCAACCATTCGTATGAAGCATTTAAAAATACAATCAATATTCAACTGCCACTCTAATTGCGAGGGGTAAAGGCTACAAAAATATGAGGGCACCTGCCACTGTGTACATAAAGAATAAAGCCAATCGGGTATAAGGCACACTGTTTCTACTTATTAATCTGACGGAGACAAAAATGCTTGAGCTCAAGAGCACTAAACAATACATAATCTTATGCCATTCGATTTAGTTGGGGTTATTTGAGCTGCATTGGTGAAACACTGCATTCAACAGGCAGTTGGGTAAACCTTTTTGTGTCAAGACAGTAGTCATAGATGAGAAAATTCCTTCTTGCCCAGTCATGATCCAGCGTCTGTGCATCTGATAAGGTCCAAGCCTGTGGCTGATCCCACCAATTTTGGGTTGTTGTAGAGACACAGTCAGGGAAGGGATCTTTCCACATGCACCCATCTACTCTGAATTTCTTGTAGGACGAGATGAAGGGGGCCTTGCTCCAGTCAGTTTTCACAGCTCCCCCTTGTGTAGCCCAATCATCAGCATTCCAAATTGTGGACTCTATGTACATTGGCTGCTCATTGGGGAAGCTATTGCTACCTGTGTTCCTGTACACTCTCAGTGGAACTAAATCTGCAAAAATCTGCACAATATACCCCATTGTAAGTATACACACAGTGAAATGGTTCTCAATTTTAGCAATTCTGGAACCCAACATTGAAAAAGATTCATCAGTCTAAACTGTAGGCTTCCTTAAGATTACCCCTCATGGATTTTTGAAATTTCTATATGTAAATGACTTTATCTGGAAACAAGTGTTAAAATGGTATTTATGTACTTACACAATCTGATGATTGTTCCACAGAATGGCATAGGTGTGATAGTCAGCAGTGGGATCGAACCAGAGCATGTGTCTCTGCTCTCTGTTTCCACTGCCATTCACATATACATTGGTTTGCAGAACATAGGGCTCCCCAGTTGTGTTCCCCAAGAACTCAAAGTCCAGCTCATCTCTTGTAAGAAAGTTCTTGGAAACCATCTGCAGGTCATTGCCATTGCAAGCACCACACTCAATGGACTATTGACAAACAGCTACACAAATTCTATTGAAACTTTTCTTTGAACCAACTTTTCCTGAAACCCTGAGTTATTCCTTGTATGACCCATTTCTCAGCAGTCATTCCTTAGTGAGGTGTCTTCCCTCAATGACCAATGTTTTAGAAAGAAATAACACTGATGAATGCTCGAGTATTAAGTACTACACATAGTAAATCAGATTTTTTAACAAAAAATGTTTACACAAGATGCATGGAAGAAATTCCTGACTACTTTATTTCGTTTATATCTATATGAATCAAAAGTGGGTATCATCAATTAGAAAAGAATTGGGTATCTTGAATCTTCAATCAAAAAGAATTGGGTATCATGCCCATATCTATATAACTCAGATGCCTGTATATCATGTAACTCAACTGTTTCCAATCAAATAAAAAAATGGGTATCATGGCATTGGAACAAGAAGATAGGAATGGAGGTCTTACATAATAAGTAGTGACAACTCCTGCAGAGTCCCCTGCAACCAGCTTCAGCTTCATACTGAACCATCCGAATCTATAACTGTGTTTCGTCTGAAATCCAGAGCCTATACATTGCAAACACAATTGGGTAAATTAGTACTATTGCTATTTGAATTTGATACAGTCAAGACTCAAAATACTAAGTCACATTACCTGTTTTATTATCCAGCATCAAATGCCAGATCTGGCCATCCTCAGATGTCTTAAGATGATCCCCTGCAAATGTTATCTGAAAATTCTCATTGAAAGGCTGATCAGCATCTGATTCTGCAGTCACTCCCCCAATAACACTAAGCTAAAAGCCAGCAGAATCATGGCAGCAGGCATTCCCATTTTTATGCCAAACTATAAGCTTTTACCCATAAACACCTTATAGGCTACAAGTCTTCTTTAAGAACAACATGTCCTCATATTTTAAAGTGTTAAACTGGGTAAAATACAGATTTGAACATGATAAAATCGGATAAAATAGTGCATCCAATTGAATCTGAGATAAAATTTGTCACCGCAAAACTGTCCACAGTTTCAGACCTTTTCCACATTATTAATTTTTTCTTCGCTTTCCCTTGGCAGGGTCTTCAAGAATCACGGGTTGCCTGGCTGTACGAGGCAATAAAACAATAATCGCCAGCTGGCTAAACCCTGCTGGCCCAAGGTAGACTTTTATTTGTTTGGACTTCAATTATTGCATCCTAATGTCAGTTCAATAATAATAATGATTTCATTAGGGTGGTCACACGATGTTTCTTTCATTTACAACGTAAAATTTGGACTACTAAAGTTGTGAAGCGTCAAATGGATCTCATTTCATTGTAAAAGTGGATGGAAAAAAAGCTTGTCACATGGACTCCGTTTCGTTGTAGAGGTGAATTTTTAATTTGACACCTAAGAATGTTAAAAAATTTGGGCCCATCGTCTCATTAGAAGTTTTTTTTTGGGGAGGGTTTCTAAGTCATATATTCTCATCTTATTTTACACTCTAGAGTGTAATTTTTCAATTAGCAATCGCATGCGAGTAATTCGATGAGAATGACGAACGGGGTTGAGTGAAGGGAAAAAGTGGAGTTAAACGAAAAACGTAGAAAATGTAAAAATGCAGGAAAGAAATTATATTGTGAACGATTTGTTAACATGTGGAGAGAAGTTGTGAAACCATATTGGTAAAACAAGGACGAAAACATATGTAGAATGTTGAAGTATAACAAGGTAATTATAGCTACAACAAAGAAAAATCAAATTAAAAGCAAATATATTGTTTGTAATAGGAAGCATGAAAAACATATTTGCTATGCAGGGAGTTTTTCAATGAAATTTGGGGTAAAAGGTGAGGGTATTTAGGTGAGCCTCTTATTTATTTTGCACATGAAGTAGATGTTGAACCGATCTTCTCGTTCCTATTTTAGATTAGTGAAATGGTAACAAGAAAACAAACAAATCCAATATGAGAGGGTTTAAGGTACCTCTAGATGAGATGATGATGAATATGGGCGCAAAAGAGAGATCCTCCTCACAACAAGCTTGATAACTTGCACAACAAAGAGAAACTCAATAGAAAAAGGATTAGTAGATTGGATGGTGGGTTGCCTGACAATGCCCCGAGAAGTGAAAACTTCCTAGGATGGATGTCAACCCACTTTTAGATAAAATAAAGTAATGATGGATCTAATATGATGCAAACAAAATCGACATAAAAAAGAGAAAAGTTGAAATGTAACAGATAAAGTAAAAATATGATGATATGATCTAAGTAAATGCAAAACCAAATCAAACTAGGTGGGTTTCGAAGAACCCAAAGACCGTAAAGCACAATCGCGGTGGATCGGGACAATGTGGAAAGAAAATGTAGGAAAATCAAACCTAAAAAAGAATTCATTAAGTTCGACTGGAGTTGACCTAAGAACTGGGATGATGTTACGTTGTTGTGAAAAGATTGGATCTGAAATGAAAACATAAAGGATGAAGAAAATCAAGAAAGATAAGAATTGCTGACATGACATGGTTGATGATGGTCGATTGGTGGCGGATCTGTTGAATTCGATGAATTGAGATTTGAGAGCAGTGTGTAAAATGGCAATATTGGAGGTTTGAAAGGAAGTAGGATCGGGAAGGATGAATGAAAAAATGAATGATAAAAATTCAAGCAAATGAAAGGCCGGGTCGATTACGAAATCGAGGAAGGGTCAACGACGACTAGGAGCGATCTAGGGTTTGATGGAAAAAGATGGGTGAAAACGAAGATGCGAGATGGGAAAGATGATAATAAAAAGAAGAAACATGGCTCGAGGGTGATGGACCAGTTGAAAAAGCTAATAAGAAAAAGGGATGGAATGAAAATGGCGAGATCGGCAAAGAGAGAGAGAGAGAGAGGACTTCAAATCTCCAAGGGTGAAGTACAAGATCTATAAAATAGCTCCAAAATGATGATAAGCAGCTCGCAAAAAGAACAAGAAATGAAGGTGAAATCACATGAAATCTCGAAGTCTCAAAGTCAGCATCTCAAAAGGAGGAGGGGTATGGGCATATTTATAGGGTTGACGATGACCCGAATGGGTCGTCGACTATTGGGGAAGACCTTCAATTTGGGCAGTGGAATGATGCCCAACTCAATATGCAAATGGGATTAATGAGGGCATATTATTTCTTTAAAGTGTTTAAGCGGGTTAAGATTGTCCAGGGATGATAAAATGTAGGTGAGAGATAGGAAAATATTAAATAAAGGCAAAGGGAGGTGAAATTATTAAATGAAGGTGGTTGGGTGCTTAGGGATAATAAAAGGGATGTTTTAGGGAGAATAAATGGATTAGAGGATGATTTAGGGATAATTAAGGGTAATTAAGGATGTTTAGGGAAGATAAATTAATGGTGTGATTAAGATGAGATTAAGGTGGAAAATGATAATTAAAATAGAATTCAAGAGGGAAAAGGGATTTAAATGGGAAGAGAGGTATGTATGTTATAATGATGATAAGAGAGAAAATTCAGGGGAGGGACTAGTGATACCAAAAATTGGTGTCTACATTTACCCCTTTTTTGTCAAGTGGTTTAAGCAAGAAAATTGCGAGATAAAAACAAAAAGTGATGAAAGATGATTGATGAGGTGTTCCCCTCAAACTAGGGATCAATGACATGAAGGGGAATCGATCATGAGTTTGAAAGAGATAGATGAGAAAATATGGAAAGGATGAGAAAAGAGGAAGGAGGACAATGATGCCCCAAGAGGAGAGAAATAAAAATAAGAAGTACAATATGGCGGTGACTTGGGAATCACTTTGTAGTAACAAAGTACGACCTCAATGGAGATGACAACAATGTCCTACGGACCTGTGAGTCAGAGAAAACCATTGCAATATGGAGGGAATCAATGGGAATCTTTTTCAAATGGATTTCCAAGCCTGTGGGACTAATGGGTCAAAGGAAGACACCAAAATATGCGCAAAACAAATGCGAGGATAGTTAAAATGTGATATCCTTCATACATGAGGAATCAATGAAATATGTGTCCTGGTGGGATGGAAAATAAAAGATGGTCACAAAGGTGAACTAATGGTGCCCCAACATGGAACATAAAGATATCCATAAAGGAGAGATTTTTAGAATGGTGATAAAAAGGCAAGCCACATAAGGCAAGTGAAAGTGTGTTATGGGTGACACACACAAGGAATAAGTGGAAGAAAAGATAATTTATAAAATAATGGTTGATAAGATGGAATAAAAAGAGGTAAATATTTTCAAAAAGAGGTGATTTGATGGTGAGGAGAAATTTGCACGAGAGATAGTGGTAACGCCGAGATACTTCGAGTGAGCACTGCCAAAGGTGATACAACCTAGAGATTTTTGATGTAGAAGTCCGGATGAGGGACCAAATGGCGGAGAGGGAGGAGGACACGCCTCCTATATTTAGGAGAATGGGGGTCCGTAAGGTATGTGAGATCTTGAGTACACCATGTAGTGTAATGGTAAATACTTTGATGTATATGATTACACTAAAATGTGGATTTTATATGCTTAATCTAAAGATACTATCATGGATGCTTAAGTAAATAAATGACAATTAAGTACAAAAATGATGATACTAAGCAAACTAGCAATAAATTATGAAACCCTAGATGATATGAGGAGAAGAAGGTACTTAAACATAATTCACAATTAATTTTGAATGAGATCAAGTATGATATGGTGAAATGAATGTGATGTGATGCATCGCATAGATATTATTAGAAATGCATAAATGTATGTGAGGATCAATCTGATGACAAGAGTGAAATGAGAAAGGGGAGGCACCACAATCGTTAACAAGATGAGACTAGGAATGGGTGCCTAATTCTAAAAAATTCTTAGAGGTCCAACTTTTCAAGGTCATAAGTTGTTCATATTGTTGTTCACTTTTAGTCGCATGTTGAATATCAGAGCTCACTAGAAACCTCCAACAAAGTATAGACCTGCAAAACCCTCAAATAAACATCAAATCCTATAAAATAAAGATGCAAAATGAGGGTTCAAACTGTTCTTAGTTCACAATGATGAAATTATGACCGAAGTGAACTTATAAACTTAACATGAGTTTTATATGTGACTTATCTTGAGGGGGACTCCAATGTAGTCCTCTGTGTGTGAGTGGAACATGTGCACAAACTAGGTGGATCTTTCACTATATCACACTTGATAGTGAGCAAAAGCTAGATGTAAAGAATTGTAGTAGATATGTGCACGGAATATAATGAACTTCCCTCTTATGAAGTGTGATGTAGAAAACCATCCTTTGTCTCTTGTGATGGATGCTAGAATGGATGCAATTGAAGCTCTTGCAATAGCCTTTTCCTTCAACCTTAGGTGGTGATAGCTAATGCTTAGTGCTTGGTTCTTTATTATGATCACATAACTTTATATTTATGTGATTTTTTCTTACCCAATTATCAATTAACCTAGGTCAAAAACCCATTGCCAAAAAGATAAGATTCTCAAACAACTAAAGGACCCAAAAAGTGTGAACAAAGTACAAAAGGTCAAGTACTCTCTTAGAGGGGATGAGGGCACTGATCTTATCATCCTCAAATTAGAAACTCTTGGTGTCCAAGATGATAAATGTCAATGTGTAAAAAGGAAGACTAAGAAAATAAGGGTGGAAGACCAAAATAACAACAAAAATCAAATAAAGATGGACAAAAACATGGGTTAATTAGTAATTTTTGACTTAGGAGTGATAGGAATAGTATAATGATAATTAGGACTAGATAATTCCACAAAGTGTGTGATTTAGTGTCTACAATATAGAATTTCGAGATAGAATATTTGAGGCCTATCTTATATGAATAAATCTTTATGATACATATATATGATTTTGTCATGATTAATCATGTGTCGTAGACAATATTATTATTTCTGCTTTAATGAACTAGATGTTGGATTATGATTATGGATGTGATGGTTTATGATGTTATATTATAATTTCTAGATACTTGAGTAGAACATGGATGCTTAAATGTAATGTGATGCGATGATAAATTAGGTATGATAGATATATAGATGATGAATAGATGTGATGGACATGGATAGATAGATGTTAGATTAAAATAGATTATATGACCTAGATTGTCATGATGTGACAAAATATGGTAGATATAATTTTGAGATGAGAACACATGTGATAGATTTAGAATAGATACTAAGGATATGGTATGCATTATTTTGATGTGAGGAATATATTGGATATGATTAGAGGGTAAAATCTATGTGATGAATTTAGATATAGACATGGGCAATAAAAATGAGATAGTATAGGTTTATATTGAAAAACAATTTAAATGTTAACAAGATGAAAATGTAGGATCGAGTTTGATAAAAGAAGTTATGACTTGATAAGAAATGACCAAAATATGCAAATGACACATCATCATAAGTAAGAAGCACACCAGGATAGATGTTGTTTGGATCGAGGTAAACATGAAAGGGATTTTCCAAACAATCATCAAGACTGCATGATGAGGTTGTAGGTGTAAATTACAGTAGAAGGGTGTTAACACCTAACCAACAATAGTTAGTCTACATTAAGATCATGAGGGAAAGATGGAAAGTGAGCTTATAGACCCGATGTCAACATGTAAAAGGAGTTTTAGAGATAACTTATACAAGAGAGGATAGGTTCTCTCAGTAGGTGCTTGCAATTCTTTAGGCCTATGCCCCATCTCGAGAAATATGGTAAAAATTGAGGAAACCTGCTTTATTGGGATTTTACCTATATGAGAAATGAACCATTTGGGAAGACTTCTTTTGAAGGATCCTTGATTTTGAATTTTATGGTAGACTTTTCTTTTATTGAAGAATGATCAATGCGGGAAGCCTTTATGTCATGATATATAATGGTAACCATTCTTCGTGGGAGAGGTCTACATTTTACTCTTGCTTTTGGATATTTGGATTCTTACTTTTTTAGATGGCAGGATAGATGATAGTTATTCTTCGAGGGATCAATTTATATGTTTGAAATTTTAATTTATTTGAACAACTTTCCTTCGAGGAGAATGTCTGTTTTGGATAAGATAGTTTTTAAGAATCTTGAGCATTAGGAAATTTCAAATTTTATGGAAGATATAGGGATAACTAAGTCAACGACTTAGGATGGGATATAAAACATAAAATGTATGAGTGACACCTATAAACCCTTATCATGATTATAATAGGTAGATAAGGGGGAGATGGATGTAATGATCATGGGGTTCCCACCTTGGAGGAGGAACTTTCCATAAGGAATATGCTATGAGTAGAGCCGTGGTGCCCATATTCAAGGTCATAGATAGGATAGTGATGGTAGACCACATAGTTCCAAATCATTACAATGAAATATGAAAGATGCTAATGATGGAAACAAGATCATTGATATGACTAAGTTCATGTTGGTAGATATATAATATAGAAGGGCTGTAAGTGCAATGTGTTAAGAGGCTTTTTCTAGTTTACCATTAAGGGATGCCAAACGATAGGCTCAAGAACCATATTTATGCGTGATAATATAAGGTCCAATCCAGTTGGGAGAAAATTTACCATGTTGACTCCTTTCTAAAGTAGTGACGTTCTGATTTTCTTTAAGGACAAGGTCACCGATATTAAAGTCACAGCTCTTTTAGATGTTTTTTTGTAGACACATTTTTGATGCACTCTTGATAGACATGATGATGTTCAAGAGATATAACACAATGTTCATCTAACAATTCAAATTGTGCTAGATGATCTTGGTGATAGTCTTCATCAAAAATGAAGTCAAAGAGAAACACGCAAAGATGGGATTTGGACTTCAAGAGGAAGAATGGATTCAGAGCCATAAACAAGAGAGAAGGGAGTAACGCCCGTAGAGGTGTGGATGCTAGTCCGATAGGCCCAAAGAGTGAAAGGGATATGAAGATGCCAATTATAACCTACTTTATCAATAGTTTTGGCAAGGATGTTGCGAAGAGTCTTATTAGTAGCTTTGACTTGGCCATTATCTTAGAATAATATGGAGAAGAGAAGTTAAGATTGATATTGAAGGAATCACAAAGATTCTTGAGATATTTATTTTTGAAGGACTTTTCATTGTTTCATGATGATTTTATGGGGAACGCCAAAATGGAAAATGATATGATAATAGAAAAATTAATGATTTAGTTATCTTTTGTAGATGGGAGTGGAATGGATTCCACCCATTTGGTGAATTATTTGGTAGAAATGATGATAAAATGATGATGTTAAGAGGAACATGGATTGATGATGCCAATGAGGTCAAGTCCCCATTATGAGAAAGGCAAAGATCTTGAGTTGGATGTAAGTCCTAGCTAGGAATGCAAATGAGATTAGAATGTTGTTGGCATTTGATGCATTTTTTAACATATTCACAATAGTCTTGATTAAGGGAAGGCCAATAATAGCCCATGCGAAAAACACACTTGATGATGGAGAAAACACTAAAATTACCACCACATATACCATCATGGACTTCTTGGATAGCACGAGTGGATTCATGAGAATTAAGGCAATGAATAAAAATGTTCAAGTCACGCACTTAAAGGATGACACCAAGGATGACATAATGGTTAGCGCATTGAAGAAAATACCTCCTACCATTTTTGGATAAGTCAAAGGGGATCTTAGAATGATATAAATATTCAAAGATATGAGAATACCAAATATTTGATGGATTGGTATCAACATGATTGATATGAGGAATCTCATGGACATGAGATGGTTGATCAAGATGATGGACAACAATAGAAATATTTGGATTCCTCTATTTCCCATGGGATGAGGGATGTGAGAGAGGCCATCATGTCTATGAAAATGATTAGATGACTGAGGAACAATTTAAATGGTGTAGAAGTAAAAATCCTCAAGAATAAAATCAACGATGTCCTTATATTTTGAAGGACCTCATTTTTACATTGATATGTTCCTTTGACTTGATTGATGATGAGATGAGAGTCGTTGTAGATATCAAGAATTTGGATTCTAAACATGACATGTAGTTTTGAGACCTAAGCATGAGGGCTTTATACTCAGCCATGTTATTATTGCATTCAAAATTAAGCTTATAAGAGATGAGGATAGGAGTATCCCAAGGAGGAATGATGATAACACCAGTGTCTCCCCCTTTCGACACTTTGATTCGTCAAAAAAAGTGTCATACGAGGGAAAATTCATGATCGATGGTGAAGATGGACTCATCTAGAATTGTTTGTGAGGAGGATGATTATCAGAAAGAGGGTCTTTAACTAGGTGATTGGAAATGGTCTTGGCCCTTGATATATTTTTAAGAGATGAACTCTAGGTCAAACTTAGTCATGAGCATGAGCCATCAATGGATGGTTGTTATGATAAGGATTTGAATGCATGGTTTTAAGAGGATGAAAGCTAGTGAAAATGAAGGTTTTATGATTAAGGAGATAATGAAAGAGTTTGGAGGTGGAAAAGAAGAGGGCGCAACACAACAACTTTTCAACTTCAGTGTAGTGGGTCTCATATTCATGAAGAGTGTGACTGATGTAATAGATGACTTTCTTCCTACCCTTCTCATCGTGGTGTTCCGATATGAAACCTAAAGCATGATCGGTGGTGGATATATAAAGATAGAAAGGATCCCCCTCACGTGGAGGTGTGAGTATAGGCAATGATAGAATATACTTATTTAGATTGCTAAATGATTTTTATATGTTATTATAAATTAAAGTTGATATCTTTGTGAAGGAGACGATGAAAGGGTTAGAAATGGTCAAAGAGTTGCGAGATGAAAAAATAGATTGATTAAAGTTAGCCTTAAAGACTATGAAGCTTCTTTAGATTAGAAGGAGAGGGCATCTCAAGGATGAATTTTATTTTGGCAGGGTCAACTTCAATACCCCTGATAGAAATGATGAATCTAAGGAGTTTTCTAGTTAGAACTCTAAACACACACTTGGTTGGATTAATACAAAGGAAGAATTGGATAAGATGTGTGAAGAGGATTTTAAGGACAAAAATATGATCCCATCGATGCTTGGATTTACTCAAGAAATCATCGACATAGTCCTCATAGTCTTGTGGATTAGGTCGTGAAAGATGTATGTCATACCATGCTGATAGGTGCCCCCATATTTTTCAAACCGAAGGGCATGACATGATAACAAAAGGTCCCCAAGGAGTGATGAAAGAAGTCTTATGTTGCTCTTATGGTGTGATAAGAATAATGATACTACCTAGATAAAACAACCATAATAGAAAGCATCTCATGACTAGTCGTGAGGTCAACGAGTTGATCGATGTTGGGAAGAGGAAAGTCATCTTTAGGGAAAGTGAGATTTGGATCCCTCCGAAAATCGGCCAGTAGACTACGAAGCTTGCCGGAGGATTTGGAAATAGGTACGATATTTTAGAACAATTGTGGATAGTCGATAGGGATGATGAAGTTGGAATAAAGAAGGCATTGTTACAACTCCTCTTCGAAAGGAGGGAAATGTGGCGATGCACGTGACTTGAAGATTTCTACTTAATCGACTTAGCGTTAAGGATGGTGATAATGTTGTGAACAAAATTAGAAGGATCAAGACCTGGCATGTCAACATACGACCATGCAAAGGCTAGACTATGCTTATAGAGGAAGGAAATGAAAGACTCAGGATCTTAAGGATTAAGGGATTGACTCGCTTTGAGGATGCGGGATCTTGTGGAGTCCTTATGTTGATGTCGATGGTGGATTTGTCGAGAAGAGTAGATATGGAGGTAAGGTCTTATGAAGTTAGGAATATTTGTCCCCATATAGGAAAGGATGGAGTCATCATTGGTGCATTGAAGAATGTCAATGGTAGGGTAATATTCCTCCACCCTATTAGGAAATTGAAGAGGGAGGGACCTATTTTCATCGTCACATGATAGTGACTATATGCACCCAAAATTACATGTGCTACATTGTCAAAAAATGGTTACAAAATTCCCAATGATGATTCATGTCCTTTCAAAAGGTGTTCGAGTTCCTAAGCTCATCCGCAGTGTATATTTGTAACCTAGACATCCTTCGCTTAGCCTTCATGCACTTTTTCTAGCTTTCTTCTTCTTTTTCGCTGATGTTTTGGCCTTTAGTAGCTCGGACCACCGCTCTTCTGGGTGGAGGTTCTGAAACCACCGCCCAAGAGGTGCGGCGGTCCTAAACGATTTTTCCAAATTCCATCATGCATGTTTTTAACATGTGACGATTCACTTAACTTCACTTTTAACATGCATCCGTGGCCAAATTGTCTAAAAATAGTTTTGATTACTTGGTTCTCCTTCCCTCTTCTATTTTTGCATGTGCTTTAGTTAGTTGGAATTGCCTCTTCTTTCCTTGTGCATGAAGGCACATCCCAACCCCAATTCTTATATATTCCATGCTTGTATTTCAAAACAAAAGGCCTAAAAAGTTTTATGTATCTTGCATTGTATTTTGCCACAATCTTTCTAGAATTGCATAACCAAGCTCGGATCTCTTGTGTTATCTCTCTTCTAACTTTGCATTGCATCCATACTGCCTTCAAGCTGCCATTGCTCAAGTGCCATCCTCCATTGTTCTTACATTCCCAATCCCTTGGAATCATATGAACACTCAGAGAAATAAAGGAACAAACTGAGGGGACAGATACATATACAACCATATTTTCCAAAGCTCTTTCTTATCCAGGTTGGAATTGTGTGTTTGTTTGCTTTATTTGTTAAATTGTCAATTTTAAATCACTAGTTTCAATTGCATATCAAATAGAGTAGAAAAATTGTTCATTTCAATTGATTGGGAAATTACAAGTAGATCAAATCATTAGGAAGTTTTCTCTTTGACATTACCAGGGAAGTTATGGGGAACAATAGCTCTTTCAGGGTCATGATTTGTTCTTCACCTCTGAGGTAGGGTTTGAAGGGTTTTGATTAGATTAGGTTATTTGTTTTAGATTAGATTCATATATTCACACAAGTAACTAACTACATCCGGCTGATTACTTGTCTTTAGTTTATTTATTAGATTAGAATGCATTGCTTAAAAACTAGAAAAGATCAAAAATATTTCCTTTGATAGATTAGTTTGATTTTTTTATTGTTTTGTTATGATATATTGTGAAAAATCCAAAAACATAGATTATATTTCCTTTAGTAGTTAGTTTCTTATTAAAATCATTTCATTTCATTTTGTATGACCATCAATGGTCCACAACAAGAAAAGACGTACAATTGTGATCCCTTGGTCCCACAACCCAATGGGCCGAATTGATAATTGACATTGATACAAGTTTATGTTTGACAGTCTTATGCACACCTACAAATTTTGTTGAGAAAATAGAAAATAAATACACTAAACATCACTTCTAATCAAGCCTATGATTATTGGAATGCTCTGGAAATAGGGTTTGATTATGCGCATGACCATACAAGGGCCATAACCTCCATGAGTCTTTAGTTGTGATCCTCAGGTCCCACAACCCAATGGGCCTGTTGACCAATTAGACATTGAAACTAGTTTGCATACATTAGTATTCATATCTTCACCACTTCCACCAGACATTATTGCACAACTTTCCTTACTGAACATAACAACTGATCAAGCTAAGACTTTCTGGACTAGACCAGAAAATCACCCATAGTCCCTGTGGCTCCACTACGTCTCTCATTTTCACTTCCATGACCTTGTTCTGGAAATCCATATGAGGTGCCCGCAGGTCACTTCACGTGTGTTTCAACAACCAATAAAAATAATCTCGTGCAGAGCTCGATATCGATTGGAGTCTCCGAGCAGCTATTATATCGACGAGCCATCACACCACTTTAGGTTAGGAGAGAATTCTTCACCTTAGACTCAGCAGATCCCATGATATTACGTGTTGAAGACATAATATTGCCCCAATTAGCTTGTTCACCATCACCATATACACATTCATTTCCATTCTACACCGGCTGTCTCGGCATGACCTCAAGAGGTCACGTGTGAAGAAGGTCACATGTTGATTTTCTATCATATAAATTGGTGAACCCGACGTGAAGAGCTAGTCTTTAAACATTTTGGCATTCTTAGTCCATACTTTATTGTAGGTATTCTTATACCCCCGAATATATTGGGATACGATGAGTACGATCGACCCATCCTAGGTTTTGACATGTATAATTACCAAACATGTATACCACAACAATCACCTTCACTCAACATGGGTAGATAACCACTCAACTCTCAAACCCTCTTCTTCAGGGAACCAATGTTGGTTCCTTATGCGTATTGAGGAACTTGACCAAATCATGTAGACTTATCCTCACGAACAATCAAGTTCAAACAACATGACTTTCATTGGGGAAGAAAGTTCATCTCCTCGGGTATTGTTTTGACAACCCATTAGCATGCAATTAGACCAACTCCTGCATCTAGATGAGGAATACTTGGCACGATATGCTAGGAGTGAACAAAAATTCCAGAATATGAACCGAGATTTGATAGGTTACAAGGAAAGGTGATGTTCTACTCCAAAACAATAACACTACCCCTCCACCTAATGAAAAATATTGCTAATGAGGGGTGGCAACATAGTGAACAATTCATAGCAGGATACCACACTCCTCAACAACCTCTCGAGGGTTCAACAAAACCACCTAAACAAAGCACCACCCCATCAATGAGCAATGTCATTTCAGCATTGGTATTTAAATTCAAGGAGCTAGAGATTTCCCAAAATGCTCAAAATTCATATGCAGGGAAAGCAAGAAATTCTCCCTATCCACAGAATTATGGACAAATACCTACCGCAGTAATCCTCCAGTTTATATGGGTACTCCAAACCCTGGAGATCTCCTTAAGTAGATATGTACCTGGGTATGCCCTCTCACACCACATATGGATATATGCAATAGGAACCGGCCGAAAGTGCATTCTCAAATGCCATACCCGCTAGAAATGTAACGTTCCCTGGCTTTGTGCCTTCGATTCCATATCAAGGTAATCAACCCCCTACGTACACATGTATTCTAAATCTCCACAGGGGATATGTACACTTACCTGGTCCGTATGGACAACCACAGTGGGATGCCATACACCCCAAAAATGTTTATGATGTCCCATTTCAGAAATCGATGCAACCTCCACCTCCCCAACAAGGATCTTCAATGGTGGAAACGTACGCAATGGGGACCTATTTTGAATATCTTAAGGAGCCTCTAGACTTCTCCATTAGAGCATAGTCATGCTCCCAAGACCCTTTCTCGATCTTCTAAAATTCAAAGGGAGGGTGATCCTAACACCCACATCAAAGCTTACAACGGCCATTCGAGAGCTGCTCCCATGGGACACAGTTGTTGTGAAGATTTTCCCTAAGATGCTAGAAGGTATTGCTCTCGATTGGTACTATAGGATACTGGAGGCTTCAATACACTCCTTCAAGCAACTTGTATAAGAATTTATTAAGGATTTTGATATGAACAAACTTTTGAGAACAAGAATCAGGGAATTCCTTCATATCAAACAAGAGCACAACAAGTATGTAAGCCCACTTCATTCAAAGGTGGCAAAAAGTTCTCTACTCTTTGAAAGCGCTCCAAATATGGATCAGATAGAGCTTTGTGATTTTTCCTCCACTCCCTCAATAGGGAGACAAAGGAAGAAGTTCAAAAGTTCCCGCTAAGGAGCTATGAAGAGGTACTAGAGGGTGTTCTTCGAATTGACCAAACAACCATTGTGACAAGTGGTGTAAGACTTATGGAGCTAATGGAAGGTTAGTCACCCCTAATCAAAATAACCCCAATTACTCCAACAACATGAATAACAATCAAGGACCAAAAATACTTAATAAGAATCATGGAGTCACGATGGATGGGGTGACAAACCAACCTAAGAAACCTAACATTGTTAATGCTCCCAATACAAGCACTTCAAACAACAACAATAACAATGACAACAATCAAAGAAATAATAAATTCTGCCCTCATTCAATATTGTAGATTTTAAATCAAAAGTAACAACAAAAAACCTCAAGCAATCAAGAAAAACATAGACCCAAGGCCCTAACCAATACCCTGTAGTATCGAACCAATTTCAAAACCAAGGGCAAGGGTTCCCAAATTTTAACTATAACAATCAACAACAAAATAATAATCAGTTTTCAGACCGCAAAAAGGTGCAAACCAAAGGCCTCAAGATTATGATCCTGATTTATATTGTGGTTTCCATAGGGTTCATGGGCATGACGCAAGAACATGCCATGATTGTAACAAGTTTTTACAATGTTTTCCAAAGGATCAAAGACAGTTATTTGTTGACATGTTTTTGGCAAACCCGATAGTGCCCACTCAAAACACCTACATGGGACCAATATCTCCACAGAACACACCACTCAAAATCTTTAATGATCCTCTCCCCACGCATCCAAAGGATGGTAGAATAGATCCCAATGGTTTAAACAAAGGTATTGTAATAGGGACCCATGATTGCAAAGCCTCAACTTTGTCAAACCCACAAGTGGCACCTCCTTTGGATGGTCACCAACAAAACAAAAATTGTGGGGTTGGTGGAGTTGGACATTGAACCTCAAATTAATATTGCCACTAGAGCCAAAGATTATTCTTCGTAGCCAACCAATCCTATGATCTACCCGACTATATTAAATGACATTCATGATACGCTAGGCAAACTAAGTAGGAGCTTATGACTTGATCAATGACTTAACTAAGACTTTCTCTCACATTTCCTTCTTGGATATGTTAAAGAATTCCCCTACTCACAGAGCCACTCTACTAGAAGCACTGGGTCTTGGTCATTTGACTAACGTCACCCTCCTCCGAAGCACAAATAAACCATGTGGACTTTGATGTCTATCCTAGGGCAGCTTGAAAGAGATGTTGGATTTGTATTTGACATCAACAAGATGCCCACAGATGCTGAAATAGCTTGTAGAGGTGATCGAAGTTGTTTTTACAAGTCTGGATTTACAATAACTATGTAAATCATGTGATGATTGATGATGGGGAAGTGGTCAACATAGTCCCCTCTCTTTCCTTCAAAAGCTAGGTATGGAGAGACCAATTTCTCTTCGACACATGAAACACGTTGAGAGGCTATGAAAACCTCAAGGAAATGTTAATTAGAACTATAGTGTTGTCAGTCACCCTTGGACCTAAGACGATACTAACGAGTTTTATATTATAGATTGGGAAACCAACTATAATATGATCCTTGGCCATCCTTGGATTCATCACATGAAGGTGATTCCCTCCACTTGTTTAGGAAGTTAGATTCCTACATTTAGGGAAGGTCTTTGTGGCAGGGTGATCCAAAACCCTTTGACATACACCTAGCTAACTTGAAAAAGAGGCCAAGGATCCACTGAGTTTGAGCTTCCTACAAATCAGTTAAATAAACCTACAAGCTCAAGTACAGAGAAAATTTGGTTCCTACAATGGAGTTAGAAGTCATGGGTTTGATTGAAGGAATTCCTAGAAAATCAAAGATGAAACCATCATCATAGAGATAGTGTCATTGGGAACCATGGAAAAGATTTTGAGCTATTGGAGAAGGATTTACCTATCCTCCTTCCTTTCGATTCTATGGGTATGGGACATACTTTAGGACTCGGTTCTCTTCCAATAGATGAAGTTTGTATGGTTGAAGTAATTGAGGTAAAAGAAGAGGATGCAAAAGATGATCCAACATCCATTTTTCCAAGTAACTATTGGACTCTCCATTTTGATGGAGCCAAGTGTCAGTTTTAGGCCGGGGTGGGTGTGATTCTTACCTCTCCGAGGGAAGGATTCTACCTTTTTCCTTCAAATTAAAATTTGAATGCACAAATAATGGGGCTGAATATGAATCCCTTTTACTTGGTCTCATTATAGCCAAAAGAATGGGTGCTCTTAATATTAGGGTCTTTGGGTGATTCAAACTTGTTGCAAATTAGATATCAAAGTATATGAGACTAGAGCTGAGCATTTAAAACTCTATAAAACAATATTCTGAATCTAACAAAGAGATTTGACTTCATATCAATCGAAGCAATTCCACGAGAGAAGAACCTCCTCACAGACTCGATAGAAACTTCACTTCTCACTTTACTCCAAGAAATGAGTTGGAAGATACAAACTTCACGGTCTTAGTTTGTGTAGAACCTTTGGTTCATAAGACACTCGATAACTCCAATGTTGACATACATAGAGACTGAGAGTGAGTCTATCATTGTAGATCACATTGACATTGACAAAAAAATCTAGGATATCTAAACGCCCTCTCATAAATTACATCTTACTCATCACGAGGTTAATATTTCTCTAATTCCACACTCTTCCTCCTATTTTGGAAATCCCATGATAGAATCTTCCCCTGGGAAGGAACTCAAAATTTGTGAGGTAGGAGAAGAGGGGGATTTAGAGTTTCCTCTGGCCCCACCTGAGTTTGAGGAAGGAAACACCTCCTTAATCAAGGGACAATCGATATAAATATCGGGACCGAGGAAGAACCAAAAATCTTGAAACTAGGATCCTCTTTAACTCCTAGAGGAAGTTGAAATACATACCCGTATTCTCAAGGAGCATCAAAAATCATTCACGTTTAGCTACAAAGAAATGATGGGAATTACATCACACATTACAGTGCACAATCTCATCACCAAACTAGATGCTAAGCCAATTAAATAAAATTCAAGGCCCATGAAGCCAAAGGTGGCCCTCATGGTGAAGGAAGAAGTGATGAAACTCCTATAGGTAGGGTTCATCAAGCTAGTTGACTACTCACAATGGGTGTCTAACATAGTCCCCATTCTTAAAAAGAATGGAAAGATCCACATTGTATAGATTTTGGGATATAAATAAGGCTTGTCCCAAAGATGATTTCCCATTACCATCCATCGATGTTATTTGATGCAACAACCCAGTTTTGAGAATTTTTGTCTCTCATGGATGGGTTTTGGGTATAATAAAATGAGAATCTCTACGAAGAAGATCGAGGCCAAAACTACATTCATAACTCCTGGGGAACCCTATGTTATGTTATGATACCATTTGGAGCTTAAGAACATTAGTGCTACATACCAATGAGGTGATGATTATATATTCCATGATCTTATACATAAGATTGTGGAATCCTATGTGGATGACCTGTTGGCTAAGGCTAAAAATGATGTGATCACCTAGAGGTGCTTCAGTATCATCCTTTCTCGCTTAATAGAATACGACGTCACATCAATCCAAAAATGTGTATTTGGTGTAACAGAGGCAAGATTTTGGGGTACATCATATCTTCATGAGGAATTGATGTGGACCTAGCCCAAAATGAAGTTGTATTAGAAATGACTCCACCGTCGAAGAGTTTGGCATCGAGATTTTCTTGGGAAACTTGGGGCAATCGAAGGTTTATCCCGATTTTTCCTTTTCTATTCACCCAATCAATAATTTGTTAAAAAGGATTCTTTATTGATTACATTGATTGTGGATGGAAGAATGTAACGAGGCATTTGATTTGGTTAAATGATTCTTTATTATCCCCTCCCACGCTCATGCCACCTAGGTAGATCTCCTTGATCTTGTATTCATGAGCTACATGATGTTTTTCTAGCCTGCATGTTGGCTCAAGAAGATGATGATAAATGAGAATGTGTAGTCTATTTTATTATTAAACATTTCTTGATTATGAGACATGTTACACCTAGGTAGAAAAAGAATGCCTTCTTCCATAGTCTTTGTGACAAAGCATTTGAGACATTATATGTTGAATCAAGAAATGAGGGTTATTGTTAAGTCAGATCACTTGTGGACATTCCTCACACAAGGATCCTTATCTAAGAAATTTGGGCACTTCATAACTCTAATGGGTGAATTTGAGTTAACATTTGTTAATCAAAAATCCGTCAAAGGAAAAATCATTGTGGATTGGTTGGTGATGATAATCCATTGGATGGAGGTGATCTAGTAGATCTAAACTTCCCGATGAGTGTGTATACTTTGTTGAGACTAGGCCCCCATTTTCTGTGTCCATGGTATACTGACATCATTAATTTTATAGTGGACCCATATGTATCCCAGAAGGGGAAACATCACAACAAAGAAGGTGGTTACGCATCATTTCCGCTAAGTACATTATTTTGGAACAAGTGCTCTATCGTAGAGCCTTTGATGGAATGTTGTTAAGATGTGTTGATGCAGAAGAATGAAAATATTCTTTATGAATCACATAGCGGAGTATGTGGAGGTCACTTGGTGGCCACGCCACTACTTAGAAGATACATCAGATGGGCTATTTTTGGCCCACTCTAGAGCATGATGCAATAGAGAATTTGTGCGCAGATGCCATAAATGTCAAGAGTTCTCCCAAGAATCCACATACCAACACAAGCTCTGCAACCAATCACAACCCCATGGCCCTTTTCCATGTGGGGCCTGGATTTGATAGGAAATTCTCTCCCTCATCAACAGATGGCCATAACTTCATAATCATGGCCACAAAGTACTTTACTAAGTGGGTAGAAGCCATGCCTCTTACCATTGTATGTTAGGTCATGTAATTGCTAAGTTCATCTTGAACCAAATCATTTGTAGGTATGGGGTCCCACAAGTCATTATCTCGAGATAATGGCACATCTTTCAAAAATGATGAAGTACGTGAATTATGTGCAAAGTTCAAGATAAGTCATCACATGATTCTCTTTATTATCCTCAAGCCAATGGACAGGTTGAGGCTATGAATAAGACATTAAAGTCCATCCTCCTTAAGACCATTAAGGAGAACAAATGAGATTGGAAATTTAAATATTTTTCTGACCTTGTGGGCCTATCGGACATCGTTAGAACACCAACAGGGGAAACCCCTTTTCTTTGGTATTCGTGTGGAAGCAGTTTTACCACTCGAAGTCAAAATACCTAGTCTCGTATTTCACTACAAGGAATCTTGGGAGAAGAAGGCTATCGAGAAGTGTGACTCTCTTAGTTAGAAAGTCTTGATGAGGCTAGACTTAATCAACGCTAAACAATGACACAATGTTTATGCTGACCGGATGGCTCGGCAATACAACAAGAAGGTTACGAGCGTGAAATATATGAGGGAGATTTGGTCTTAAGACTTAATAGATGGATAGACAAAAATACCGAGTGAAGGAAGGAAATTCAGACCCAGGTGGTTGGGTCCATATCGAGTATAGAAGACTACAAAAATGGGGCATTTCACCCATGTGTACACTAGAGGGTGAGGAGTTTAATGAATATGAACTCTCTTCACCTAAAGAGGTATTATGCATGATCCATTAGCATTTTCATATGTACATTACTGCATCTACATTGCACTTTCATTTGCTAGTTCATTTATGTAAAATTTGTGATCAAGGGACTTATTCTTATAACAACTCCTAAAATTTTTTGAAAACAATGGAAAACATTCAAATCATATCTCTTCAAATTTTCATGGTATCATCAATTGTTTCCGAATCATTTCATCAATTCAAACAGATAAGACAAAGTTTTGACCATAACCATACCAAGGCCTGCATACTTGGTTTTTCTTATAGTCTCTTTCTAGATTAGGTGTCTTTGCCTATAGTTTATTCTAGAAGCTTCATGGTGTCACATCTATCCCATAAATATCTCTTTGGAAATAAGAACATACTAAACATTTTTCCTAAATAAGTAAGTCAAATGCAAATCCACATAAAATTTTTTATTTTACACATTTCTTTTTCCCTACCAACCTTCGATGTTGAGCCTGCATCTCTTACTGGTGATGTAGGGTTGGGAAAGGAGAGAAATGCCCTTACTCGCCTATTCCTTGTCCATGGTGATGAGCCCATGCTTCCTACTGGTAGCATGGGGCAAGGTGTAGGGGGTCTCTTTGATAAACTTGAAAGTTAGAAACAATCCATTCAAATATTGTGAAATCATAAGTAAAAAACAAAGTGAGTTAGATGTCCAAAATTCAAAAGAGTTTAAAACCTCAAAACCAGATTTTTCAACCAAGTGGCCATCTACGGATCTAAGTCTAGATAAACTAGAAAGCAAATCACATTCTAAACTATGAAGTAACTTGAGTAGGGTGAGGTTGTAGTGTCTCAATTTGGTTCTGTCAAACCATTGTCTTTCCCTCATCATTACCATTCAACAAATTTTTCATAACTTGTGCCCTTTCTAGCTCTTGGTGTTGAGCCCTCGCATCCTACTATGGTTGTGTGGAGTAGGAGTGGGGCAAGTACATTTACTTATCATATCATTATATCACCACATTTTCCAAGACAACATGAAGTATCAAATATTTCTTAAAGAAACTAAAGTTCAACATCACATTGTGTTCGCATTATCATATATCAGCATTATAAAATACAAAAAGAAATCATTCTGTTATCATTTCACATCCACTGCATGCATTCTGAAAAGCATAGAAAAAGAAATTCTAAACATCTAGAGTACACATGAGAAATAAGCCAAAATAAAGTCAACTCAGATACAATGGATTACCAAACCAAAAATAAAAGTCTGTATATATCATGGTGAGTCAAGTTTGTATACAATGCCATCACATGCTAAGGCATGTGGTCAAAATGCTCAGCAATGAGCCCGAGATATACAAAAAAATCATATAGTGCCTAGAAAAAATGGAAACAAAGCAATAAATGGCCCAATGGCATGTCAATCCCTATGGGATCCCTCAGATGGTGCATGACCACATCCAGGGATCCTACTACGCAGCTGCGATGATGTTGAGAATGAACCAAATGGTGTGAATGCTCATGGTGGTGGCGTTGGCATGGTCTCACTGCATGGGAATGGCTCCACCTCATCAAACACTCATGGTCTCATATCCGACCACCTGAGTATGAAGGAGGTCACCACCTCCGTTATCCTCCAAAAAGGAGAAAACATGTCAATGTGTCTCTGTTGCTACTAATGGCTGGACTAAGTCATCCTCGTCAACTCATCTGGGTCTTCCCTGAAGGGATCAATAGGGTGTCCATGCACACTTGTTAAATGAGCTCTCGCCACTCATGTAGTCACTATAAGAAAGAAAAAAGAAGAAGAAAATGAGTTAGAAAACCACAAAACACAAAAAAAAGAAAGTACCAAACTAATGCTTCCAACTAAAAGTCGAGAGAAGAGTATTAAACATACTTGGATCTCCGGCATCAAGTAGGGTATGGCTATTATTGCTAATGTGGTGGTGGCTATGGGGCCTCCCAAATCCAGAGGCCAAACATTGTCCCATCATAAACTCATCATCCCCTTCCCCACCTCGAGGAAGTGTCTCCTCTGAGACCAATGTCTCTCTCTCCACACTCACCTCCTCATATGCTACTCTCAACATATCCTGAGTATCATGCCACTTAGGTCACTCTCCTCCTCCTCCATATGGGCTACCCCACCAACCTCAACACCAACCCCTCATCCTCATCTCCTCCCCAAACGAACTCCTCCTCAGTCTCATCTCCATGTGCTCCTCAGAATCAAAGTCTATGTCAATGGGCTCATCCTCCTCTCCACTATGAGCAGGAGCGGCCACAATCTGAAGAAAAGGCACTCGAGGGGCACCAACCCCATCAAGTACAAACCACATGCCTAACTATGATAGGAACCCCTAGGGTAACCACTTTCCAGTCGAGATCTCCTCTAGGCCCTTTCGAGCCTCCTGAATGGTCATGTAGACTAGTACCACTAGGGGAAGTATGTCAACATATGGGAGGCCAAACTACGAGGAACCCGATCAAATGGATGAGTCTCGAACTCTCCCTACCCTATCAACTAACTGACATGTGGTAGAAGCAAGCTACCATGTGGTCACCTCCTATCCCCATAACCTTGCCATATCCTAATAAGGTGTGACAACCATGTCTTCGTGGTCAAAGAAGCCACTGGCTGATGTGGTGTCCTAAGAACCAACATAGTTTTCCACCTCACTACTCGAAACCCCAGATCCAATACATGTACTCCCCTTCCATAGGGGTGATGCGCTCATAAACCCAACTCATAATAAGAGTGGGGTGGCTCAATGACTACCCCATCAATAGAGAGATACCCTATACAAGTCATGGTAGGTAGTTCCTGGATGTCTTCTTCCTGTGTGTATGTATGCGACCATGTGCCTCGATCTATGTAATAATAGGAGCCCAACAATATAGAAGGGTGTCACCTCCCTTGTCCCCGATCAGTTGGGAGGACAAGATGCCCATGATGGCTCTACGATGATGATAGGAATAAGAGCAATGGAAATGGACCAGACCCTGATTCCCTTCTTCGAACCAAATGAAACAATGACATCTCCCATATAGGAACCATGAGTCATCTCGGCCTGGATCCCGATCCTGTTCACCAAGAGTTAGTCTCCTCCCAAGTATCGAGAGCCCAAGAATGTGGTATACATCCTCCAAGGGTGATGGTCCACTCACCCTGCACCCTCGGTAAACCGGAAAGTGTCCATGGTACATCCTAATAAGAAAATAAGTCACACAATATGTGACTAATAGGAAACATGGGCACAATGCAATCCTCCAGATGCATGCCCTCTAGAGAGTGTCCTCTGAGCCTAAATCAACGGGATCCAAGATCTGGGGAGCCAATCACACTCCCTCTCTCGGATCCAATGAATGTACTCTTCCTTCTGCATTCACCAAAACATGGAAAAGAGTAAGTTAGTAATGTATACAAAAGACAAGCTCACCAAAAACATGACAAAACATCAAAAATCCAAAAAATTCAAGTTAATGCACATTTTGGTCATTCTGTTTAGAACCCCGCCTAGTGTTGCTGCCAGGCGGTAGCTCGTGACCGCCACTCTGCTACTTTGAGTGGTGTCCTGAGCTAATTTTCAAAATATGTCCTTAACCCTAAAAATGCTCAAAACACAAAAATGACCATTTGACAAAATAAAAGACTGCCCTATGCCCCCTAGAGACTCATTTAAGACAACAAATTTTTAAAATATTCCCCCTAGGAAAACTTTTCAAACATTTTACATTTTAGGTATGAAAAGGAAAAAGTGAAAAAACCAACCTTAGACCGTGTTGTTGATCTCCCACTCGTGGAGGCATGATCACTATCTTGTAATGGTCATTTTAGCTATACTTCATCGAAAATGGTCACCGTGGGCCTAGAGCTCCAAATTCACCAAATCAAATATGCACAAATGAATTAAAAAATGAGTTGTTTTGATATATATATGATGTTTTGACCTCGTTTTGAGTGTATGTGTTTATAGGGATAGGAGCATTGTGCGTGCAGTATATCTCTATATCCCCGCACAAATGGTAAGTCCTCTTTTCATTTTGGTTTAGTGTTTATTTTTTGATATTTTATCTATCTGCACTTGAGTCTTCTTTTCTCTTACAGTAGGGGAGTTCGATGACAATGTTTCAACACATAGGCATGTCGTGTATAGCTTCTAACTCCCATTTCAGGAATGCCATACTCGGACTCTACGTTTTATGCCTCTTCATGGCTAAGATGCTTCTTGGGGGAAATATGTATGCACCCAAAATTACATGTGCTACATTGTTAAAAAATGGTTACAAAAGTCCCCAATGATGATTCAAGTCCTTTCAAGAAGGTGTTCAAGTCCAAACTCATCATTAGTGTATATTTGTATCCTAGACATCCTTACTTATCCTTCCCACTTTTTTTTCTAGCTTTCGCATTTCTTTGTGCATGTTTTGCCTTTTTAGGGACCTTCCCGGGCTGGGTCGCCGGCCCCTATGCAGGGCTGTGGCAGTCTGACCGATTTTTCTAGATTCCATCATGTGTGTTTTTAACATGTGATGATTCACTTAACTTCACTTTTAGCATGCATCCATGAGCCAAATTTTCTAAAAATAGTTTTGATTGCTTGGTTCTCCTTCCCTCTTCTATTTTTACATGTGCTTTAGTTAGTTGGAACTGCCTCTTCTTTCCTTATGCATGAAGGCACATCCCAGCCCAATTCTTATATATTCCATGCTTGTATTCAAGAAAAAGGCCTAAGAATTTTTTGTGTATCTTGCATTGTATTGTTGCCATAATCTCAGCTAGGAATCGCATCCAAGCTTATATCTCTGTGCTATCTCTCTTCTACTTCGCATCGCATCTAGACTATCGCCTTCAAGCTTACCATTACTCAAGTGCCATTCTCCTTTGCTATTTTTTGCATTCCCAATCCTCGACTCATATGAACACTCGGAGAAAGAAAGGAACAAATCGAGGGGGAAAACACGTATACATAACTAGATTTTCCAAAGCTCTTGCTCATCCAGTTGGAATTGTGTGTTTGTTTTCTTTATTTGTTAAATTGTCAATTTCAAATCACTAGTTTCAATTGCATATCAAATAGAGTAGAAAAATTGTTCATTTCAATTGATTAGGCAATTACAAATAGATCAAATCATTAGAAATTTTCTCTAACATTACCAGGAAGTCATGGGAACAATAGCTCTTCAGTGGTCATGATTTGTTCTTCACCTTTGAGGTAGGGTTTCAAGGGTTTGATTAGATTAGGTTATTTGTTTTAGATTAGATTCACATATTCACACAAGTAACTAACTACATCAATTGATTACTTGTCTTTAGTTTATTTATTAGATTGAACGCATTGCTTAAAAACTTAGAAAAGATCAAAAATATTTTTCGATAGATTAGTTTGATTTTTATTGTTTGTTTTGATATATTATGCAAAATCCAAAACATAGATTATATTTCCTTTATGGGGCTTAGTTTATCTTATTAAAATAATTTCATCTTACATTCCTCATTGATAACATCAATGGTCCACAATAAATTAAAAGACGCATGAATTCAGATCCTCGTCTCTACAACTCAATGGGTCGAATTGAGTAGTGCAATACGTA